>QLNU02015360.1:147048447-147076427 GCA_006491805.2 Dysdera silvatica | reverse complement strand
GGTTTGGCAACTAACCAATCAGTGTTTTAAAAACATGGTTGGAGATTTTAGAAATTTATTGCCAAAAGCTGGTGTTTTTGTAAAGTAAAAAAACTAAAAAAGTTTAAAATTTACCACAAAAGGAGTTAAAATTAACCACACATTATATTTCAAAGGATGAATAAATCTCTTCTGCTGAAGCTCTTTATACATGCGTATATATAACCCTGCCAATAATTCACATAAATCGAGGGTTACTTCGAACATGCCTTTCCTTGGGAGAGGGAGATTAGTATGACGGTGGCTAATATTATTATCCATAGTTGACAATTTTAATTCCAGGCAATATAATTTTTAATGGAGGAGAAATCCCCCCAACCCAGTGATAAATAAAGGAATACTTAGGAGGTCTGTGAGCGACCAAAGTTTGAGAAACACTGCTCTACGTCACAGCTGGAGCTAAAATTCCATGTCATGCCATAAATGCACCGTCAACGGTGGACAAAATTTTCCAGCTTTTTTACCGACATTTGCACTTATTTACGCATATTTATTATTATTATTATTATATAAAAATTTAAATACCCATCAAGAAAAATAGGTATATAGACTTTTTTTTAAGAAATCAGTATTTTAAAAAACACTGGGGATTTTAGACGAAATCTCCGAAAATCGAAATTTTCGACTGGAAGATCGATAAAAAATCGGAAGCCTTCAAGGTAAATCGGAAGGATTGGCACCTATGTATTACCATCCTTAGGGCTAACACAACTGCCAAATAAATAATGGCTAAATAATGGCCCCTGTGGCTTTGTGTGTTGACCATTATTTGGCAATTGTGTTATCCCTGAGAAGGGTAATAATATCTTTCATTCTTGACGTTGCTATTTGTTGTTTTTGAAATATAAATTAGACAGCAAACCGAACCAAATCAATACTTGAGAAGTAGAGTACCAATGCAGTTTGCATTACACCTCCATATGTTCTGTAATCTTGAAGTTTGAAATGAAGAGTCTTTGGAAAAGGAAGAAAAAATATGTAATGAGCTGAGGTAAGAAAAGTTTAAATTTAAATTGACTTGAAGGGGAAGTTGGCATAGGATGGTGGTACAAACGAAAGTCAGAGGAAACAATTGATCACAAAAAGCCAATCAGAAAATTTGCCAGAAGGGCCAATGAGCAGTAATCAAGGGAAAAGGAGGAGGTGGTAGGTCGAAATAGGTATGGCTATGCCTCTGAAACAAAAAGATGAATTCTGCAAATGATGAGACATTCGCCATCCACGTCAAGTATGGGAAGAGTGTTTTTTGTGTGTATGAAGTGATCTTTTTGGTTCTGTTTCCACCATTCCTTAGCAGTCACAATATCATTTTAATACCTATGATGGCATTTAGTTTTATCCCATAATCTTAAACCTAGGTTGTGATAAAGGACAAGGAGTTCCAATTCTTTTTTGGTGCAGGTCAGCTCTTTTGTGGAAGATGTATGATTGGATGTCAGTGATGCCAGGCTCTAAGAAGTCATCTAAATATGTCATGCCATCAGAGAAAGCACCAAGCTGGAGTTATTTGGAACGAAGTTCTAAAAGCGTTAGAGAGGGAGCTCTTAGAACTTTAGAATGTATGTAGTCAAAGGAACGGTCATGATCATCATCGTAAAGGTTTGAGGAACAGCATCGACAAAAGGAGGTATCTTCTTCCTCTTCTTTTTTGATAATCTCTGTATGGACTGTTGGACCTCACAGGCGACCACAGGAGGTGAAGAGATCAGATTAGAGAGTTTCAAAAATTGGAGGAGTAGAAATAGCAGTTGTGGTGTAAGAATTTCAGATTTGTTCAGTACGGTCAACGGCAGCCACTTTTGAGATGGTCTGCAATTCCACATTTAAAGCATTTTCGTAGAATTCCAAGGTAGTCGATCCTGACTCTGAAGGAGTCGATAGTAATGACCTCAAAAATGGGCTTAGATAATTCAATCTTGATTTTACGAGTTCCATTAAGGATGTTGTATCTGCCCATCCATTTCTCCCACATGATATCAGATTTGGGGGAACCAAATTGATGTAAATGATCCAGGAGGGGGAATATTATCATATTCAAATGGTAAACTGCAGACCCGTACCCAGACGCCTCTCTCAGTGGCTGGGTAAACCGGGTAGTTAGAATCGTTAATAGTCTGACCATAGTCAAGTAGTTTACTAATAAGGAATACATTTTTCAGAGGGGCTTCGAATTTGGACAGAATCCAGGGTTGGTGGCAAAGTAGACCTTTAGGATTATGAATATTTGAAAATATAGCATCAAAGACGTCGAAAGAGTTGGGGATGGAAGTTCCAGAATTGACATGGGCAGAGTACTTTTAGTCCAGTTATACAAAACAGGAGCATATAGGAGATACCTTATCTCTCTGAGATCAGAACTCAGAACAGATTAAATTATTGTTTTCTCGTTTAGCATACTGCGACAAAATCCAATCTTACTCGACTAACTACATTACAAAATCATTTCTTTCGAATGCTTGACCCAAATAATTTCCCCTCCTCTGCAGCAGCCGCTCAGCACTATAGACTTCTTCCCTTTGATAAATTACTAGTTTTCAAGACTGCCATACTTATATTTCACCTTAATCATTATCAAATAGTTATTGATATCCCATTTTTTGTTCAACCAAGTCAAACATATTTCTTTCTTAATCCCAATTCATTAATACCAACTATCGCCAGGACTAACTTGGGTCTTTCTCGTATTGTTGCACTGGGCCCTAGAAGTATGGAATATCTTACCAATGGAAAATAAATCAACAAGCTCCGTTACTCAATTTAAAAATTTACTTTGTTCATTTATTACTAATACATAATTTATTTTTGCTTTATTTCAGCCTGCTGCCTCAGTTGTCACTTAAGCGACACCCCGGGGCAGCGGCGAGCTTTGTCAAACTCACAGTCTTTTCTTGCCGCTGCCCTGGCAGGATGCTCCGTATGTTTTTCTTTTAATGTTGTTGTAACGAATTTTATAATGTATAATTATCTGTGCTGATATTTAATGTTAATATTTCCTTTGTATGGACTTCTTGCCAAACATAAACGAGTTTCAGTTTCAGATTAGTCACATTGATATATAAATTTAAGTAGTCTAAATTTCACTTAACTGTAAAACATTTTTATTTGTTGCTAGCACTCTGTATTCTGAATTTAAGTTAAATTATAACTAATATAGTGCCACAAAACATAATGTCACAAAACCTAATATAGTGGTGTTACAAGACCAAATTATTTTTTGTTGTCAAATGAATCTAGAATACATTTAATTTCACACAACTGCGTGTAATGAAAAACTCTTTAGACAGAAATTAACTGAAACTTTTTTTTTTTTTTTTTGCAAGGAAGTAAAAATTTCTTGAGAAAAGTTTTTGTAAGTTTTAGAGACAAGGACAGCAATGATCATGATGCGATGGCACCTAAAGTTTTCCAAGGAATCCAAACCTTTTAAGGCCTAGGGAACCCAACCTCTGCACTATGGTGAGCAGTTAATCGGCATGTATACTTTACTGGTACAGTTGCGTCTTAAAAAAAAATATTTTAATGTTAATTATGACAAAAAATCTATTGTGTTCATCTTCAAAATCATTACTAAATCAAAGCAATTTTTTAATACACTCTTTTAATATAATTCATAACACTACAAAAATAAGTATACCTCAGTGTTATTATCATCAAAGGAAAGAGCCTCCTTATAAAACTGAACTGCTGGGCTGAAATCCTTATTTGCTGCAGAATGTTCTGCTAATTGACGGCAAATGCTAGAAACAGAAATGGTTCAGAAAGGGTAGAAAGATGAAAGTCAATCTTATTTGGCAAACAAGATATACACATAAGAAAGAACATTTTTCATGTCTCATTATTATATTTCTTTACATGTTTACATGTGTTGAAGTATTTTCTTAAGTTATTTTACAAACAATAATACACTACCGGAAAATGAAAAAAGAACACCAAGAAGGAATTGCTGGATGGTTATGAAATTTGCATATGTTAATGGGGTGGAGCACACGTAGGCGTGATCTTAATTTCAGGATCAACCAATTATCGCTGACGCCAAACATGTATAATATGCAAATTATAGTCGGTGGTATTTAAGGAAAAGGGTGAAGTTGGTGTAATCAGTAGTCGAATTATAGACACTTGCGAAGACTCTGAAGAAGCTACAATCTCTGGACGTGGAAGACGTGTAAAATTTCAGCAGTTAACGAAATTTGAGAGAGGTCGTCTAATGGGACTTTTTGAGGCCGGTTGGTCGTTGTCCCATACAATTCCACACGTGCTCAATGGGAGCAAGTCCGGTGAACACGCAGATCATGGAAGTTATCTGATACCTTGAAGTGCATGCTGGGTGTGGGCATGCATTGTCATGCTGGAAGACACCATTAAGGACTAACCTTACAAATGACACAACAATTGGCTGAATGATACTTCTGATATACCGAGTGCTGTTTAACGTGCCCGGTACAAACACTAATTCTCTATGGGAGTGATAGCTGATCGCTCCCCATACGAGAAGACCAGGTGTAGGCCATGCGTGTCAATGGCGGATGCAAGAAGGGTGGAGAGGCTCCCCTGTGCGTCTGCGAATAAGCATACGGCCATCTGAGGCTCCCAAACAAAATCGCTTTCATCGCTGAAAACGACAGATCGCTATTGCGTTCTCCAGTGCAGCCGTTCCCGACCCTGGGTTGGAGTTAGAGGTACACATGTACATAGTCCTGCTTCCAGTAGATGATTACAGATTGTTCGCACGGTCACCTCAGGTGAAACGACAGCTCAAATTTACGACACAGTGAATGTTCTGCTTGACAATGGCGCTCTTCTTATACATCGATCTGTCCGCTCATCAGTCCGTCTGTGAGTCCTGGTTCCATGTCTTCTTGTGTGGGAATGTTCCTTGGACCATCTACGCCAACATCATACCACCACCGATACTTCCCGTCTAATTTGTTCCAGAATATGACGATACAATCAACCGGCCTCACAGAGTCCCAAAAAACGATCTCTCTCTCAAAGTTCGATAACTGCTGAAATTGTACACGTCCAGGCATTGTAACTTCTTTAGAGTCTTCACATGTAATTCGAAGACTGATTACATTCACTTCGCCCTTCTCCTTAAATACCACTGACTATAATTTGCATATTATAGCATGTTTTGGCGTAAGTAATCACCAGTTGATCCTGAATTTAAGGTCACGCCTACATGTGCTCCACCCCATTAACATATGCAAATTTCATAACCATCCAGCAATTCCTTCTTGGTGTTCTTTTTTTATTTTCCAGCAGTGTATATCAAATTTGTACAGAATGAGCATTTATTCAGTTATATTCACCTCAGAATCATAGATAGGGCTTTACATAGGGAAGCTTGAAATTTGTCAATGCGCTTTGATGTATTTTTTTTTTTTATTAGTACCTTTAAAATATATAATACTAATGAAGGAATCCTTTTCACTGATAAACACACTTTGAGATAAGGCCAATGAAATAGATAGTGTATGAGTTCCTTATGAAGAACATGGAATAATTTTTCTGATAAAATCATATGGAAATTTTTTATTAATATTCAAAGTTCAAAAATCACACTTTTTAAGTAAAGTGTGATATTTTTTATTCGCACTGTACATCAGCAGAAACAGTTTTGAGGACAGAAAGATTATGAAGAATTACTGTATTTAACAGATAAAATAAAAAAATTATATATCTGGTAATTATAAACATGTAAAAAATTCATATGACAAATCAACTGTGCATGATGGATATTTGGTGCATTTGGCTCCCATTTAAACGCATGGAACAGATTAGTTTCAAGTATGTTTTCCATTATTGCAACCCTTTAAATTTATTTTACACTTTTTTTCAAAATATTATCTCATAAGGAAAAGAAACACATGAATATAGAAGCATGCATACATGAGTATGAATAAATGAAAGGTATAAACATATAAGTATTAGGGTAGTCCACTTTTATATGAAAAAACAAACTATTACTTACACACCAGGATACCCCCCTCTCCCTCCCACAATTTTTAGACTTGCCTAGTAGGTTGCATTAGTGAAATTTGAGCTTTGTATTTCAAATTTAAGGCGGTGCTCACTGGCCTTGAACTTTTTACATTTTAACCACATTTCGTGTATGCAAAATTAAAATGATGATGTTATGGAATCAGATGAACTATATTGAATATGTATGATATATATGTATATACAGAGTGATTCAAAACTAATGGAACAAACTGAAAGGGGCAGTAAAGGACATCAAATAAGCCATATTTGGCGAAATCAGGTCCGCAAAGGATCCGATTTGGCTGTAGAGTGAAAGTATTATTTACATCCACATCGTTGTTACGTAGGCAATTACATGAGCAAAGAATTTTTTTTCACGCATTTAAATTAATTTAAGTGATTTATCTTTGATGACTAAATGGCAACACTACTCAGGGCAAGGGAAGGGAATTTCCGATGTTTTTTTTGCCTCTGCTGCATTATTAGGTCTATCACTTAAATGTGTCCGAATTTTTTTTGTTCATATAATTGCCTACATAACAATGATGTGGATGTACATAATGCTTTTACTCCACAACCAAATCGGGTCCTCTCTGGATGTGAAAATTTCGCCAAATATGGCTTATTTGATGTCCTTTACCACCTCTTTCAGTTTGTTCTGTTAGTTCTGAATCACCCAGTAAATAATTTAAACCTAACTTTTAAGTTTAAAACCAAGAATTTTCTTATTTTAAGTATTATTAGCTTTACCTTTATAATACAATTTTTTTCCACTATGCACAACTAGTTGACTCATTTTGAAATGAAGTCAATAACAGACTTTTTGGTTGGATCAATAGGTTATTAATTTTCTGTTTTCTTCTACAGTTTGTAAAAGAAATTGCCTTTCCTCTTCATCATTAGTCAGAATTTTATTATAGTCCTAAAAAAACTTTACTCTACGCTCAGCAATATCATTAATAACTTTTACTTTTTTAATATGCTTTCTTCCTTGAACATAACTAAGATTTCTTTCCCAATCTTTGGGAGATTGACTCGGGAATGTTTTTTCAATTTCCAGTTTTTGCAGTAGTCTACTATTCCACTCCATTACAAAATCAGCTAAACTTACAATTTCGTTTTTAAGAACATCAGTACAACTCTAAACTATGCATGCTTTGGGTAAAACCTCTTTTTTTTTTTACCATCTTAGCTTTATACTCAAAGGATATTTTATCAGAGAACAAAGCCAGTCTCACTAGCTCATCAGAAAGATACAACATATGATGCGCCTGGATCTTCATTGCAGCTTTACTAACTTCACTATCAATGACTTCAAATATTTTAAGACCTTTCCACATCTGAAGATCACAAACTGCAGCTTCAGCTGGTAAAGGGGCTTGAAACGAAACTTTGACATACAGATAAACACCGAATTTTACAAATCTCCCCAGCTGAACTCTCTCCCCAACTCAAATTTAACACATCTTGTTGGTTCCTGAACAAATAGATTTTTATTTCATATATGAGCTTACACATCCACCTAGCACAATGAATTGGCCCCGGTGTTCGTCAGTGTATTTCTTGAACTTTTTTTTTTTTTTACCTACGACTGCAAGAGTAACTTCAATGGGTTTGAAGAAATCATCTCTGGGTTGTAAATGCTCTTTTATATCATTTAAAGCTAAAAGTCTTAATCCTGCAAAGTATGATTTCACTTCAGAATTCATATCTGTTACCTACAAATTTTCTCTGTTAATTCCACCCTATATATCACTAAATCTTTTGAATAAAGCAATTTCTGGAGAATTTGAAGGACCAAAACATAATGCAAATACTTTAGCTAGTATTATTTCCATTATGTGGTGGTGGCAAGCTAAACACAGCAGTTCTTGTCGAAATTTTTGCTCTAAAAGAACACAAACTCCATTTAACCTGCGTTAACAGAAGCTGTGCCAAATCCAAATGCTCGAACAAAGTCCACCAAATGCCACTGATCCAAAAGACTGAATAGCTTTAACTAAATTTTCTCCTGTAGCAGATCCTGCCTTTGGTACTCCCAAAAACTTCTCTTCACTGTCTCCAGAAACTGTAACTAGTAAACGATTTATCGCTTCATTTTCCACAATACCTGGTGGAATTTTCCTGTCCTAATGAACCTTAAGTAGATATTTTATCTCAAATTGTTTTCTAACTTCTTCACTAAACTCTTTTCTGACTGTTTTTCTCCTCCTCCATATAGTTAATCGAGAAATTGAAGGATCACAAGCATTCTCTCCAAGTGTCATTGTTATTGGCACAATTAATCTCACTGCTTATCAATCTGAAATTTTTTTCTGTCTAGGGCACTTCTTACATGGCTGGAAAGAAGTCTTTTTTTAGATTTGGTATGGCTTTTTTCTAATTTTATATCATCACTTACTTTATTTCCAGCTGATGTCCGTTGTATTACTGATACATATTTCTGGTCTGTATCTTCTTCGCTACTTTCAGCCTTTTCAGCTAAAATCTGCTGATATGCCATAGATATACAATGCATTTCAGATTTTGCTCTTTCCCTTGTTTCTTCTTCTTCTCTTTGCTCTTTTCTCTTGGGTAATTTTTATCTTTAGTAGTAATAACCATCTTCCTTATCGTATGCTGGTATGAAAGGAAATCTCAATCTTCTCTAATGTTTATGATGTTCATTACATCTGCGTGGGCAATGTTGAAAAAAGTGTCCAGTTTATCAACAAAGGTACTTTCTCTTTTTCTTTGAAATTATGAATTACAACCTTTGTTTTTTCACAGTAAAAGCAATTCAGAATGGAATTTCTCTAATTTCCCAATCCTGTGATAATCTTGTAGGCATCGATGCTTTAGATCAGTGTTTCCCAACGTGGGGCCCACAGCCCACCAGGGGGAACCATTCGAAAATGGACTTCACTGGACATAATATAATAAAAATGCAATAAATGTAATAAAAATAAAACCACATATATATATAATAGGACCACACACACGCACACACACATACATATATATGTATAATATAATTTTGTATTTAATGTGTTTTGGGAGTCAAATAATTGTGGGGGGTGGGGCATGGATCTTTTGATTACTATAAAAGCAGGTCGCGGCTTGAAAAAGGTTGGGAACCACTGCTTTAGATGAAACTATAAAGAACTCTTCTATTGTGGTATGACTCACATTGCACATAGGCTTAAATTCATTTAGGTAATAATTAAGCCTCAAAAGTAGTTGTCTTACAGTTGGAAGTTAATTAATCTTGCACAGAGCCTCATGCTCTCTCACTCCAATAAGAAAAATGGTGTATAACTGGCCAGTTGATGTCATCATGCAGAGTAAAATAAACCTGTAAAAATTTCACTGGTTCGAATAAAGCGAACTAAAAAGTATGACTAATATGAAGTTTAATAATTAGGTAATTGTATCAGTTTTAACTGGTTTCAGATTTTTTGTAAAATTAGCTTTTAAAAAATGTTTTTCTCCATCTCCAAATAACATGCATTTGCAAAAACAGTATCCAAAAGTAAATGAAGAACATGGTTACAGTTACTGAAATGCTTCATATGGTTTGAGTTACGGTTAAAATTAACAAAATGGTTACAGTGACACCAAATATACTTAAAAATGCTTAATAAGCATTTTTGTCCAAATTGACATAAATCAATAACAAAAGTCTAAAATTAAAAAGTGATAAAATCATAAAAAAAGGTACCAAAACAAAAGTATTAAATTAAAAAAGTAAAAAAAATAGTAAAAAAAATTATATTCATTTAGGAATGAAATTTGTTTTTCAGTATTAATCATCTCATTGAGCACTGTTTTCCCCTTTGAGTATGCTAAGAGGAATTTTGGTAGTTCAATTTTATTATCACATGTAAAAAATGAAAGGTGACTAGCCTTCTAGATTTTTTTTTTTTAGGGGTGCACCCTAATGAGTATCCATATATGATTGAATTTGTTGGGGGATGATATTAGCAGTAAGATTTCTAGTATGCAAAGCAAATTCTATGGCATTATCTTCACCATATTGTGGGCATATATTTTAGTGATTAAATTTGTTACCTTCCATTCAACTATTCCGTTTTGCATGTGACCGTGATAATGAAATGTTCCACCAACTCGTCTAAATCTGAACCAAATGTGCCAAATATTAATAATGAATAGTTGATTTTTCATATGAATTTTTTACACGCTTTGAATTACCTGTCATAATTTTTTATCCATTTCCATTCCATCCACTTCCAATTTTATCCATTAAATACGGTACTCCTTTATAATATTATTGACTTCAAAAGTGTTTTTGCTCACATACAGTGCCATTAAAAAGTGTCATTTTTGGACTTTGAATATTAATAACCAAATTTTCACATGATTGTAGCAGAAAAATTATTACATATTCTTCAGAAGGACTCAAACGCTATCGATTCCCATAGCTCTCATATCAAATTGTGTTTATCCGCGAAAAGGGTTCCCTTGTAAGTATCTGCAATATGGAAGTAAGATGTTTTAATGATGTTTATCAATTCTTTATACTGTACACTTTAACAAAACGTAACAGAAATAAAACACTGCATGTGGACTATATGTTATTTTATTGTTTGAGTTTTGTGACACAAGGATAGCAAGGGCCATGCTGCGCTGGGACCTACTGTTTTCTGAGGAATCCAAACCTCTTAAGGCCCAGGGAATCAACCGCCGGTTTACGGTGAATAGTTGGGTAGTACATGGCTGTTGTTTTTGTTTTTTTGCACAGATGGGAGTCAAACCCGGGGTAACCATACACCTTTTTTATTTACATTTTGTAAGTAGATACACCTTCCAAATTAACAGATTTAGATTTTGTCCTCTAAAACATTAAAATGTATGACGACAAATACTGCTAATAAAACTATATTTTTCAGAATAAATTTTTCGAAACGTTTCCTGAAATTAGCTAGCGGGATCACAAGAGGAAAAATTGCTAACACTCTGACAGCCCTTACTTAATTTACGTAAAGAAATATTGTTCATGATGTCAGAATTATGGGTTTCTTACTAATTGCAGGTAATGCTTAAATGAAGTGAAATTCTTTTAAGCTGCATAGAAGACTGTATATTTACTGTAAGGGACAGGGCTTAATACCATGGTTCATATGTAGCCTTTGCAAAGGAATGAGTATCAAGTTTTATTGTGACAGGCTAGACTGTAAAAAAAGACTGCAAAACAGTGTAAACGAATAGAGTTTAATTAAAACCAAAATTATTAATTTGTGACCATATTAAAAGCATTTTGATGAATCGAAATGTTTGAAGGCATACCGCTATATGGATTCCGGTCAAAGGTCCTAAGAGATGCTGAATATCGCTATAGGCAGACGGAACAGTAGCCTCTTCAAATCGCATGACGGCTCTGGCTTGTCACTGTATGCTTTGGCATGGAAAATGCATGACAAGTCAGAGCCGTCAAATGAAATCAAGATGTTAATCAAATGTATATTAATAATTATATATGTGGATGAATATAAGTTTTAAACATATACAAGATTCATGTAGTTTTTTTACATTATGTATGTAATTAATGAAACTAATTAATATTTAACTATCTTGTTCATTAAACGTTTTTTAAAACCTGAAAAATAATAGTTGAATGAGTATATTGTTATCTAAATAATGCATATTAACTCTTAATAGTTACACACAATTGTTTGTTTTTTGTGGTTTTACGGCTCAAAGACTACAGTGGTCATGCTGCGCCGGGACCTACTGTTTTCCGAGGAATCCGAACCTCTTAAGGCCTAGGGAACCAAACCCCGGACTACAGTGAGCAGTGCGATCTTTATGAGATCTCTGAGTAAGCGTTCTTTACCCTATTAGGAGTTGAACATGGGTTAATGATGCACTCGGCGAGCATGTTACAACACTGTGCCATTGCAGGGCCCACAGTTGCACACAAAAGTGCAATATTAGATAAAGAGTCACATTGAATAACGGTTATAGCAAAGAAAATCCTCCAGTCCCTTGATGTTCAATATAACGGAAACTGTACTTCATTTGTATAAATTTTAAAACCAGGTTAATTTGATTCGGCTAAAAATAATTTCAAAAAAGAAACCATACTCAATTGCAATTTGTCTCTGCTCAGTAAAGGACTCTGGGTCTTCAAGATGAATTCTTCTCATGACTCTAAAAACAAAACATAATATTGGAAGCTCAAAATAGAGAAATTCTGTATTAAAATAATTTAAAGACAATTTAAAAAACAAATAGCATTACATAAAATATATTGTACATGCAGGTTATTACCTACATAAGGAATATGGATAGGTGTGTATAATTGTCTTTTCAGTGTATATCATCATCATATTCAACCATTATCTATCCACTGCTGGATGAAGGTCTCTCCCAGGCCTGCAAACAAGTTTAAGCACCAGAAAAAGTGAGAAAAGTGACTGATTAAAGGAAAAAAGTGACCAAAAGTAACTTATAAAACGAAAAAAAGTGAGAAAAGTGACTCGCAAAAAGAAGTGCAGTATTAATTTGTGGCAGAAGAAAATTTCTTTTTAAAAAAGTCAACTACCAGAAAGGCCGTGTGAGATCAAAGTGAAAATTGTTGCCGCATCATAAAGACTGCAATTATGAGCACAGAAATTAACTTTGGTCTTGGATGAGGTCTGGCCAAAAGCTAATACGTTTTTATTAAACTATGATACTTTCTACAGAAACTACAAAATTGTGAACAACAAAACAATGATCCATACCTATCTGCTACCTATACCGCCAAAATACCATCTTTGGTTTTTTAGCGAAATTTTTTTTAATTACAAATGCTTTTCTTTAATCAATGTTCTTCTAGACAACATCTGTTTCTTATCTTATGATATTTTCCATCTGTTGGACACGTCAAACATCATGCAACGTAACCTGAGCTACTCTTCACTAAAATTCCTGTTTTTCAAAGCCTCCTCCAACTCATTACTTGCTTCGAGGACAAGTTTACCAGCAGCTTTGTGAATTTGGTCCTTCTCTTTCCTTTTCTGTTCTAGTATTTCTTTCTCTTCTATTAATTATTTCTACTCTGTTTCAGTCTCTCTCTGGCACTCTTCCTCCTTCCTATCCTCTTTCTCAGCTCTTACTACTGCTTTTTTTTTCTCTTTTCATCCCTATAGTATTGGTAACTTTTGTATGCACCCTGAGTAAGAATTAACAAACACTTGGAGATTGGAACTAGTTCAGACTTGTTATTGTACAGCTGCAGAAAATTTTTAGTCATCATTTTTGCATTTAGAGTATTCCCACTCACTGAAGATCTAATTCTGCAAAAGAATAACTTGAAGACGAGTTTCGATGTCTGCATTGCCATATGATAAGGAGAGGGAAACTTTCACAACCATAATAATGGTAGGGTATTTTTTGTAACCTGAAACATCACTGGTCATGAAAATTTGATCCCAATACTCACTAATTCGAATATTTGCACATTTACCTCAATCTCATCATCAACTTACAATAGTCTCCACTTACCCATCAATCTGTCAATAGCGATATCAAAAGGTAAGGCTTTGGCAATGGTGACAATATCACCAATATTTTGCTGTGAATGCACTGCACTCGGATGAAGGGACTTTAAAACACTTTAATAAACTTCCATGTTTCAAACATTTTCAATGACATACTTGCAGTAAGCAATGTAACATTTTTTTTACATCTCTCAGGAATAACAGTTTCTTTTCTCATTTGCATTTCTTAGAGCAGCAAAAAGTGTTTCTCCACAAGCAATGTCTTTTGAAGGAAGAAGATTCGTTTTACCAAAAATGCTATCATTTATTCCAACACTTGTTACTGGTGACTTACACATCCAGCCTAATAAAATCTTCACCAAAGTTTCAATTTCACTGTAAACCAAGTGTATTAGTGACTCATCCTTTTGAAAGGCCCCTGTAAATTTAGAAAAATCCATACACTGCTACAGACAAAGAGAATTTCAGCATTCATTTAGTATGATTGTAAAATCTACCCATCTTGATGGCCGATCATTAAAATGAGAAAGAACTGCTACAATTAGATCTATCACATCCTCTCCAAGCTGAGGAAGTCTTCCAAGAAATACATTGTACCAATATCAAAAAGCTTTTCATGTCGTACAAGTGATATTTCCTCATTCGTGAGAAATGTTACAGCTTTGTTGACATTGGGTCCATCGCTGCCAAGTATCGACATATTTCAAAGTGAGAGGTGTGTACTGTCAAGGGCAGTTGTCAATTTCTAAAATAAATCCCTCGTAGTGGCTTTACCAATAAAGAAGGGTTCTGGGTGCCTGTTCACTGTTACAATTGCTGGACCAGTAGCGAGCTGTGACTTACAGCTCTTTCTTATCAGCAGCATTTATAGTTTCATCAAAGTACATGCAATATACCCCATTCATATTATTTATTAACTCCTGTTTGAAGTAAGATCCTAAGACATTCTCTAAAAGGTAACTTATTTTAGTTCGCCTCAGAGAAAACCCTTGTGGTAATGCTTCATGAAACATGGCTTTAAAAACCTCTCCAATTCCAGCACATGAAACTGCTGGAAAATTACTTGCCACACACTTTAACACCCACATCAGTTCAGCAGAATATTTCACATTGTACAGCCTAATACTTGAACATGCCTTGGACACATTATTTGTATTGGAACAAGAAGCAGATACTGATAAATTGTTTGCTGGATTCGATGTCAACCGAAGCTGTTTGGTTTCTTCTAAGAACGAAATGTTTTTTCTGTGCTTAACTGATTCAGCATATCGCAAAATAGCCTGAAAGCCTTTATTTCTGGTGTTTACAATGCTGGAACAGACTTTACAAAACAATTCAATGTCGTGTTTGGATCCCCATTCAGCCACTGTGCACTTATAGCCATCATCCTTTAAAGGCCAGTCATATCTAAATAAACATTTCCCCATGATTCAGGTACAAACTCTTAAAGGTTTAGGATTTACTTAAAACAAATTTATGTTTATTGTATTTAAAACAAAAATTCTGGAAAAACAATGCTACAACAACCTGGGTTATGACAGGCTAGAGCATAAATGGAAGTATAGAAATAAATTGGTTTCTGCTCAAATTTTGAAAAATTGTGTTTTTTGTTTAAAAGTAATCTTACATGGTGTCCAGATCATCGTTCTTAAAATTCTCTTAACATTTTGAAAACTTCTACCACTTTAAGACTACTAGAATGAATGCCATGTAAGACCATTTTTAAAACGTAATTTTTCAAAATTTGAACATAGACAACTCTTCTTCTATACTGCTCAAATACTTCCCGTCAAATGTCTATTACTGGGGAATTTTCACCGAGTTTTCAAGTAGTTAAAAAAAAACTCGCCGTATAAGGATACAATCAAAAGAAAAATAGCAAGGAATCTGAGAAAAGTGATTTCTTTAGCAAATAAGTGAGTAAAAGTGACCTTTCCAAAAAAAGTGACTAAAAGTGAGAAAAGTGACCAGTTTGCAGGTCTACTTTCCCAGTCCTTTCCACACAAGTCTATCCTGAGCAATTCGCTTCCATGTCACCCCAACCTGTTTTCTTATTATAGTTACCCATCTTGTTTGGGGACATTTTGTAAGTCTCGGATAATCTTTCAGAAACCAGTTGAGAAGTTCAATTGTCCATTGTTAATCAGTTTTTCTTGCAATATGCGAAACCTATTGCTTTCAGCATTTTTACTTTAATGGTGATGTCCTCTACCCTAGTTTGCTCTCTCACCCAAGTGTTTCTTTTCCGATCTCTCCTAGTTATTCAAAGCATGCACCTCTCCATGCTCCTTTAGGTTCTTTGCAATTTCTTTATTTCTGTTTTAACACATCTTAAGCAGGAAACGACTAAACTCGTTTTATACATATTCTTATTAAAGCGCGGGAGACGACAAAACTCATTTTCTACAAAAAGGTGCATTGGCATTTCAAAGTAATTTGCATTGGCAAGTCAGTTACAACTCCAAAGCCTTCAAACCGTTTGAACTTGTTTTACTCTTGGTATCTATGAATTATCGGTGCATTATTGTTATCGGTGGGTTTTTTTTGGTGACAATGTGATTTTTTTGGTGACAATGTGATTTTTTTTACAATAACTTCATTTTTTTTACAGTAAATTCCTAAAAATAGACCATGATAGAATAGAATATGATGAATTATGTGCAGATAGTTTGTCAAATTATTCCTGTGAGAATGAGTTTACCAATGATGATTCTAGTGACGAAATTATACAACATCCTGGGACTTTTTCCAACAAAGAATTTCAAGCAGTTCTGATTCAAGCCTAGATTTGGATGATTCTGAAGAAAAATAGTCATCGGTAGACAATCCACCAGTCCTGGACGAGTTTTTAAGCCGCTCACGAATAAGTACAGAAAACGTTCCGAATAGTGAAGTGGATGCTGTAGCTTTATTTATTGATGATTTTTTTTTACATTCCTTATACAACAGTCAAATAGAGATTATTATCAAAATGTTGATAAATTCACAACTCCCAAGAAAGCCCTCAAATGGAAAGACATTACAATACAAGACATGAAGAAATTTTTTAGGCTTATTCTTCTTATGGGACAAGTATGTAAGGACCGAAAAGAAGACTATTTGAACATGGATCCGTGTATAGAAATGCCAATTTTTTTAAAAACAATGACAAGAGACAGATTTCATCAATTATGGAAGGCCTGGAACTTCAATAATAATAATGAAGACTTGGGTGATGGATCAGATAGGCTTTTGAAAGTCAGACCACTATTGAATTACTTTGTTCCCAAGTTTATAAATGTTTATAAGCCTATTCAGCAGCTGTCTTTAGATGAAGGCATAATACCTTGGAGGGGAAGATTAATTTTAAGAGTTTACAATGCAGGGAAGATCGTAAAATACGGAATTTTTGTTCATATGGTGTGCGAAAATACTACAGGCTACATATGTAATTTCGAAATATATTGTGCTCAAGGAAAGCGATTGTTAGAAACAATTCAAACGGTTGTATCACCTTATACAGACTTATGGCATCATGTCTACATAGATAACTATTACAATAGCATGGAAAATAATGAAAAGCTGTTACAAAATAAAATTAGAATTTGTGGCACTACTCGAAAAAACAGAGGACTTCCGGACTGCCTGAAAACCATTTCATTGAAAAGGGGAGAAATATGCTTCAGAAGAAAAACAGATATTTTAGTACAAGTATGTAGCAATTAAAGAGAACAGTATCTCTTATATCTACAATACATTCATCTAAAATGAAAGAGAGCCACAATGTTGATAGAAACACCAGGGAAAAAATAATAAAACCTAACGCCCTGATTGACTATAACAGGTACATGAAAGGTGTTGACCAGGCTAACCAGTATCTATCATATTACTCTATTCTAAGACAACCAACCAAATGGACAAAATGAGTTGCTATGTACCTTATAAATTGTGCATTGTTAAACTCATTTGTTGTTTATAATTCCATAAAGGAAAAGAAATAAGATATAAAAACTTAGCCCACCTACTAGGTGTGCTACTATAAAAATGTGTCAAAGTAATATTTTTCTTAGAAAGAGGTATTTTGCCTCATGATCGATAAATTAAAACATAGAAAGTAGAAAAACGGTGTCAAAAAGTAAAAACATAAGTGATATTACAAATCAAAGAATGTTTAAAAGAATAATTCAACGTAATGAACTCAAAGTAATTTGGAGCATTTCAATCTATAATGGATAGAAAAACAATGCAAAACTTAAGACAAAAAAGATTGGAGACTCTTCATTGGCTCATCACAAAAAAGTTTGAAAGCTGTCCTTCTTTACAACTGCAACAGATATGCCTCCATACCGGTTGACCTCTCTGTTCATCTGAAAGAGAGGTAACAGAATTTAGCTTTGATGACCAACTTAACTACAAGGAATACCAATGGACCATCTGTGGCGATCTGAAAGTGTTCTCTATGATCGTTGGTCAATAGGGTGACTAGACTATGTACCTCTGTTTCCTCTGAGAATGGGACGCTGGTGTTAAAGCTAAGCACCAGAATTAGACGCGGCCAAGATGCTGAAAGTAGGGAAAAAGAATGTGCACTTCGAATCTTTGGTGGAACCAAAAAGAGTATCCCTGCCTCCACTTCACATCAAACTTGGCATCATGAAGCAATTTGTGAAAGCCCTGTCAAAAAATGGTGATAATTTCAGGTACCTGGCAAATAAGTTTCCAGGGCTGTTAAAAGCGAAGCTGAAAGAAAAGGTTTTCGTCCGTCCTGACATATGAAAACTCATGGCAAGCGAAATCTTTAAAACCAAAATGGAAAACATTGAGAGGTCAGCTTGAAAATCCTTTAAAGAAGTTGTAAAGAAGTTTCTTGGCAAGCAGAAAGACCCTGACTTCAAGAACGTCGTAGGAAACATGGAGAACTTTAAAGCCTTAGGCTGTTCAATGAGCCAGAAGATCTACTTTTTAACTGCCATCTAAGCTATTTCCCAGAAAATCTAGGCTCTGTAAGTGAAAAGCAAGAAGAGAGATTCCATCAGGACGTAAAGGAACTGGAATGGAGGTATCAGAGCCGGTGGAACGTCAACATAATAGCAGATTACTGCTGGATGCTAACTAGGGAGGAGGCGCAAGCAGCGCACAGGAGAAAGGGTTCTAAACAGAGCTTCGAGGGGAAGGAAAAGAGACATTATAATGATTTTTAACTTTGTGGTGGCTATGAGAAATATAACAAAGTAATAAAATGTAAAATAAATCTTATTTTTAAGTTTCTTTCTAAATAAAGTTTTTTAACACTGCTAGATCTTCTATGGTTTTTCTGGACCTTCATCCTCACTTTATGGAAAAACCTTACATGATAGAGGGAAAAGCTTGGCATTTATGAACTCAGCGAATCAAAAAACATCAAAAAAACCTAAAACAGTGCAGAAAAAAATTAAAAAGTATTATTTCGCAGGTCTGTGTATCAGTTTGTTGATAGCGATTTCTAGCTCAATGTTGTCAACTTGTACTTTTGTTTCCTCTACGAAATTATTGAACATGATTTAGGCTGTTGCTGTTTCATTTTTAGTCCAACTTCTTTAATCCTAATTTAAAGCTTCTACACATTGACTTAAAGTTCTGACAGACCCTTTTATAAAGTAACAAAATGCCATTATAAAAATGCAGATGATTTAAATATTCCCTATTCATTTTCACTCCTTTATTATTCAAGTTTATTTGCTAAAAGGTCTTTCACAAAGCTGAGATAAAAAGTTTCGGAGACATGCTATCTCCCAGCCCCACTATCCCTCCTTTACCAATTTTGACATCTTTGGTATTCTTAAACAACTAAAATTGAGCACTGAAATTTCTATATATACATTATATACACATTTATCCATATTAATATATATCCTCTGTCCAATTCTGATGAAGAACCATGATCAGAACTCTTTAAAAAAAAACACCACCTCTGCCCTCTAGTCAGTAAATGGATTAATAGAAACTATAGTTATCTGTTGAAGACTATACAATACTTCATTTATTTTCTGAACTTCAAATTCGTTTAGAAAAAAAAAATTGTAACAGAAAAAATTGTCACATAAAAACAAACTACAAAAAATTATGAATTTCATAGCTTGTAATTAAAATTTCCAATCACCAAATCATATTTTTCAATTTTATATTTTGAATGCTAATGTGGACACAGATTTTGCCACTTGTGTATGTATTTCAATTGTTTTCTCATTAATATAATATTTACTTCCCTTAAAGTAGAGAGAGACCTCTATTAGGAAACCACTTCTCTGAATGACCACTTTTTCACAGAACCTAGGATTCAAATCGAAACAAAACATACCCACCAGCAGTACACTACTCTCTCTTGCCACAAAACCGAAAAAACAAACTACAATATAAATTTCAAATACTATAAATATCAATACTGTTAAACTTCTAACACTAATACAGAATTTTTTTTATATTTTGACTAACAGCCCAAATTTCCTACTCGCTAACTGTAAAAATCTAGTCACCACTAGTGGACAGGTAACCAAATTTGTTGAGCTTGCTTACTTGTCAATTTCCATTTGATCTAGCAATGACTTAATTTATTTTTATTTTCATAAGCATTTGTTACTTTTATTACTAAAAATCAATAACTTACCTAGTCTGCACTTCCCATGCTTTATGTAAAGTACTTGTAGCTTTATCCTCAGATTGTAGTTTTGCAAAGCCTTTTGACAACAATAACAGAAGTTTGGATTCCCACTTCAACCATGTTAAATCATTAGCTTAAAAAATTCGAGAAAACGTTTTAGTGCAAAGATTTCAGTGATATATTTGATTACAAAGTAAGATTAAAGTTTATTAGTGATTGTATGATGGGTCATCTAGGCTGTGACCAACAGGTTAAATGACTTCCAAATCATATGTTTACATGTACCTACTGTTAGATGTCTTCTTTTTTGAAGAATTTAAAAATAGCTTTAAGTTAGCCAGTGCGTTCAGTAGATATCCCTGTCATCCCCCTATTTTCTACTTAAATTCTAATCAAAACTGTACTCATGTGTACTTAGCAATTCTTATTGTATTTCTATGACCTACCTGTGACCATTTATCAATTTTAACCAACTTTTAAATACATGCTTTTCAATGCACAATCTGTACTGGCTTCCAAAAGTTACACGTGACGGCGAAATCAACACAAATAGAAAAGTTAAGATTTGATTAACACAAAATTGTACATGAAGGTGGCAAATATATTTATGCATTAAAGAAAACAAGAATTATGTACAAAGATGAAAAAATATTTACTTTGTAAGTTACATGATGCCGCATTTGGGGTATTAACAAAATGTTTAAAGGCAAACAAACCAAACAAATCTTACATTAATATGGTATGTGACCACCCCGGATCTTCACACAAACATTACAATGACTTTCTATGATTTCAATGAGGTGATTAACCATCGCAGGTGCGAACAATGGCCATTCTTCCATTACGGCAGTTTCAAACTCTCGGAAACTGGCTGGAGGAGGTAAACATGCAGAGACAGCATGCCCTAGGGCATCACAAAGGTTTTCAATGGGATTAAAGTCAGGATATATGCCTACCACTTCATACAAGAAATGCTCTTACCCAACCACCATGCTTCTATCATTCTAATTTTTAAAAATGATTCAAAATCAGATAGTTTGAATTACTGGCCCATTTCTATTCTTCCTGTTTTTAATAAAATATTTGAAAAACTTCTTTATAAAAGACTTTACAATTTTTTCAATCACATACCATTATCAATAAAAATCAATTCAAAACAATCCAAATCAAACCAAATACAATTCAAATCAAATCAAAAATAAATCAACTGAGCAAGCTCTCCTTTCAGCAACTCATTATATTTATTCTTCCGTTGATACAAAACAGTCCACAGAGTGTTTTTTGATCTGTCCAGGACTTTTCATACAAGTCACAATAAATTATTTTATAAGCTCCATTTGGCTAGAATTCGTGGTATCACAAATGAGCTCTTGCGGAGCTATTTGATTGGTAGCCAGCAGTTCGTGGGAGTCGGTGGTGACCGCTCCTCATTTAAATCTATTTTATATAGTGTTCCTCAGGGATCAATACTTGGACCTCTTTTATTTATTTTTTACATAAATGATATCTTTTCATTACCTACTCGTTTTCAGATGATTTGTTTTGCTGATGACACCAGTGTTTTTTTAATGGATAATGACATTAATAATTTAATTCACACAGTCAATGAAATATTTCATTCGCTGGATAATCAGGTCACAGGTGTTTTTGATGCAATCAGGAATTGTTTTATACGAAACCAACCGGAACGACCATGAGGCTGTTTGGTGGGAATCCACTTCTTAGTTACGACATCAGTGGTGACCTCATGGACTTGAAATCTATTTCTCTTGAACATAGGGTTAAATAACAGTTTCTTTTGTTTGTTTTACCAGTAAACCATCTTTTCTTACCCTCATTCGGTTTCGGTTGCCCGATGGCCATGGTATTTTGTGGATAGTAATAATTTAATTCACACAGTCAATGAAAGTGATGACGCAGGCGTCTCAGCGAGTGGAAATACCTAAATGTTCTGAACATCAGTTGTCAACCCTGGCAATTCCACACATCAAATAGAACATCACATATATTTATGTTGTAATGGCCTTGGTGGTGAGAGAAGCGTCATTATGAATTATGAACTCTTGTAACAGGATCAAACAATCACCACTGTAGTATATTATGACCAACTAAAACATGTACAAGAACTAAAAATAAAGGAAGCAGTGCTGATTAACGTAAGAGGAGTTCTAATCTTTCAGGATAATGCTCATGCCCACTCTGTTTCATTGAGCAAAAAAACCGTCAAAGAATGTGGGTGGAAGATTTTATGTCATCCAGCTTATTCAACCAATATTTCACCTTTTGATTATTACTTGTTTCTGTCATTCGACAGCCATTTGTGCGAGTATGGCTTCTCCAACCTTGATGAGTTCCATGCTACCCTGCTGTGTAAAAAAAAAATGTGTTAAAAAAAAAGTTAAGTGTATTTCCATTCCCTTTACTTTCAGTTCCCCTAACGTGTTTTTTAATACTTTTAATAATTTTATGTGTGTAACTTTTTTTTTTCTTCTTTTAACAAAGAATGTACAACATGTATTTTCATATAAATCATAAAATAATAGAGAATTAAATATTTTCATAAAAAATCTACCTTGTTTTTCAGTTTGTAAAGCTAACGAAATAGTATCTTCAGCATCTTTATACCTTTTCATATGAAAAAGAAGTTCAGCCAAATCGTATCTGAAATAAAATTCCAATCATTGGAGTTAAGTCGCTAAGATACACCTAAACTTCATAAGATGAAAAATCACTAAGAAAAAAGGGGGTATTTCCACCCCCTTATTTATAAAATATTATATAAAATGAGAGTCTATTTTTTGTAAAACAAAAATAGCCGTTAACCCTTTTTACCTGATTCGAGGCACATATTCAGGATTCTCACTCCCCTTGGAGAAAAGAATTTAGACTTCTCCAACAGAATTCCCTAAAAACTTTGAATTGAGCTTTGGTTTTGGGGAAAATAACTTCACACGCACATGAAATTTAGCTATTCAGAACAAAAGTTAGGAAGGTTTTCCCTGATTTTTAGGGACGATTTCAAATTCCCTGACAATCCCAGGTTCTCCAGGTGTGTGAGAACCCTTGTATTAGACGAATTATACTTTTAATGCAAAATCTACAAGAAATTGCCTGTAATCCTATTTAAATTTAACTATAGCATGGAGTACTTTGTAAACAGAAATATTATGATATCCATGATATAAAAGATTATCATGCATATTTTGAAAATCTCAGATACATAGTTTGATGTGTTTCACTGCCACTATTAAAAATTAGATCCATAGCATTTAGCATGCAATACTACAATTTTTCAACAGTTAAATATAAAAAACCTTTTTAAAATCTTTAAGGTCCTTATATGAAATATAGTCTTAAGTTTCTTTTCTAATGACCTATGTAAAAACTTTAAAATTCAGAAAGATTGTAACAGCCTCTTTCCTACACAAAAGAAACTTCATCCCATTCTACATTTATTTATAAATTCACTTTCTCTTACGGCATACACCACACTACCCTTCGAGAGCCTCAATCAATATATGACTAAATTCTAATAAGATAGTCTTCTTATTTTGAGATAATATGCACAATCGTAGTAGCAATATAAATGCATTTTAAATATGTAAAATATATTTTGAGATCCATAATTTACTGTTACATATTTCAAGCAAAGAAATTTTGTGGCAAACTGAAATTTTGATACAAATTTAATTGTAGATGCCATAATAATAAATACAGTTGCTTTTCTATGAAAAATCCTAAGGACATACACTTACATTTATGGTTAGAAATTTCAATATACTTACATAAGGAATTGAAATTTCACAAACAGAATTCAGAATTTGTATTTTGCATCCAAAACTACATGATTGAGATTAAAATATAGGTAGTTGTTGGAGAAATGAAAAAAGTACCAGAATTTTGTAATGAGCCATTGGGGCTGATGATAAAAGCTACATAATAACTCAGTATGTAATGTGAAGATACAGCAACTAAACCATACTCATTATGCACCTCCAATTAGTAACTTTACAACCTTGCATAGAAACTCGACAAAAAAGAGTTCAAACAGAGTTTCTTTCATAGTAATGTAATTTATCAAACAAAGCACATAGTAATAATACAGTACCGGTTAGTTATACAAAGAGGCAAAATTGGTACCAGCTAAATTAGATTCCTGGGGATTCCATCCCTATTTTAATATTAATAGATTTAATCAAACCACCAACAGTAAAATAGAAAAGTAATAGCTCATCGGATGTAGATCGCCCCAGCAGCTCCCGTTTTCAGTAACAAAACCTGTCATCCTTCCCTCTATGCTCCTACAGGCCAGACCCCAAATAAAACTCTGCAGTCCTCTCTTCTCATCTTTCCCCTTAAATATATTTCTCAACCCTCTCTTTTTTCTTTCATGCTAGCCATCTGTTCACTTGTCAACTTCGTACAAATCCCATGAGGATAGGTTTTTACATTCTTAGCAAAACGAATTTGCATATTTGGAAGGTGACTGTGTCCCAAAGGAATTTTTCTCTGCATTATTCACTGAATGGCAGAAGGTGGCCCCCCATTGTATATATGTATGTACTTGATGGATTTACGGGGAAAGAGGTATTCTAGAGAGCTAAAGAATCTCCCTGCTCTTTATTTTATAAAGGCCTTTATGTGCACTGTCTCCATTCATTAGTAACACTGTAAGGAATGTTACGGCATGTTCACATTGTGACAATTGGTTCCTTTTTTTGTTTTTTACATCAATCCAAACCTTTTCAAACTTCTTGCTAAACTTTCTAAGCCATTTTACGCAGCAGTTCGTTACACAATAGTAGCAAACAATTTTATAGTGATATCAATTCACTACCTTAGCAGTTTGGAGTTCTTTGAAAGTTTTATGTACTAAGACTGCAGTTCATCTGAGACAAAACAAAATAGCTTAAGGTGACCTTTGACCATATATTGATCAAGTCTCTTTGGTCAGAACTCCGACTTTCCTACTCTTGCATTGTGTTCCTATTTAATTAGACCAGTTTATTTTAACCCTTAACACTCGAAAGGCTCAAGATGCAAAGACATGTATTAATGCTATATAAATAGGAGGGCTCTGGTATGGAAGCATTTTTTGTTATCTCCCATATATATATATATACATCAAATAATCCTATTATCTTTTATATATAATATATATCTTTAATATATCTATATTTTGTTTTATATCCATATATATTTTATTATATCTATTATCGAGCATTAAGGGTTAATTCAATCAGTTCTAAGTTAAATTCAACATTTCACACAGTTACCATTGTATTTTTTATAGCTGTTTTTAGTTTATTAGCTTTGATTTTGTTTGTTTCTTTCACTTCAAAAACAGCAAAGGTCATGCTGTATTAGAACCTACATTTTTCTGAAGAAACAACCTCTTAAGGCTAAGGAAACTAATCCCCAGACTACAGTGAGCAGTTGGTCATCAGCATTTTTTTTTCCTCTACCGTTGAAAATCAAACCTGGGTAAATGGCATGCTAAGTGAACGGATTACCACTGCATCACCATAGGGTGTACCAATTTGGATCTGATGATTTAGATCTATATATCAAGCACATTTTTGCCCTAAATGCCACAAGTTATTTTAAAATGGCTGTATTTTATTTCTAAGCTTGTAAATCAATTTCAAAATTATCGACAGTTTTCCTTTAACAGAAAAAAATACATAACTCAGAACAAAACTTCTTAATTAAAGAGAAGTTATAGAGCAGTTACAGTATTAAATTAATAATAAAAGTTTTCATGGTAGTAAATTTATCAATTAAATATTGATAAAGGATCAATTACTTATATCTTCAGTACAAACAAAAAATAATCCATTTACATATATAATCTGTCAACGTGAGACGAAACTGTATATTAAATTTGAAAATTAAAAAAAATGTTTTCAATGAGATGTTTATTAATATCAAATGTTTAATATTTTATTTATATTAATATAATTGATGCTATCTTTTACAAATAGAAGAAAAGGGGCTTATCTATACCATACTTACCTCAAATTTAATTGTCCTCCTGTTTTTATAGCTGCTTTGTAGTACGTCACAGCCTTTATAAAAAACACAGAAAATAATAAACAGAAAATTACAACACACAAATATGCAGATATGGGATGTTTATATATGAACAGCCAAAATAAACAAAATTTACCTTTTCAAAATTGTGGGTTTTTACAAGTGCATGTCCAATTTTTCTTGCTAAACCACTATCTCTTGGGCTTCTCTTTAAAGCATCTTCATAAACTTGAATTGCTTTCTCAGTCTATAATTACAGTATTAAAATAAAAAATAAACTACGTGAGTTGAACAATCACAAATAGTGACACTACATTAGAAGATAAGAAATTGAAAAATCAAGATATATAAACGTTTACAGCAAATATATACACATGGTGGTTATAATTAAACTTGACCTATTTAGAGCTTGAACCATTCAGCGAATTTTCACCAAATTTAGTATATAGACTATTCAGAGGATGCAGAAAAGGAATCTGCAAAAAAAAAAAATGTATTTCAAAAATTTTCACTAGGGGACGCTTTTTAGCCCAGTACTGCAAAACAACCCTATGAAATAACCAACATACAAAACAAATGACATTTTTAATTTACATAAAAAGGTTAAACACTGGTAAAATAGCAATGAAAAAGATCACTCAAGCTTTCGGACGCATCAGCAGCAGTCCTTCATCAGGAGTAATGACGATGTTATGTTTCTGTCTCTTTTTTATACTTGAAATTTCTGGAAAACCCTTCATCAGAGTAGTCCCGCAGAATGGGAAAACCCAATGAGAACCAATGGGAGGCCTCCAATAGAATCATGGAAGAACCCCAATAGGGACCAATGAGAAACCCACACTGCGGGTTACCTAATTTGGGGATGTCTCATACATTTCAGAGTAAGAGTTGTTTATAAGTTTCTGGAAGTGGTTGTGATGTATTAATGGCTTTCCCGTGTAGTTTGTAAGTTTCCCAAGATTCTAAGAAGAGTCTACTATTCTTGTTTGTGATGTGACGGTGTAGTATTTTTGTTGAGTCCCAGTCGGGTTCGTGTCCGTGTTGTAAAGCGTGTTCTGCCAGACGTGAGGCTATGTCTCCTTTCGCGAGTGCTTGTTTGTGTTCTTTTTTTCTTGTTTTGATCATTCTTTTTGTTTGTCCTATGTAATGTTTGTTGCAGTCTTTGCATGGTATTTGGTATATGGCGCCTGTGAGATCTTCTGGTGGAACTGGGTCTTTAACTTTTGTAAGTTGTTTGCGAAGTGTTGTGACAGGGGAATAGAATGTTTTGATATTTGCCTCTTTAAGGATGCGAGAGATTGTTTCGGAAATGCCGTGAATATATGGAATAGATATGCGGGTGTGAGATGTATTGTTTAAAGATGTACTATTGGGTCTACAGTTTCTGAGAATGAATCGTTTAGGGTATCCATTATTTTTAAGTGCCGTGTGTATGTGTTTGGTTTCTGTGTTTGAAAGTGTTTCATTACTGTAACTTAAGGTAACTTACTTAACTTAAAACTAATACATTCCAAAGCTTCTTCCATTACCTTAATAACTTAAACTCACATATAAAATTCACATACGAAACAGAACAGAACAATAAACTCCCTTTCCTAGACGTTCTTGTACACAGATCTCACGATAACTCAATCTTCACCTCAGTTTACCGTAAACCCACACATACAGACAGATATCTCGATTTTAAATCGCATCATCCAACATGCCACAAAGCTTCCGTTGTTAAAACATTAAGTCTTAGAGCGAATTCTCACTGCAGTAATGAAACACTTTCAAACACAGAAACAAAACACATACACACGGCACTTAAAAATAATGGATAC
>QLNU02015360.1:147036457-147048347 GCA_006491805.2 Dysdera silvatica | reverse complement strand
ATTTCATTACAATTGGACAACTCCTTCTTGGTGCGTCGATTTTTTTGTTATAGAGTGTATATAATGAAAACAGAGTCAAATTTGACTATAAGGAAATATGAAGGTAAATTTTAACAATTATATTGAAGAACTCATTTGTATATACATATATTTCACGAAGATTATTTTAGCCACTTGTTTAAGCAGTGAATACTACCCACCTCTTGAATTCGCATATAGGCATCACCTAACATAACATAAGAACGTGTAGAAGGGTACTGTTCAACAACTTCCCTGAAATAAGAGCATTTACTGAACAAGCAGCATTAAAAGCACAATAATATATGCATGGTGTCCATAAATTACCTTTACAATTTCATTACATTATAGAACAAAAATTTACATACAGTGTTACATATATGGTTTTCAACTTTATATTTATCATTTGTGAAAGTTTGTTGTCAGAAGTTACATAATTTCAAATATGTGAATCCTTTCGTTATGAACATCAAGTCAATACTCAATTTCCACATAAACACATGACAGCACATTTCGCTATCCACAGTTGCAGTGTTCACAATTCGTGTTTGCAGTTAATGTCAGTTATGGTCATGATAAACACAATAACCTTGACATAACCCCAAGAGAAAAACCCAAGCGGGATGATACTAGCTGATCATGGAGTGAGTGATCAGGAAAAAATTTAAAAAGAAGGGTGGACACCAAAGAACAGCGCTGTAATCAAAGACAGCTTTTAAGGTCAAATGATCTTGGCAGCCAATGGGTGACGAGAAGATTGCCGATCCGTACTGGTGTACAGGATGCACCGCTCGCACTGGTGTCAATTAATGTCAACCAAGAATGATCCACAATCGATTTACCCTGGAGAGCAGATGAAATAGATGGATGGCACGGAAGAACACCCCGGGCCCGCAGATGCTCTTACAGGTGCATGCCAGGCACCATTGAAAGAGTGCAAAATGGCAGAAAACAGGTATGAGCCGGCCCGGCAACCAGAGAGCACGGAACGCCATCCATCCTATCCAAGCGTCCAACCAGTGTTCCATCTGTGGGCAAATGAAAGTTCCCTGAGACTGCCGATGCTGCGTACGGGCAGAGACTGTGCCCTAACAGCCCAGAACGAAACAAAAGATGCCCTACATGTCCTCAAAGACAAAGACCTGCTCACAAAGAAAAGTGAAGCCTGAGCCCAAAATAACGAACACAAACATCAATTCACTGCAATCTGATAGCCTAACCAATGTCCCATACACTCCGACATTAGCGAGCAAGAACCAAAGCCCGTCAGACCTGAACTGCAGCAGAAAGACATCCGCACGCCACCAGAGCTGAGACTGAACTCCGGGCGTTCATGAAAGCTGAAGAACCTGCCCACCCTGTTCAATCCCCTGCACTGAGAATTTATTATAAAGAAAGTCTTAAACCAATGAGAAGTGGAACTATATCTTTCTAGAAAAAAAAACACCTCTGAGTGAACTGCCCATATCACAGATATTCAAAAAAATTTAAGCATATCAATATACTGAACTTTCCTCATTTCTACTAGCTTCACATCTCTGTCCAGATACAAGTAAACAGACAAGCAGGGGGGTTCTGAGATGGTGATTATAACATGGGAACACATTTTATTCTATTATTTTTGTATTATTAAGGAATAAAGCTTTATATATAGACATCTTGTATATGCACAGAGCAAAAATGATGTGCTCAAGTTTATGTTCTATTGTTACAAGCAAAATCAAAATTGAAATCCCAAGAAACTTTACTTAAATCCTTTTTTCATTTCCTTTTAAACACCCATGAATTAATGAATAAATTCAACATCCTGGAACTGAATAGGCAATGTTCCTATTCACCATGGGGAAAAAAATCTCCTGACTTTTCGAAAAAAATTCCGACTGATCAAAAATAAAACTTTGAATTGAACTTTGGTTTCGGGGAAAATAGCCTCATGTTTGCATGAAATTTAGCTATTCAGAAGAGGTTAGGAAGGTTTTCCCTGGCTTTTCCAAGTTTGACCAAAAAACTTAATTTTTCCCTGACTTTTCAGGACGATTTTAAAATCCTTGACAGGTTCTCTGGGGTTTCCAGGTTGTGTCAGAACCCTGTATCTTCAATAAATATCCAATCGATTCTTGCTTGCATATCTACATTGATGGCTCTACCGAAGGTACTACAAGAAATGCTGGATCTGGAGTTTATTCTAAATACTTTTCATTACATAGTACAACGGAAATCTACTGTGATAATTCTGATGGAAAAGTGGCTGCGGTTTCTTGGGCCATTGATGCTATTACTTCTTGTTCTGAAATTAAAGTATTCATCTTAAATGACTCATAAACAGCAACCATTGTACTCACATCTCAATATTGCAATGACTCTCCAAGAGTATAATGCTGTTGGGAGTCCATAAGCTTAGCAATTGATAGCAGCAAATCAGTTACACTCCAGTGGATCAGAAGTCACTGAAATATGTTCGGTAATGAGAGGACATACCAACTTGTTAAGCTGGGATCTCTTCTGCAACAATCTAACCTTCCATTTCAAAACTTCATGCAGTTAAAGAATTACCAAATCAGGTTCAAAATGATAACAGCAATTACAATACATTGATAAAATTACTGAGAAAAGTTTAGATGGTCTCTTGAAATACACAATTCCAAGGAAGGACAGGATATCTTGCTTCACACTTATAACTGGACATGACTACCTCAGGGTTCCTACTGGCATAGGAGAACAAATTTCCAGAATTTTTCAGATTTTTCCATGACTTTTTTAACAAAATTCCCTGACTTTTCCAGCAAAATTCCGACCAATCATAAAACTTTCAACGAAATTTCGGTTGTGGGGAAAATGGCTTCATGTCCGTCAGAAATTTAGCTATTCAAAATTGTAGTTAAGAAAGTTTTCTTCTGAGTTTTCCAGGTTTTGACTAGAAAATCTGTCTTTTTTCCTGACTTTTCCCTGACCTCTAGGGACGATTTCAAATTCATTGACAATTCCAGGTTTTTCAGTTCTCCAGGTTGCGCAGGAACCCTGCTACCTACATCTCCATCGAATTAACCTAATTCACCTATATGCCTGTTGTGCGGACTTGACCTTATGAAAGAGAACCACCTTCTTTCATGCCAAAGTCTTAAAGTATCACGAATAATAATTCTGTGGAAAATGTTTGTGCTTTTTCAACCTGTCAAACCAATATTGGGCAGCAAGAACACTAATAGCTGAAGAGCTAGAAAACGACGAGGATAAAAAAACATTAATAATTATGAACATTTCTTTTCTTCATCTAAGAAAACAAGGTTCCTAAATTGCACAAATTTTGTTTGTAATATGAAGAAATTGGCCGAAGTACTGAGCTGTTGCAGCCGCCTATTGTAGCCAATATATCCACAACATTTTTCGCAAAACAGTACAGGACTGATTGCTTCTGAAAATGCCTTGAAAATGTTAGATTAAGGTGGAATACATATGTTTAATGAACAAATTTCTAAGTAAGTTTTAGTTAAATGCAGAAAAGAAAAGGAAAATACAGACCAAATTATTAAAAAAATAGACTAATACAGACATGGAAAATATGAACTTTTGTGTAAAATAACAGACCTGTTGAGAACCATACTAATGCTATTTGACTGGAATATGCATAGTACCAGAAATTATTGTATATAGAAGTCGGCCTTTTGTTCAAATTTGCAAATTCACACAGTTCAGCATCCCAGTGATTACTGTTAAGAAAAAAGAAGTTGCAGGGTGGGGGATGTGATTGCCCACAGTCTAGTGATGGTTATATCAATAAATAATGCTTTGCCCATCATTTTTTCTCCCCATCGCATTGTTTTGCAAACGAAGGATACAGTAAGAACGAGACCTTGAATGATAATAGAAGTGGAGGAGGGGATTTGTGGGAAGAAAAATGATTGCCATTGGGAATCTGGCAACATGGGAAAAAGGGAAATAAGTAGAAAAATAGGAAAAGAATAGGAGCTCTACAGTCCCCGTATAGTAGTTTTATTTTATCATAAACGTGAGGATTCCAAAATATTTCAAACTATAATGAAAAATATCATCCCCACATAATAATTATTTTATGCTTACATTAAAGCTTTTTTAGATAAAGCAGTAGCAATTATTCAAAACCTTGATAATTTTTAAATATATAATTTTTTAAAACCTGTAACAACGGGCAAAACTTTGTTTATCTTTTCTATAGTTTAAGTACACGGAAGCCATTTTTTCACGAGCTTGCAGAAAATATGGCTGTAAAGCATCAATTTTCCCTAATATATGTAATGCTTCAAGCACATTACCCTTGGCAAGCACAGTATCCGCATTAGCAATAACAATACGTCCTTCTTCTGGAGTACCTTTAAACATTGTAAAAGCTTCATCCATGGCTACGGAACCATTAGTCTACAGAAAAAAAGAAATTAATTCATAATAAAACATAACACAAAAATACAAAAACATATACATAATTCTAACAATACCTACATGAATTTAAGTCATTCATTAACATTGCTTTGAGAACAAACTTTGTTTTAAAATTTCTTAAAAAAAAAAAAAATATCAACTAATATTTATTTTTATATAAATCGAACACTACGCAGATTAAATTAAACAACAATATAAATCAACGTTTATTGGCGTAGTGATACCAGCGCCGATGTTATGGCGTGATTAGATGGTGAAACGTTCGAAAGAAAATAAATATTTCTGCGTTCGGTGGGACCTGAACCCATGACCTTCCACTTGCCGGGAGGAGGCCTCACCCACCAGCAAAAAACACAATATCTTTACAACATATAGGTTATTTTGCGCCGAAAGGCCAGAGATGTACTATTTAAATAATTGTGCAAGAGACTGGTATTAAATTGATCAAAATGTTGCAGCATGTTATTTTTGTATACCTAAACTTATGAATTAAATCAAACAACAATATTAATCAGCGTATTGTGGAAGTGATACTAATGCTGATGTTATGGCGTGATTATTTCACTACGCCAATAAACGTTGATTGACATTGTTGTTTGATTTAATCTGCGTAGTGTTCGATTTATATAAAATAAATACATATGCTGCAACGTGCATTTCGATCAATTTAATACCAGTCTCTTTGCAATTTGGTTTAAATAGTAGTCTATGTACTACACCATTCTGCGAAATAACTGGCAACAATATATATACGTTCGTAAAGAGATTATATATTGTCCTTCGTAGCTCAGTGGGTAGAGCCTCCGCCCGGCAAGTGGAAGGTCGTGGGTTCAGGTCCCACCGAAGGCAGAAATATTTATTTTCTTTCGAACGTTTCACCATCTAATCACGCCATACCATCGGCGGTGGTATCACTACGCCAATAAACGTTGATTAATATTGTTTAATATTTGTCAATAAATTTTGCGACAAATATGGATTTAAGCAGTTTAACAATGAATAACGTAAATTTCTTCTACAAATTTTAAAAATCCTCTCAAGTTAAACCATTCAACACTAAAATATTTATTAACACCAATATATTATATGCAGCAATGTAAAAAATAAAATTTCAATTGCCATAGTAACTAATTATTGTTCAAGGGAATAAATTACGTGAGTCGATTAACTTTATTGTATAAAATGTGTAACTATTATATGAATTGATTTTAATAATTTCATTTCATAATTATATAAATCCTTTGATGACTGGAATCTAATAAAATGAGAATTATAATGAAATTTTAGTAGCAGTTTAATTATATGCAATGTCAAATTATGCACAATCGAACCCAGATATAGAGAGAACTGTTATCACCAGCATACGCAAGGAGTATTGATGGGGGTTGTAACCTCCCCCATTGCAATAAATGTTTATGTATAAAGATGAATATATGAGTCTTAGCTCTGCAACTGAATATATGAGTTTTAGCTCTGTAATGAGCTATAACCCCTCCCCCAACACTTATGAACTTTCAGTGGATGCCTATGGTTACATTGAAATTCTGAAGCACCCTTGTAAGCTCCATATTATAAGTTACATTTTTCCCTAGTTACAATGTCATAAAATTTCCACAAAACCCAGATATGACATCAAAATAAATCACTTTGTATTCCAATGGTATCATTTTATGCAGTCAATACTGGATATACAGTCATATGTCTGCGGTCCTGAAAAATCTTATCTTATAAGCTGGGTGACCATATATATGGTGTAAGAAAATTTTAACAAAAAATGAAGACAACTGAAATGTCTGTGTGTATTTTAACTAAATCTTAGATAATATTAGTAAAATAAAGTATAAGCAAGTAGAATAATGAGGAAATTAATTCCTTAGTTTTAAAATCTTTAAATTGAAGCAACAGTTACAAAGCTTACTTATTTGAAATAGTACTCGGTTATACAGGACTACCTTTGTATTGGCTTAGTGTTTTGCACTACTTTTTCAAGATCACGGACAGTAGGGTGTAGCGAAAAAGGGTGAAATTTTAAAAAAGTTATATAATGAAATAGCAATAGATGTGAAAAGTTGTCTATTGACCAGTAAAATACTGGTGAATTTTTTTTGCAATTTTCATACTTTATCTTCATTCCCTGCAAGAGCCTTCAATTTTTGCAATTTTTACAGTAAATTTCAAAATTATGATATGTTATTGTCTCATGTTATTTTTCTCATTACATGAGAATTCTGTTGATCCAGCCCCCTTATATGTAATAACGAAAAATGACCAAAAGTTGGGGGTTATTGAAAATTTTCTCATAAAAAAAATAGTAAAATTCAGTTGATTCTTCCCCTCAAATATGATGGAAAATCGCAGAAAATGCTCCTGTTCATCATTATGAGATAAAATAACGATATTTTTTGTCAATGAATTTATTTTATTCAATAAAGAATAAAAGTTAAAATATTTTGGGGTCACGGAATTTTTCAGAATTTCAAATTGAGACAAAAGGAGGGGGGCGCTTTTCCGGGGAGGGCGGATCAACGGAACTTTACGGTAATAGTTTCGACGCTAAATTAGTTTTAATAACCGATATGACTGACATTCATTTACAAAGATGTTGAAAGATGGCGACAGTAGTTCCACGGAACAGGACCTTAGTCCACTATGACGTCAGGCCACATGTCATTTGTGATATTAGTTCACACTCGCTGCCACCCACTCATTTTCATTTATCGCCTTTGGAGTGTGTATCTTCGTTCTATCCAAATTAGAATGTCACATACGAGAAAGCAAGTTAACTGTCCTATTATTGGTAATCCAAGAGAACTCATTAGTATCGTTCTGCCGATGCGAGAAGACATATTGCGTCATTCAAATGGATTAGGCTACAAAAAGAAAATGTAAGATAATATAAACCAAAAGTCTACGAAAATTATGAAGAGATTGCTGCTAAACTTGAAGAAATTTGGAATAAAGCTTCAATCCCAGTTCTTCATCGTGTCAAAATAATTTCCTTGATAAAGAGAGAGCATGAGAAACACCTGAATCTTCTGAAGTCTTACCATGGCCGCAAGGAAACTGTCAACTTTTAATATAAAGTTCAAGCTATTGTAATTCCATGAAGCAGAGGAGAAGCATACACTAAAATGTTTTTAATTATAACACAGATTACAGAAAGCTTTTTGGGTACACAAGAACATAGAAGTAGCGTACCCGAGGAAGGCGACCGCCAGACCCAGCATCATGGGGTCGCTTACACGTCACATGATCAACAAACCGGAAGGAAGAGTCCACTATACAGATAGGAAGAAATCGCAGTGGACATTGAGTACAGATACGAGAATATACACATACGTATTCCAACACCCCTCCCCCCCTCCCCCACAATGTCGATGCAATTTATCTGAAATACAATATCTTCAACTCCTAACATTTTCATGCATTGATAATATTTACAAAATGACAATGCCTTTGTCAAAATATCTGCACCCATTTTATCAGTAGAAACAAAACTGAAATTAATTAGTTCGTTTTTCAAGGCATCCTTTATAAAATGAAGTCTGATATCTATATGCTTAGTGTGTTCGTGAAAAACAGGGTTTTAAGAGAATTTTACTGCTCCAATGTTGTCACTGAAAGTTTGGATTTTATCAAGTTTGGAGTCGCATAATTCATTAAGTAATTTACTTAGATAAATGGCTTCTTTTGTGCCATCTGAGAGAGCCATGTATTCGGCCTCTATAGAAGATAGAGCAACTGTACATTGCTTACGACTTTCCCATGTGACAGTACTACCACTTAAAATAAAACAATATCCAGTATAGGATTTACGATCATCAGGACAATTAGCCCAATCAGCACCGGTATAACCAAAGAGTTGTTCACAAGCGGATCTAAAGATCAGTCCATAATTAATTGTTTTCTTAAGGTAATGTAACACACGTTTTGCAGCTGTCCGATGAGTCTTATCATAGCAATTCAAGAACTGACTCTATTTACTTACAGCATTTGCAATATCTGGCCAGATGGAAGTAGCAAGACACATCAAATCACCAATCATCAATCAACTCACGATAGGGTAAATCCTCTTCACAATGATCCATCTTTTTTAACTTGATGCTAACATCCATGGGACAAGCCACAGGCTTAGTGTCAACCATGTCAAAATGTTTTAAAAGATCCTTAATATAGCTTGGTTAACTCATAGCTATACTCCTTTTTCCTTGTCTGAAATTTATTCCCAAACAAAATTTTGCAAGTCCTGAATATTTTACCTCCAAATCTTTTCCAAGGTGATTTTTAAAACTCACTAGTTTACTGGGGTTTTGTGACATAAAGAAAATATCATCGACACATACACTACAATTACAGTTAAACCTTTTTTGTCTTTGATATAATATATACACGGATCGGCATCAATTTGCTTAGCTCCAAATAGTTTAAGGATTTCATTTAATTTTGAATTCCAGCATCTACCACCTGTTTCAACCCATAAAGTGATTTCTTTAGGAAAAGTACCTTATCACCTGTATTTAATAACTTTACCATATTTGACACTTTTATGGATATATCGCTTTCAGGCTTTTCAGTCTCGATTATTTTTTCAAGAGTTTCCTTAAAATAATCTGGATACTCCAGAAAGATATCTTCCTCTAACTTTCCATTTAAATAAGCCATAGCTATGTCAAATTGATGGATTTCGATTCCTAGTTTAGCTGCTAGGGCGCTCATTACACGAATCGACCCTGACCTGGCAACAGGGGCAAAGGTATCATTATAATCCATGTTATACCTCTGATCATAACCTCTTGCTATGAATCTTGCCTTATGTCTCATGAGTTCTCCTTTTGAATTATATTTATTTGTCAGAAGAAACCTTCCAATGCACTTTTTATCCTCTGGTCTGTTTACAATATTGAACGTATCATTCCAAATTATGCTTTTGATTTTGCTTACTAAAGCATTGTACCATTCAGAAGCATCAATCGAATTAATAGCGTCTTTAATTCTTACTTCTGCATTGTAAGAATAAACATTGTGCGTTTCAGCAAATTAAGGAAGAATCACGTTTAGTTTCATTTCCAACTTCCCTTATCACGTCTCGATTTCGAAGAGACAGTACATTTCTGTCCGGTGAAAACACGGGGGAAAAACAGACCTCTGTGCATTGTTTTTATCAGTTGCAGCATTACGAAGATCAACGCTCTCATCACCGGAAAAATATTCTGTAAGCACTTCCTGTTCGAAAGAGATGGGCTTTTCAATAACTGGCAACGTAGACTCATTGTTTAACAAATTGAGCTTATATGGGGTACAATTTTCGCTAGCATTATCACTTACAAACAATTTAACACTCTGTGAAAAATAAAAGCGTTTTTCATCAGGAAAATAGATTCAGAAAGCCTTCATATTTTCAGAATGACCAACAAAAATACCTTGTTTCGATCATGGAGAAAATTTGTGATGAGGTCGGTTATTCAAACCATATGCTTTGCATCCGAAAGTTTTAAAATAGCTAATATTTGGAACAACATTATTTCATAACTCATATGAGGTTTTTCTGTTAAGAATTTTTGTTGGGCATCGATTCCTTACATAATTTGCAGTACTTATCGCCTCAGCCCAAAAACATAAAAGCAATTTTGATTGAGACAAAAGACATCTCGCGGTTAGCACCAAACTTCTATTTTTTCTCTCTGAAATACTATTTTGTTCAGGAGTTTATTTTGTTCATATGGGGTGGATAAACGATGCTCAATCCCATTAACCTTCAAAAAATTGTCAAATTCAGCATTAATAAACTCTCCGTCATTATCACTCATGAAGGCCTTTATTTTAGTAGATTTCTGATTTTCCCATAATGCCTTAACTTTCTTAAATGCGTCCAGTGCCTTATTCTTACATTTTAGAAATTTTACTGTACAGTAACGCGAAAAATCATCAATAAATACGATAAAATAATAAGCCTTACCCAAAGACGGGATTTACATTGAACCACAAAGATCACAATGAACAATATCCAATAATTCAGAAATTCGCTCGGATCGCTTCGGAAAAGGCGTGTGGGTCAACTTATTAATTGCGCAAATATCACAATTAAATTCCTTCGGGGATTTTAACACATTTAAACCACGGATATTTCCCGATCCTATTGCACCCATAAGACCCATTCTGTAATGCCACTTAATAACGTTGGCCATCTTATTTTTACCACTATCCAAAGATTCACTGGTATGAGACGCACTCTCAACGTTTGTTCCACGTAAATAATGAGGACTGTACTTTCTATCAGCAGTCAGTTCCATCTTGGTCTTGGGATTTTTAATGGTAACAACGTTCTTTCCAAATGTAACAGTATAACCTCCGTCACATAACTTTACCACCGACAACAAATTCATTCGCAATTCCAGAACAAGCAAAGAGTTGTATACGTCAACATATTGTATTTGATTGTTGACTTCTGCTTCAATAATCCTGATCCAGTAACTTCGGTTGACATTCGTTGGCTAAATTTTCCTGCGTTACGTCAGTATCACAAATAGCCTCAAATTTTGATTCATCTCTACACAAATGTCTTGTACATCCGCTGTCAAGACACCAGAGCATTCGGGTTTCTTCATTTGGCATAAGAAGAGCATTGGCATTTTTGTCGTCGAGTACGTATACATCAATAGTGCAGAGTGCTCCTGTTTTTGATGAAAATTTTCTTTTCTTTGATTGTCAAACTGATTTGCCTTGTGTCCCAGCCGCCTGCATTTAAAACACTTTATCTTTGAATTATTACTCGAATACTCGGTAACATTTTTAGATGCTTTTCCAGATTTATTAATCAACAGTTTCTTTCTAAAATGTGTAGCGGCATACGCTGCCAAATCGCCATGTTGGGTGTCATGGCGGCACGCTTCGCTCTCTTCAATGATTTTAATCCGCAGTATATCCGGCTTTGGTAAATCGTCCCTGGATTCAATTGCACATCTGAAATTTTCAAAGTTCGATGAAAGACTATAGCAACATAATAGTCAACAGGTCCTCATCGATTTTAATATCCATTTCGGAAAGTCTGTCCATAATGCCAAAAAACTTTCGTAAATGTTCTCGTTGAATGTCGCCACGGGAAGAGTCCGGCATTTTGTACTGAATCAGAGACTTCAGTAGTGACGCCTTTTTGGCGGGGCCTTTGGATTGGAAAATTTCTTCAAGTTTAGTCCAAACATCTCTCGGGGATTCGCAATTCTTAATTTACTTTAGTTCTGCTGGTGATATACACAAAATCAGTTCTGCTTCAGCCTTTTCATCCATCGCAGTCCATTTATCACACTCCTCAATCGTTTTCGGGTCATTCGCTTCTAACTCTGGTTTTATTTTTATTCCAGCTACATAAGCCCAGAAGTCACTTTTAACCAACATGTCTTTCATTTGAATTTTCCACGTTTCATAGTTGTCCTTATTTAGCGTTTCTATCCTTCATTCTTCC
>QLNU02015360.1:147014341-147033278 GCA_006491805.2 Dysdera silvatica | reverse complement strand
ATTTGCATAAATCTGGAATATTTCATTTTCAGAACAGGGGTGTTTGGTAATTTGGAATATGACAATTTGTGGAAAAAACCCTTATCATCTAGCTACTTTCAGAGAATTAGAGAAATACGGCTCACTATATCGTCGATAACTTTCTGAATTTTCAAGATATCCCACTGGTATTTTTTTTAAGTTGCCCTATACTATTGACTACAAAATTATGAAAGAAAGTTATTCATATCTTTCGCGCATGCGCAGTAAAAAATTATTTTCTTCAAATGCTCATATCTCATCGTGTATTCAATATATTAATTTCTAATTTAAGTATAATATTTTTCTTGTACGTTGACAAATGTTCTGTAAGTTTCGTGAAATTTGACTGAAAATTGTGGATATTATAAGCAAAAAATATGTGACAAAATTTGGGTTTTCTTAAAGAAACGTTTCTATCTTCATGAATATACATGTTTATTTTACAAAAATGCACACAGGCATTAAGCATAGCTGGTTAAATATTTTCTGAAAGTTACAAATAATTTCCAGCTTTTTATGATACAGGGTGATCAAATATATTTTTTCACTTTGTCAATATGTGGGTGGTCCCCTAAATGCACAAGTCACCGAAACTTTATTGGAAAGTGTGCATTCAAGCACCTTCTATATATCTTCAAAGTTAGAGAATAATTGGCAGAGTAGTTTTTTAGAAATTCGAAAAAAAATAAAAAATCCAAATTGTCTGGATACTTTTGGGCATATAGTGTATATGAATATAATATAGATATGAATATTATATATGTATATATATGAATATAATATATGACATTACGTCATAAACCTTATGCTAGTGTTAAAATAACTGTTGGTATGCGATCTCTTGGTGAAACTTTGTATTACTTTGTCATAATCAACTGTTCTTCATCGTTTTGCTTGGCAGCGTAAGTGGGGAATGCCGGGATTACTTACGAAGGAGTTGCGGAGTTTGCCCTTATTGCCTGCCACTGAATGCTCAGAAACGATTTGGTGTTATTTTTATGGTGTATTTTCAAAAATAAAACAGGACAAACTTCACAAATTAGACATATGAGCATGTAAATATCTTTGAACAGGATGGTTAGAAAAAAAAAGTCTAATGTTCAGTTCGCCCTTCTTGCACGTAACGCCTCAAATGTAGGTAACGATCTCCTACTTTCGTGTAATTGTTTGTGTTTTCGCAGATGGCTCTGTTCCGTATTTTTCAATAGAAAAGTTTAAAATACCGGCTAGAATAATGAATACAGTCTGCATATTTATAACATTTATTTTAACCATTATAACACTATTTTTCTCAGTAGTCCATTAATCAACACCGAAATGTGTTAATGAAATGTTTTAAAGCCATGAATAACATACCAAATGCTTTCAAGTTTACATGCAAAAATTGTGACGCTGTCACGCTCTCTTGTCCTTTATAGTAGGGTTTCTAAAAACAGAGGTCACATAAATTTTAACAAAATTTGAAAATTTCTGGACATGCAACGACCGAAAATTTTTTAAAAATGTTTATAGCTGTAGCTACTTTTATAATTGAAAATAACCTTTCCAAAGATTTAATTCTAAAAGTTGCAACTAATTATTTGAATTCTTTGGAGACACAATTTCAAGAATACTTTTCCAAATTTTGATGTTGAAAAAGAAAATTGGGTTCATAAACCGTACTCAATTGAGATGACTAATGTCTGTCATCTACCATTAAATGCTGAAGAAGAAATTGCCGAGTTGTCAAACAACACAATTCTGAAATTTGGGGTTTTCCAAAATATAGTTACATGAATTTTGGCTGGGAATTACGACAGAATTTGCAGCACTTTCTGAAAAAGCCCCAAATATACTTCAAACATTTTGAACTATGTATTTATGCGAAATGAGATTTTCAGCATTAACATTTATAAATAAAAAAATTGGTCAATTCTGCAGTTGAAGAGGCTCTACGTCCTGCAGTATCAAATATTCATCCAAGATTTAAGTTTTTATGTAAAAGTAAACAAGCACACCCAGCTCATCAGTATAAATGCTAATATAGTAAAACCTCTCAACAACAATATTATACGGACCGAGAAATATTATCTTTGTAGAGGGAGTTATTGTTATAGGGAGGGTTCATTACTCAGTAAAACTTCTCCGCCACACTATTATACGGACCGAGAAAAATTATCGTTGTAGAGGGATTTATCGTTATATCGGCATAAGGAGGCTTTACTGTATCTGTCTTTAATAAGTGGTAAAATTATATTTTAATTGTTAAAATATATATTTTTTTTTTAATTGCTAATTAAAATTATATTTCAATACCAAAGAATTGTTTACAAATAAATTGTTTTATGCTTTATTATCAGTAAACGTTTGACATAAAATTCGTATTCCTATTTTATATACCTCTATACCTAGAGTCACAAAAATATTTGCTCGGATGAAAAGGGTAGCCAAGTAGAAAAGATTGAGCAGTTCTGCTTTATAGGTATATTTTTCAGGATGTGGCATTTACAAAAAACCGTCAGTGGCAAATAAAAACTTGCTTGTTACCCCAAAAACACCAAATTAAAATTCCTATTTTACTGCTTCTTGCAAAGTTGCAAGTAACGCAAGAAAATTATGTTGCAGTGTAAATATCGAAAATTTAAAAATCCACACATGTTAGAAAATTGAGTTTTGTAGACTAATTTTTTCGATTTCTCTCATTACTCATATAAACCTTTCATATAACAGGTTATGATTCAAGGTGCGACTGGCACCTAAGGTGCTTCCCTTGTAAGTATTGCAGTTCTGTCAGTGTGGTTTTCTCTTACTTACATAAGCATGGTTCAGACCCCTCCCCCATCCCCGTTGTCAGCAAAAATGAGCAAACCTCAAACTTCCCCCCCTCTCCCCCCCCAAGGATGCTTATATAATACTTGCATGGCCCCTAAAGAAATATTAAAAAAAAAAAAAAAAATTACAGAAGTTCCAATAGCAACGTGCTTCTGAACTCCGAATATTATGAATATGGAAAGAAAATAGAAGAGATTTAAAATAAATCACAAAAAAGGAATTTAGAGACTTACTCGATCTCCCATTGTAAAAAAACAATCAGCAAGTTCTAAATAAAGTGAAGCTTTATCATGATTCGACAACTGTTCCTTCATTTTACTATTTGCATCTAAAAATCATAAAATGTTAAATTCAGTCAATGATAGAGAGTTATTTGAAAAAAAAAATTATAACAATCCAATATACAGAAACAAAAGCAGTCCCTAGTCAAAAGACATTCATTAACCCTTTGGACTAGACTGTGCATCTAACAGATTAATTCTAGATGTCATATGTCATCTGCAAGATATATTGGTACCAGTTGCTAGCTTGTCTACATCATGATCTATGATTCAAATAGAAAATCTACCGGATGGAAAATGTAAAGTCCTCCATAAAGATACAGGGCATTTAAGAGATGACATCTCTTTTATGGTGAAGTAAGATTTAAACATCGGATATTTTTTAAGGACTACTTCTATAGGAAGATGTACCTAAAGACATTTTTCCTTCTCTCATGGTGAAACAGAGAGCAAGCTAACTGAAAACACAGCACTGTTGATACCCATACTAAACCACCGTTCTTCATTAGTATTTCAGAGATGTCAATTGAGCTGTTGAACCTATTTTCATTATAAACATGAAATCATAAAAGACAACTCCAAATGCCATTCCTACAATGCGGAATGCACCTCCAAAGGGTGAAGAATGTGATTACTGATGAAATTTTGGTACCCACATTTATATAACTAAGAAAAAGATAATGATACAAAGGTATTAAAATAAAATAAACTTGCTGTTGTGGCTTTATGTGTCAACCAATATTTGGCAATTGTGTTATCCCTGCAAAGGGTAATTAATAATATGCAATAAATCTATTTATGCATAAAAACAAGGTAAAGTTTCCAGCACAACTAAGTCCTCAATTGGAAAGTGATAATGTACAGATCGACACTGAAGTGCCATCAAATTACAGATCGAAGTCATGCAACTTCTGTGTTAAAGTGCATACCCAGCTGAAACTAGGTTAAATACAATTCTATCAGCACAACTTCCCTAATCATCGTAATTTATAAGCATGATGGGCAAACATGTGTGCCTGATTTAAATGCTTTAGACTAGTGGTTTCTAGCTTCCATGCACAGTTTTCAACATACCTCAAGATGTCATTCCCCTACTTTAAATATTATTTTAAGTAGCAGCATCTGTATTGGTTCAGTTTGAGTCCACCATATCCCACCTGAAATTATAAATTTCCCTCTTGGGAGGAATTCTTTCTAGCTGAGAATACTTGCTGTTTGAACAGAGGGCAGATAATATATATGTACCAGTAAGATGGGTTACTCCATGTCAAAAGGCATCAACAAATTTGGATTTTTACAAGCTAGAGCTTTGAGAAAAATTCAGAAATATTAAAATTCTGGAAAAGATCAAATTCCTGAACAAACTGCCAAGGTGTACCAATTTTGAAAGATCATGATGCAGCCCATTTGACCCATAATAGCCAATGGTGGGTTGATATTTTGTAGTGCAATGGCAATAAAGATCATTTTATACCAAATGCGGTAAACAATAGTCATATTAATAGGCATAAGACAATTTAGTAAATCATCACCCAATTGAATAGTAGATCAAATTAGCTTTTGTTTGTGAGTTTTGCAGCACAAGGACAGCAAATGTCATGGTGCACTTCAACGTACAATTTTCCAAGGAATCCAAACCTTTTTAGACCTACAGAACCAAACCCCAGACTACAATGAACAGTTAGGAAGTATAAGCATTCTTTGACATTGTTAGTATTCAAACCTTGAACAAAAGCATGCTAACATTACAAGGCATAATCAAGTCAGCATGTCAGCTCAAGGACAGTACAATGTATCCTTAAATATTCACAGGTTGGCTACGGAATCTGGAAAAAAAAATTCCCTGATTTCCAGAAACTTTGCTTAAAATTTCTTTTCTTTTGGGGAGAGGCACCCTTTACACTAATTAAGAATTTAAATTAAAAAACTTAAAGTGCTCTTGATTATTTAGAGTATATATATATCATTATATTCAACCGGTGACTATTCATTGCTGGATGAAGGTATCTCTAAATGCTTTCCACACAAGTCTATAATGAGCAATTCGCTTCCATGTCACCCCAACCTGTTTTTTTATTTCATCCACCCATCGAGTTTGAGGATATTTTCTAGGTCTTCGGTGATCTCTTGGAATCTAGATGAAAATTTCAGTTTTCCTCCATCGTTGATCAGTTCTTCTTGCGATATGCCCGGCCCATCGCCATTTCAGCCTTTTTACTTTAACAATGATGTCCTCTACTCTAGTTTGCTCTCTTACCCAAGTGTTTCTATGATCAAGTGGTTTACTTTTTAAAAATAAGAAAAATAAATTATTTTTTGTTTTAATTTCCTATAAAATATATTGGTAATCCATGGCTTTCATATTTTCTTACTTCTTATAGTTTTTAAAAGAAAAACATTTATTATATATGAAAATAAAATATTGTTTATATAAAATATATCGTAAGTGAGCATATACATTTATTAGGTTGTCAGTAGGATACAAGACTTTGATAAATTTATTATTTAAGTCACCTTAAAACTATAAGCCTTCCTTATATGCATTTTGCTGTAGCTTCCCTTGTTTACTTAACGTTTTTCGAATATTTCCATTCGTGTAAATATCCACCATAAGTACTACCAAAATTGTGAGCAGATGCCTGGCTCATGGTCAGAAATTCTTGATTAAGTTAGTTCATGTGATTATTTGCTTATTTCCAAATGAAATACCAAAAAATAATGAAAGTAAATCCATATAAAAAATATAAACAAAATTGCAGAAAGTTTTAGAGAAGAGAGGAAAACATATTTAAAGAACATTTCCTAAAATGTAAACAAATATAATATGAGGTTTCACATCTTTATTTTCAACATACCAGATTCATCTAATCCACCAAGACTCATGCCAGTTCTAAGTGTTTTCACAGCATCAGCAATAAGGCCTTGTTGTTTTTGAATTTTTGCCAAAAGAAGGTGATACAGTGGCCTTTCTCTCACCTAAAACATATCGAACATTATTTTAGCTTTTAAATGAATAAATCAAAAATAGTAATAGGAAAGCGTGGCAAAGCTGTAAAAGATAGTACAATGTGGAACAAAAATAATTCTATAATTGTATTAATATTATGAAACAAAATATGTCCATTGCTTGAAAGTACAGATAATACAGAATATCCTACAAATTTGAAAACATTTCCATAACTCATAAAAATCTAATGAATTGGTATACCACAGTACAGTTTGCACGAAAATGAAGTGCAAAAGGGAGGATTCTTTTCTTGCAGAACTCAATCATGTGTTTAAATTTTTCATTAAAAGGCATTGCACCATGTTTCATATACATCATGTGTGACACATGATAATCAAAGGAGGGTCCTATGCGACAAAAGGTCTACCACTGATAATACAAACTCATACAAAAACTGAATGTTCAAAGATTTTTAATGAAAATATTTACAGAAAAAAAAACATTAAGCTGGTTTTAATATTTTTAAACAAAAATTTCATAAAACATGATCATGGTGTAATACTTATTATACACATTTTTAGTGTATTGGGATGTATGTTCTATAAATTTCATTCTCCAAGCCATGCATTTATATATGAGAAAAAAGTATGCATTTTTTTTTTATTATTATTATAACAGCAGCAAGTGTTTTTCTGAACTTGCTTCACAGACTAAAATGAAGTACATATTTCATCGAGATATATTTTTTCTAATTTGCTTTGAAAACAAAACAGTTCTTTTCTTGGTAAATAGACAGTAAGGATATCTATCACTGGCTCTCACGTCTGTGGTCGTCACCATAGATCAAATATATTAAAAACTAAACAACAATATTAATCAACGTTTATTGGCGTAGTGATAGCAGAGCCAAAGTAATGACGTGATTAGATGTCTTGTCTGGGATTACAGCGCCGCCTCCGGCGGCCACCCTTCCCAATGAAACCCTTGCACAATCCTCCTCCTGACGTGATTAGATGGTAAAACGTTCAAAAAAATAAATGCTTCTGCATTCAGTGGGACTTGAAGGTCGTGGGTTCAGGTCCCACTGAACGCGGAAGTACTTATTTTCTTTCGAACGTTTCACCATCTAATCACGCCATAACATCGGCGCTGGTATCACTACGCCAATAAACGTTGATTAATATTGTTTGATTTAATCTGCGTAGCGTTCGATTTATATAAATATTAAAAACTGCTTATAAAAATAAATATATGCATAAAGAGGCCAACTGTTACTTAAATTTGTGTTCTAATATGTATAAATAACAATGACCCCTGCAGACTGTTCTAAGGCTGCATGCTTTTATTATATTGTATATTTTTGAGTGCATATCAATTGCTTAGTTTGTACATGTTTTTCTTTAAATCGATATACTTTAATTTGAAATGTTATATTTTATATTAATATTTTCTCTTATTTTAATTATATTACACCTCATTTATTTAACTATATGAAACACAATTTTTTTCTTTATATATACTATTCATCTTACCTAATGATATCTGCATTTACTATTTACTTACTATATATATACATAATGCATTTTAGACTACCACCTTTAGCACAACGTTTCAAGGAAACTGGAAGTTTGCCAGATCGCCCTGGCACTAGTAGATCAGTGGTATCAGAGGTCCATATCAGTTCTGCAGTATCGCAGATAAATACTATAGTGGCACAAGCACTCAACAGAGGAAGCAGTGCTTAGGAGGCCACAATAATTATGGGACTACTAAAAATGTCCATATTCTCTATCCTTAAATTTTGGACTTGTATTCCTACAAGCTACAATCTCTTCACTAGTCGTTACCGAGGAACACTTAACTCTTTAATAATTACAAAAAACCTCAGGCAGAGAATAATTTGATGCTCACTGTTGACAAACACGCCTACATTTATAGTGATTAATTTATTAGAATTTTCAAAATAAAGAATCCATGTACTCTACTACTTCAGTAGTATATGTGATTTGTATACGTGGGTGGCAAAAAATAAATATATATATTGTATAACATGTTCCCCCACGAAAAAACTCACAAAAATCTCGCCCCGGAGGCTTTTCTGTGTTGACCATATTTGGCAATTGTGTTATCCCTGTGAAGGGTAATAATATCATACATTATAAAAGTTAAACACTGGTAAAATAGCAATGAAAAAGATCACTCAAGCTTTCGGACGCATCAGCAGCAGTCCTTCATCAGGAGTAATGACGATGTTATGTTTCTGTCTCTTTTTTATACTTGAAATTTCTGGAAAACCCTTCATCAGAGTAGTCCCGCAGAATGGAAAAACCCAATGAGAACCAATGGGAGGCCTCCAATAGAATCATGGAAGAACCCCAATAGGGACCAATGAGAAACCCATACTGCGGGCTACCTAATTTGGAGGTGTCTCATACATTTCAGAGTAAGAGTTGTTTATAAGTTTCTGGAAGTGGTTGTGATGTATTAATGGCTTTCCCGTGTAGTTTGTAAGTTTCCCAAGATTCTAAGAAGAGTCTACTATTCTTGTTTGTGATGTGCCGGTGTAGTATTTTTGTTGAGTCCCAGTCGGGTTCGTGTCCGTGTTGTAAAGCGTGTTCTGCCAGACGTGAGGCTATGTCTCCTTTCGCGAGTGCTTGTTTGTGTTCTTTTTTATCATTGAATGATCAATGGCTATTTCATTTTAAAACTATCACTAGGAATAGTAGAATTAGGAAACCTTTTACGAGAAATTAAGAAAAAAAAAATATTTTTTATATTTTTGAAAAATAAGTTGCAGACTGACATCTCTGCCTTTCGCGTTTTTAGAAATAATTTGAATAAAAAAATTAAAACTTGCCAAACGTAATAAATAAATTCTTTGCAAACTCTACTCCAAAAAAAAAAAAACTTGGGCAAAGTTAAATGAATTACTAGGGAGAAGAAAAGAGTCAGACAATTCAATCAGTGATCTAAAAGTTGGCAATCAAATTTTAACAACAGATGCCCAAAAAATTGAATCTTTTAATAACTTCTTTACAGATTTTCTCTATAGTTTAACAGATGGTCATTTAGATCCATCTAGTATTACCACAAATTGTCATAAATATCATATAAGTGGTTCTATGTTTTTATCTTCAATTACTAATTTGGAAACATTTAAAACTTTAAAAGAAATCGAATCCAATGGAGGCCCTGGACATGATTTAATCCACCCAGGTACTGTCAAATGTGTAGCCGAATTCATCACGTTACCTCTCACTCATATTTACAATGTAACTTTTTTAAATGGTGTCATCCCCACTGATTTTACAATTTCAGCTATTACCCCTGTATTTTAGAAAGGTTTAAGATCTGAAATATCTAACTACAAACATATATCAGTTTTAACTGTTTTTTCGAAGATTTTCGAAAAACTCCTATTTAAAAGAATGGATAAATTTTTTAAAAGCAATAATACTATTCACGAAAATCAATTTGGGTTCCTTAAAGGAAACTTAACCGAACAGGCTTTATTAGCAGCTACAGATTTTATTTATTCATCCCTGGATTCGAAAGTCATCAGCCATTGGTGTTTTCTTTGACCTTTCTAGGGCTTTTGACACTATAATTCATAAAAGATTACTTTTTAAACTGAATTTAGCAGGTGTTCGTCAATTATCTAATGTTTTACTTGGAAACTATTTATTTGACAGAAAACAATTTGTATATATGAATGGCAATTGCTCATCACTCCGCAACTTATGCTGTGGCGTTCCACAGGGATCTGTTCTTGGACCACTATTATTTAATTTTTACACAAACAATATTTTTTTCATACCTGTACGTTTTAAACCATTCTGTTTTGCAGATGACACAAGTATCTTTTTTAATGATTTTGAAATTGGTAACTTAATACTACAAGCTAGTAATGATATCAAGTGCTTCATCAATTACTTTGTTGCCAATTTCTTAACATTAAATACTTCCAAAATAAAGTGTCTTCTCTATACTACCAAAAAAAAAAATCAATTTGGATCAACTCAGCTTAACCATAAATAACAACTCCATTCCCTTCTCTTTGGTGACAAATTTTCTCGGTATAACTCTACAACATAATTTAAAGTGGGATAACCATGTTCAGACAGATGTGCAAAACTAAGCAAAAGTATTGGAATAGTTAGAAACGTTAGTTTCTATTTACCTGTTCCGATCCTTTTAAATCTCTACTGTTCCTTGATTTTCACAAACTTTTATTACTGCCTTTTAATTTGGGGTCATACTTCCAAATCTGACCTTCAATGTCTGATCTTATTACAAAAGGAATATTTGTCTTATTCTTAATCATTCTCATTTTACCCATAGCTCAGATATTATTAGACACTTTTACTTCTAAAACCTTAATATTCATGTTTAACATAACAAAATCCTTACGACATTCAAATATAATTTCTCTTCAATTGCCTAATCACTCATATCATACAAGAAACTTAACTATACCCCAATTTTTTCTAGAACCAAGTTTGGAATGGGAAGCTTTGGATGCTTTGGCCCTGGAGTATGGAACTCTCTTCATTCTACTCTACAATCTTTAAATTCACTTTCTTTATTTAAAAGATATCTTACTGATATCCATTCGCTTTATTATTTTCTTTTTTTGTTTTGTTTAGAAGTTTATATTTTAAATACAATTAAAACACTCACCATGGGGAGCATGGGCTTTGTCAGACATAATAATCTTTACCATTACTGCCTGGACGAATCAAGTTAATTTTGAAATATTTGTTGCATACCTCACAATAATTTGTATCTGATTCATCTAAATGAAGAATTTGATTTGAAAGAACATTGTGAAAACTCACTACCATTAAAAAGGGTTTCACAAAGCAAGCGGATTAGAAAACCCTGGATTACAAACACCATCCTCAGAGAGATAAAAATAAAGAACATGCTATTTCACAAATTCTTAAAAAACAAATCCACTAACAACTACAATTCTTTCACGACTTTCCGCAATGCTCTAAATAAAAAAATCAAAGTAGTCAAAGAATCTTATCTGTACAATTTCTGTGAACCTTCTGATAGAACATGGTAAAAAAATCAATGAATTAATGGGAAGACAGAGATCGTGTAGTAATTTAGAAATTAAAATAACTTCAAACCGTACATTAACAGATACTAAGCAAATTTGTGACATCTTTAATGATTACTTTGTTAATTACCCCTATTCATTATCTAACACTAGTCCAAATAACAATGTATTTAATTATAGCCACCACGACTAACATTTCAAACTCATTATATTTTCATGAAATAACATACATTGAAACATATAATACTATTATGAATCTAAATATCAACGAAGGACCAGGACCTGATAACATTCACCCCATCACTGTCAAATACATTGCCAATGTAATACACACTCCTCTCACCTATATTTTAAATCTCATCTTCCGCCACGGTGATATCCCCATAGATTTTAAAACTTCTCAAATTATCCTAATATTCAAAAAAGTCATAAATCTGATATTTCCAACTATCAACCTATTTCAATTCTCTCACTTTTTAAGAAAATATTTGAGAAAGTACTACACAATAGATCACACAAATTTTTTTGAGATCAACAATATGATTTATGATAATCAATTTAGCTTCGGGAAAAATAGATCAACTGAACACGCTCTTTTGACAGCTGCTGACTTAACTTACACATCTTTAGATCAAAAGGAGACTGTTATGGGAGTACTTTTCGATTATATCCAAATCATTTGACACAATAAATCATGATAAACTAATACAAAAGCTCTTTAATTCTGGAATTAGTTGTAACCAAAATGATTTGCTTAGAAACTATCTGACCAACAGAATACAATATGTTCAGATTAATAATTGCATGCGATCTCTATGCGAAGTCCCTCAGGGATCTCTATGCGAAGTCCCTAAGGGATCCACTTTGGGACCTTTATTATTCATTTTTTACATCAATGATTTCTTCTTTACTCCAACATAATCGCAAATTACATGTTTTGCTGATGACACAAGCCTTTTTTACTGAAATAAGGATTGTAATGAACTTTTTGCTCTAGTTCAAAATGATATCAAACACTTTACCTCATTTTTTACTAATAACCACCTTACATTAAATACTAACAGAACTAAATGCCTTCTGTTTACAAATTCTAAAAACATACAAAACAATTCTCAACATTCTTTAAATATCGGAAATGACTGTGTCCAATGAAACTAAATTTTTAGGTATTACACTACAGTCCAGCCTAAAATGGGATCATCAAATAGACAATATTTGTTCTGTTGGCAGAAACATAGGGATTATGTGCAGGATCACTTATTTTCTCGCAATTAACAAACTCATTGACATGTATTATTCTTTTTTCTTTTCTCACGTTTTCTACTGTCATTTAATATGGGGATTCACTACAAAAAATAACATTCATAGACTTCAAACACTTCAAAATAAATTTTTTAACTTATTAAAACTTAAACATATCTCACAACTCTCTAACACTGAGATAATGATTAAGTATGATATTCTACCAATAAACAAATTATTGAACTATAAGCTTTCTCTATTAATATTCAATAATATACGGTATTACACCAATTCCTTCTTTATTAACATTCACTTATTCACTTACCAAAGCACCATTATCCAACATCGTCTAGAGAAAATTATAGACTTCACCACACGAGGACCAGTCTGGCTAGGAAAAAATTGGGATATGCTGGTCCAAAAATATGGAACTCTGTTCCACGAACAACAAAATTCATTACTTCATACTCAAAATTCAAAAATAATGCTCATAAGTTTTTTATTGCAGAATAATTTTATATCTTCTCTTCAATTTTCCTGCTTAACAGCAGAAATTTGTTTGTTTATGTACTTTCGTGAAAATTTATTCTATGTCACTGTTGGAGTTATGGGCCAATTCATTACATTTGTTCTATGTGTGATTATATTTAACATGTCACTTTATGTTATTACTTCATAAAACTTACTCTCGGGCAGTGTGGGCTCTATCAGACCCTCGTTTTTACCCATTACTATCCGGGTGGTTATCACTAGGATTATATTATGTTATCAATGATATTTCAATATTTGTCCCACCATAAATATCACTTCTTGTTATATTATTGTCATTTACTAACCACCCGAAATAAAGTTGATAAAAAAAACCCGGCCCAATTTGTAAATGGACTAACCTAAGTATCCTCCCCCCTCCAGGTTCATCTACTACCCTTATTTATGAATGGCAGACTGTGCTTTCACCTTTTTGTGATAGGATCGAGTTAACACCATGGGGGCTGAAAGAAATTTCATTACAAAGGACTCCTCTTTAAAGGTGTTTTGCCAAACTGGTTTTAGCATCAACACATTTATCAAAAATCATCCATTGCTTCATTTTGTGTGTCATAACTTATCGTTGAGCCTTTATGGAAAGTTAGAATAGCAAACAATTTATATAAAACTTTAAATTTTATTAATTACAGCATTTTTCGAAGTGTACTCCCCTCCCCTCCAGGCACCCACCCAGATTCCAAAAGAGTAATTTACAAAAAAGATGTTGACAAATTATATAGTGGATTAAAAAGTTCAAGTTGAAGTGGGGGGACGGTAGAATCGCCAAATTTTATATTAGGATGAATTATATATAATATGTTAGCAATATACAGTGGAGATCATTTATACCGATGCAGGTTGTAAACAACCAACTGACTAGAAAGACAATGTTTACAAGAAGTTTCTTATTCTACTCCAAAGTAAATGAGGGTGGATCAAATATAAACGGAGACTTTTAGTTTATAATTCTTTTATTTATAATAAGAAATAACCAAGTATACATTATTTTTCTACATAATCTCCTGCTTTAGAAATACATTTTTCTCAACGGATCAGTAGCTTTTTGATCCCATCACCATAAAAAGAAGTGGATTGTCTAAGCAGCTAGTCGTTCACAAACTCCTCCACTGCATCGTCGTCATCAAATCGTTGGCCACCCAGAGCTTCTTTGAGTGCCCCAAAGAGATTAAAGTCACTGAGTGGCAAGTCAGGGGTACAGGGAGGGTGTTCCAATGGTGTCCAACCCATTTCCCTTAATTCTGCACATGTGACAACTCAGCTCAAACCTAACTCAGTACCTAACAAGCCCTCAAGAGGTAGTGTGCGCCAATCAATAGAACGACCTCTACAACAAAAGTCATTTATATTTGATCTGCCCCTGTATATTGGTTATAACAACATTGTATATAATGATGAAACCTGCTATAACGACGGCGATTTTGTAGTCTACGTAGATTCTAAGTAGGGAAATTCATATCGGATATAACGAAGTGACTTTTCAGTCATACATTGGAAGCATGTGGATTCATGATAATGCTGGAATCACGTTGTTCGGTTCAAATAAAAGGAGAAGTTAGATACATAGTTCGGTCAAATAAACTGAATTCCGTTTTTTGTCAAACCTCTAATGCTAAATGCAAGGTAGGAGGGATATAGGCACAGACATAAACATATGCAGAAAGTCCAAAAAGGGGGGTTATAGGCTCAATGAGGGGGTGAGGTTACAGAGCCATAACTCCATATATAAAATTTAATCGCATTGGGGTGGTTACAACCTCCATTAACACCCCCTGCATATGCCAATGGATGCAGAGTTATATGGGCTTGTGGGGCCCAACCATCTCCCTTTCCAGTAATTTGAATTAAATTGGGATTTTAAGTATACTGCAATGTATATACTATGTGCTTCCCCCCCAATAATTTCCTAAGGCCCCCGCCATTTTGGAACCCCACAGGATCTTAAAGAACCTTATGCTATTAAAATTTAAGCATCAATCTTGTTTATTTATAAATTACCAAGAAATCTGTATTAATGCTAAACATGAATATGGAAGATAATGAACTTAAAAAAAAACTTGTGATTTATTGATTAAATATTATGACAGCCACATTTTTTAGGAGCCCATTCTATTCTTTCAGCCTAGGGCCCATAAAATTCTTAAACCGGCACTGAAGTAAGGAAGTCATTGGTATAGTAAATATTATTTATTACATTTGTTTTCTATATTATATACTTTAGCATGTAACAGAGTTTCACCCCCCCCTTTTATTTCACATTTGCAAATTAAGACCATGTGCATATTTGGCAACAAAAATTCACATTTAAAATTTTAACGCATTTATCCTGCCTCCCCTTTAGTCATTACCAAGCTTTGTCTGCAGATCATGCCCCAGAATTCACGAATTATTGATATAATAAGCCTTGGTTCATTAAAATTACATATACAATGAAATTAATATATAATCTATAAGACTAGTAATAGTTTTTTGCCTTCATCCCTAAAAAGGGAAAAAAAAGTGCCTTAAAAAAGAAGCTCACAGGAGTATCTGATACCTGGTACCTTGAAATTTGTTTAAACAAATATTTAAAATTAAATATACAGCAACATACCTGAAAATTATAGCTCAATGCAACTTCCAAGGCCTGACTGGCACTATGGTAGTTTCCTTCATCAAGTATAATTCTTGCTAATAATAACCGTGCATCAATGTATGTTTCATCTCGTTCTAAACAAATGTTTAACACTGATTTTGCATCGGAAATTTCACCTGAAAAGAAAAAAGTTGTTTCAATTTAAACTCTCAGTACTAAATTGGAGATGTTCATATAGGCAAAACGATAAAATGCCGCTGATGGTCATGACTTTGCTAAAAGTATGCAAAGTTATGTAAATTGCAAGAGGCTTAATCATCAGCTGCCTGATGCAATATTGGTGGAAATAAAGGCAGCTAACATAATGGACAAAGAAAATGTGCAGTATGTCAGTTCAACAAGAATATGAAAGCCTGTCAGTTTTGTTTTTTTCTCTGACATAGGCTAAGGTAACGTCATTGTAATTTGATTTATTATAAGTGAAATTAAGTGATATGTTTGCAAAGTATTTTGTACTGATCAATTTTGCAAACCATCAGTGATTTAATATTTTGATGCAAAAACTCCTAGGAAAGATGAGTGACATTGCACTCTTAAATCGTAGATATGCAAGTCTAAAGGTCAAATCATGAGAATAGAAACATTCACACAAAAAAATGGATGTAGAGTAAGCTGGTGGATGCTTTTGAATGAAGCACTAAGTTGGTTAAGTAAAATAACTGTAATGCAGCTTGAAGGAATTAAAACTGTCCTTTCATGAAAAGGCCACAGATAAAGAATTGCTTGATATCAAGGAAGTTCTGATAGATGCAACAGCAGGATTCAAGATACTAGAAATATTTATAAAGTATGTTATTCACAACAGAATGCATTTCATGTGGACAAAGATGCAAGTAAAAGCAACATAATAAAATTACCAGAAATTCCCTTGCTACAATTTTTTGGAAACTATGATGGGTAGTTTATATTTAAAATTCAAAATTTATAAGCATAATATCTTTGGATACACAACTGACTGAAAATCAGAAATTTATATTCTATGTTCGAGTTGTGAGCAATTTTAAAATTAAAAGGAAGTGCTAAACAGGTGACAATAATAAATGACTCTTATAATTCGTTATTCAAGTCTTTTGCCTTGACACACATCGCCTATTTCATTGAAATACAGCTAATAAAAATAGTTATTTATTCAAACGCAGATATGCCAACCTGAGAAAGTGGTCATCAGTAAAAAAAATCAGTAGTTTTCAGTAAAGCAGCACTCTTTAGTTTCCTGGAAAAAGATTCTTTATACGTAAAGCATCTGATGAGAGCAATATATACGTCTCTCTCCACCACTAAAATAACATATGAGTATTCCTAATACTTTGACTGGACTGTGTATAAGGCTGGATCGAAAAAAAAATTTTTTTTTTATATAAACTTTTGGGAATAGGATAGAAAAGTTGCCTTTAGGTAAGAGAAGACCTTATGCAAAATTTGGTAAATATTAATTACTTTCACCTGTGCAAAGCCATTAAAAATTTGAAAAAAAAATGAAAAAATTACATTTTTTTAGAATTATTTTTCAAAGATAATTTTTTATTTTGACGTAATAAAATGTGGTGAAAAAGTAGCATCTAATATTAAAATTGATCACAAAAATAGAAAAAATAAACTCAACACTTGAAGTTTTTTTTTATAAATTAAGCAAGAGTATTGAATTTTGGGGGAAAATCTGTAATTTTACAGGTTTTAAGATATAGTTTATGAGTTATTTTCACGTTTCCTTTTTCCTTTAACATTATTTTACAGTTCATTTTTAACTTTGTACAAATATATATTTACCAGTTACAAAGGTCCCCTAATTTTTAGATTAGAAGTCGGTGCAAATGTCGCAAAAAAAATTGGTGATGTTTGTAAAAATTATGGAATATCTTTCTATTCAATTTAATTTACCCCATAGATAGTTAGGCAGCTATTTGCTAGCTTTAATTCAAAAACTACCCAGAGCTCACCACGTGGAGGTAGCTGCCAGTCAAGCTCCACCCACCCGCCCATCCTTCCAACCTTAATCAATTCAATAATCATTAATAATGATTTTTAAGTATCACTGGTTGCAAGAAGTTGTAAATTTGCTTTTGTTTCAACCATTGACATCATCTTTCTCTCTTTTAACCTACATCTGATCAACCCATCCCTTGCCTCTTCTCCACAAACTAACTTTGATGCTTCTAATACCACTTTTATGCAGCGTTCTACTGCCTGCATGTGTGAAGGTAAATTATACAATGCCGAAGAGTCATCTGTTTTTCGAATTTCATACAGAGCAATCAATTTTTCTTTTGATAGGTGACGCGCTAATGGTGGCTAATACACTGTGAATTTATGCCATGCTAGCATGTCATAGGTGGGACCTGAATCCGACCTTCCACAGTGGAAGGTCGTGGGTTCAGGTCCCACCGAAGGCAGAAATATTTATTTTCTTTCGAACGTTTCACCATCTAATCACGCCATACCATCGGCGTTGGTATCACTACGCCAATAAACGTTGATTGATTGACATTGTTGTTTGATTTAATCTGCGTAGTGTTCGATTTATATAAAATAAAAATCTACCCTCAGATTGACATTTGTGCATGTGTCTTTCTTGAAGCTTTCTACTGATAGTACTATACACAGAGCCAATAAACATTTTTCTTTCTCCTCTTTGATCTAAAAGAAACTCTTGCTCAGCAGTAGGAACTTTTCAAGTTTTTTCACATACACATGAAGTAAAATCGTAACATTTGCATGCTCCGACGTCAAATAAAACATTTAAATTGTCTTCGAATTTTTCAGCCTTCTTAAGAAAAATTTCAACATTTCCATGACTTATATATGTGATTTCATGTGATTTTCTCAACTGCTTAAATCCTTCATGCTTTTTCTTTAAAATTTGCAATATTCTTTTTCTATGAACTATGGGAATGGACGATTTTTTCCAAATTTGCTCTACTTTATTAATTACTGTATTCGTATTACTGTAAATGCTGGTTCCAGTTTCCGGTCAATTTTTTTCATTCCTCACAAACTGATAGAACTTAAATACCTGAAGATATGTAGGTAACACTCTTTCATTTAAATCTTCTGCATCCCCAATAAAAGGACACTCTGCTTGTTTCCTTGTTTGAATTATACCCTTAGACAAAGACATCTCAAATGAAGTACGGACACTAATACACTAATAACTTTTCTCTCTTAGTAATTCAAAGGGTATGAAATGTAAGCTAAAATTATCTGAGAAAGGCCATGTGTTAATGGGCCATATGTTTCTATGTGCCCCATCCCCATATCCAACGTGCGCTTGCGCATCGGAGAAGTGTGTTTGACTTTGTGTTATAGACCTTTCGATAGCAGTGAGGGCAGGGGTTTACTCATGTATATACTTGAATACAGGCGTTTAATAAAAATATTCTAAATGTCCA
>QLNU02015360.1:146994498-147005212 GCA_006491805.2 Dysdera silvatica | reverse complement strand
GAAATGAAATTAATAACATGTAACAACAAATGAGAGTTAACGTGCAAGAGGTTAAATGCAATAACATGAAATGAGTAACAAGTATCGCTATAAAACAGATGTATGCAATAGCTTTATTCTAATCACACATGGAATCACACTATATGCACAGATACAGCTCGACATGTTCTCTATCACTTTGCTCTAGAAATTGCAACCGATGCACAACACACTGGATAGCAGAATATGCAGTTCTCTTGCATGGAGATCATTAGTGTAGGAAAGGGATGGGCTCAAGCCCCCCCCCAATGGATATCAAATCATATTTTCCCAAAGGCTGAATTACACAAACTTCTTTAAAGCCAGCTGGAGTTTCCAGTTCCTCATCGCAGTTGCTTTGCTACTGATGGAGATGTATGACATGTTGCGAAATTCTGCCTTTGAAGAAGGTTGGGACATTACCTTCATAAATGCGTCTTTTTAAATAACCCCACAGCCGAAAGTCATAGAGGTGTTAGATCAGGTGACTGGACTTGCCAAGACGTTAGAAATGATTTGCTGATCACTCTATCGAGGCAATGGAAGACATGTCGAGATGTATCTGTGCTGAAAGCATGATTCCACATGTGATTGAAATAAAGTTATTGCCTACATCTGTTTTGTAACGATATTTGTTATTCATTTAATTTCATGTTATTGCAGTAAACCTCTTGCACATTAACTTTTTTGTTTGTTGTCGATATGTTATTAATTTCATTTCCACATGTTATTGTAACGCAGTTATTCACATTAACTTTTTTTCTTGATGATAGTTGTTAGGTACATTCTGAAATGTACAAATTACATGTGTGGGAGTGCCATTTTATCCCCTAGCAGTTGAAATATGAACTATTTTTCTTCAGAAATCCAATCCCCATACTCAAGATAATACAAGTACAAAATTTAGTTGAGATTCCTCCAGTAGTTTTTCTAACAGACAAGTTTAAACACTTCCTGTTTAATTTGAATCACCCTGTACATTAAATGGCTGATGTAATTATGTGAGTAAACATTTTTTAACACCCTGATGCTGCCCAATTCTTTCGAGAAGTTTTTACAAAGTATAAAACATGTTTAAGTAAGTGTTAACCAAGGAAACAAACTTGATCAAAAATACTTAGGGCCTGTCACCTCACTCCAATTTGTTGTTGTAAATAAAATCTGGGGGAATCATTTTAAAGGTATGCTTTTACAAGTAAATTACATTATATGCATATACCTGATCAGGAACATAGTGCATGCACAATTTGCAAACCATAAGAAGAAAATCAGGATTCAGCAACTGATAATACTGTACACTATATGGCACAATAGTTGAATTGCCCTAAAACAAAAATGACTTATGATTGTAATTGCCAGAATTTGCCAACATTGAAGAAAAAAATTTCAAAATTAAAAGTTTATAAAGTAGTATAAGATAATTTAAAGTTAATGTTAAAAGTTTTCTTAAAATAGCTTTAAGTAGTCTGGATTAAGATGCTAATAATATAAATAAAAAAATATGTCAAATATAAACATTTTCACAAACACATAATCTATTTACTTCTAAATAAGCAAAATGTTCATCCACACATTGACTTAAATAGTCAATAGTAGCTTCGGTACTCCAAGCTGTCTTTTGACTCCAAAATGCAAACAAAAAAAGTATTACCTATAAATAAATCATTATCATTGCACATTTCAAGTATTCACATAATCTAATAATGTAGAATAAAATGCAAATGTGGGGCTGTATAGATTTTAATAAATCATTATCTCTTAAATAAAAAAAAACACAGAACTTCACTGAAAACTATTAATAAACCTACCGCATCCATTCCAGGTGATTTTCCTAAACCTTTAAAAAAATCTAATTGTGTTTTTGCATTATCAAACTTGCCTTCTAATAACTGACAAAATGTAATTCCTGAAAATAAAAATACAACTAAATGTGCGAGCATATGAATAACAACTCATTTCGGAATGAACAATACAAAGAACCTGGCAAACTTTTAGGAAAAAAAATAAATACCAGGTGGTTATAATTAAAGTTTCCCCCATTTAGAGCTCTCTGTAAGCGGAACTAATAAGTAGGATGATGCTAAGTTTGTGCATATACTGTTCGAGGAATGGAGAGCAGGATTCCCAAAATAAAAATTCAGTTCCAAAATTTGTCAAAATGGGGAAATGTGGTGCTCCATAATAAGAAATACAGGGAAAGAGCATTAAAAATTAATTACTAAGACAAATTTAAAATTATATTTCCACATTTTCTAAGCTTACTCAATGCAAAAACTGAAAGAAATTTATTTCAATTGCTTCAAAAATATTATTTTAAAATTAAAAAACGGAGGTGGAGACAGTGACTTCCCATGGAAAATTCTTTAAAGAAATGACAATTCTTATCTTGATAGGACAGTCAATACCAAAAATTGTCGAATATGGGCTTCTGAAGTGTCAAATATTAAACAAAAATTGCTATATGGTATGATTCTACATTAAGTTTCATCTTTGGGCCATACTTTGAGGAACTGCAGTTGGCAGGTACAGTAGTCTGTTCTGTTACAACACAAAACTATATTTACATGCAAATTATCTTCCTAGTTAAGCAATTATAAGAAAGAAGATGCTTGCATGGGATAATTTTCATATAAGATGAAGCTTTGCCGCATACTGCACAACTAGTGCAGCAGCTGTAATGCCGACATTTCACTGATGGGTGATTAGTCGCTATTTCGCTACAACATGACCAGCATTATCACCTGGTCTTACATTATGTGATTTTTTGTTGTATGGTTATCTCAAAGCCAATATTCATTGAGGAAGTGTCACTAACTTATCTGTTTTAAAGGACAACATAACACAAAATGTGCAGAATATTTCTCCAGAGATATTGAATTCTGTAGGTAAATATACTCAGGGTGCGAAATTTCTGGTCATCAGCTCACCATTGGCGAGTGAAAACTTTTCTCAGTGACTTACTGTAAAAAAAATGTTAAAAAGAAAAGCAAATTTGCATTTTGGCTCAATGACTTTCTTACACTATAAATATACGGAAGCGCAAAATAATAAAGGAATCCAAAGATTATAAACATCATTTTCTCTCCTCCACCCCCTCTCTCAGAATGTGTCATGTGAGAATGAATATGTGACGTTAGTCGTGATTAATTTGAATATTGGTTGTCTGCATTTTCCGCGATCGCGGGATGTGGAGAAGAATCAGTATATACCCTGCGGCCATGGTTTGAAATTAGTGGTTGTTACTATTATGTGTAGTTGTAGTACTAGAAGTCGTATTAGTAGTAGTCATATTTTGCACCTATAAATTTTGTTTTGACGACCGAGATTTCAGACCCAGTTGTCATTTTTGGTGCCTAAGCTTTTTTCAATTTTTATTATTTATATGACGTAAATTTCGATTGCTCAATCCTTTATTTTCCTTTCTACTAATCTCACCGATACACGTTGCAAGATCAGAATCATTGTTGCTCTCGTTGGTAGTCGGGGGAGGGAGGTACACATTGTCTGCAATCTAGTGAGCTGCGGACAACTATGATATTTTGATTCATTCCACTAGTGTCTCGACATATTCTTTTCCACCTATGAGGAAAACCTTTGGGGATAGTTCACATTTAGCAATATTCTTTGGCTTCGTGTTCATTTCCAATTTTTAAGTTTGCTATCAATTTTCGATCACGAAGACTACACAAAACGAAATCAGTAGTAAAGTTTCTTTAGTGAAGTGTCCACATATGCATAATATTTTAAATTGTGATCATATGTGATCGAGACCAAATTTATAAATAGGCATATTGAGTAAATGCCCAAAGCACTGAATTTTAGGGCGGCAAAATTTCAAAAGACATAAGAGGGTTTTTTTTGTTGTTGCGACCTATCGTCGACTTCAGTCCATTTGCCTTCGCTGGAAAAGGATCCATCCTCTGCCCTCAAAAACACTGGGAAAAGGTTTCATGTAAATAAGTTTATTCATAAAATACTGTTATATGCATATAATATTATAATAATACATAAGGTAATCTTAAAGAACTACTGAAAAGATTAAGATTAGCATTTATGGGCAATTTGTTCTTAAATATTTGATAAGCAATTTCATTTTTTCAATCAACTAATCATGCATCTCAATTTATTAAATCTGAATTTGTTTAGTATAAATTTTTATCTTAAAACAATTACTTTTTTTGTTGGAGTGAATGAATATTTACACTATGCTACAAAAAAATTGCATATTTGCATACTAGTGACCCATACTGCAATTATCCTATAAGATTGTTCATTGATCAGGTAACATGATATGATAGTTCACATGAAGGTTACGATTACTTCAATCTGCTAAATACAGGGTGTCCAACAGAATTGCTGCCAAAAAATGAAGAATATTTCTAGGCTCATTCCTAAAAATTTCAAGCATCTCCTTCCCACCCACCATCAAGTTCCTCATATTAAAATTATTGGAGATAAGGGTAAAACACTTGAAAAATGCAATTGAAGTTGCTAAAAAGCTTTTAAAAAATATACACAATCCAAACTGAAAAAAATATGTATCTAGTAAAATGGATAAACAAGATCTTTGTCGTCAGTATTTTTTTCTAAAATGATTAATAAAAAATAATTCATGAGCCATGGCAATATTCTTCAAAAGGGAGAAAAACTGGCAAATCTAGTGGAAAGTCGATAAATTTAGCGGATTTCAGTTTCGAGAATTTTTCCTTACTAAATCCTTTAAATCTAGTGGGGGGAAATTGGAAGCACAGTCTTATGAATAGATCCTTACAGGTGTCTGAAAATCGTGATGTTTTAGGCAATTTGAATTTCCCTGACAATTCTCTGCAGTGGAGTAGGGGGTGTGGCTGTCGTTAGTCTTTGGCCATCCTATAAATAAAAGCTCAGCCCTCCAGTTCAATCCCACCAAATCTTTTTATTCCGAGGGAATAAGCAGTTGAGTAAAAATCGTTTTTTTTTAAGTTTATAAACACAGACTGCCACTGAATACTTACGAAACATAGCAAGGGGTCGTTCACGAACTAAACTAAGATACGAAAATATTAAAAAATTGAATCATTCTGAAAATTTTCTGTAATTTTAAGGAAAGGTTGTCAATAATGGCATAATAGGAGCTGAAAATCTGTAGTCGTTGGCAACTCCGTTTTATCAAATCTCAGATTTGAGTTCTGATGTATGACTTAGTATGTTTTCATCTAATTCGATTTGAAAAATATTGTTTTTTATCCATAATAGATATTTTACAATGTGGCCAACCAAAAATAAAGAAAAAAAATTATGGATGCTAACCATAAAATTAAATACCAAACATAAGACTCAAGCATATTCCCCGAATTTCAAGCGTATTTTCCTGACTTACCCAGGGTCCTAAAAATTATAGTACACTTCCTGATTTTCCCTACGGCTGGACATCCGGTAAATAGCATTTCTTTACAACCATTTAAAGTCACAAAATATCACTTCTTAGAAAAGGAAAGTAAATAAATAAATTTATAAAATCTATGTTAGGATGACCACAGAATCTGGAAAGTCACCCCTGGATTCCAGAAACTTTACTTAAAATTACCCCTCCCCATTTTTTTTTTTTTTTTTTTTTTTTTTTTTGCCCTTTACACTAATTAAGAATTTAAAAATTCAAGGTCTTGATTGCTTTAGAATCAAGATATATATATATATATATATATATATATATATATATATAAACAGAGAGAGATATATAAATTTTAAAATTAGAGAAAAAATAATGAAAAATATAGAAGAAATAAATGTAAAATTAGCTAAGTATAGTACGCTTTGAGCCACTGCTATATAATGGATAAGTTATAGTGAAAAATAGCAAATACATATATAAGATGAATAGTGCATGTAAAAAAGAATAAAGTGTCACGACAAGTTAAATGGGGTTTGATAGAATTAAAGTAAGAAAAAAGATTAATATGAAATATAACATTTCATTTAAAAAAAATATGTACATATACACGCAGTGTAATATAAGCATGCAGCCTTAGAATAATCGTCGGGCGCCTTTTCTGGAGGTATGTCACAAAATACATGCAGATATGCGAGATGCATATGGGTATCTCGTTTTATACATCTGATAGTAGTCTTGACGTAGTCTTGGAAAAAGCCCTCTACGACGGGTTCTAAGGCTGCATGCTTAATTTACATTGGGTAGGTGTGTTTTAATTGAAATGTTACATTTTATATTAATCATTTCTTCATTTAGTTTTATCAAACCTTCATTTACCTAACTCGGCCCTAAACTTTTATTCTTTTTATGCATTATCTCTCTTATATGTATTTGCTATTTGTACTATTAAGCATATATATCATCATCATCATATTCAACCATTATCTATCCACTGCTGGATGAAGGTCTCTCCAAATGCTTTCCACACAAGTCTATCCTGGGCCATTCGTTTCCACGTCACCCCAACCTGTTTTCTTATTTCATCCACCCATCTAGTTTGAGGACGTTTTCTAGGTCTTCGGTGGTCTCTTGGAATCCAGTTCAGAATTTCTGTTGTCCATCGTTGATCAGTTCTTCTTGCAATATGCCCAGCCCATCGCCATTTCAGCCCTTTTACTTTAACAATGATGTCCTCTACTCTAGTTTGCTCTCTCACCCAAGTGTTTCTTTTTCGATCTCTCCTAGTTATTCCAAGCATGCACCTCTCCATGCTCCTTTGCGTTGTCTGTAACTTTCGTATTGCTCCAACTGTTAGACTCCATGTCTCTGATCCATAAGAGAGGACTGGCAATACACACTGGTTGAAGACCTTTCTTTTTAGACACAAAGGCAATTTCCCCTTCAGGATAAAACTGTTTCTTCCAAATGCACTCCAGCCAAGTTTAATACGTCTGTTGAGTTCTTTCATAATGTTGCCATCCATTGAAATCAGCTGGCCAAGGTAAATATATGAATCAGCAATTTCTAGCTCAATGTTGTCAACTTGTATTTTTGTTTCCTCTACGAAATTATTGAACATGATCTTAGTTTTTTGTAGGTTCATCTTGAGTCCAACTTCTTTACTTCTAGTTGAGAGCTCCTGTACCATGTCTTGGAGTTCTAATGGGTTCGTTGAAAAAATAACAATGTCATCAGCAAACCGCAAATGATTTAAATATTCACCATTTATTTTTATTCCCTTGTTATTCCAATTTATCTGCTGAAAAATCATCTGTAAAGCTGAAGTAAAAAGTTTTGGAGAAATGGTATCTCCCTGCCTCACCCCTTTGCCAAGTTTGATAGTTTTGGTATCTTTATGTAACCGAAATTTTGCACTTGCATTTTTATACACACGTTTCACCATGTCAATGTACACATCCTCAATGTCTGTTGATCTTAAAGAGTTGATGACTGCTGATGTTTTAATAGAGTCAAAGGCCTTCTCATAGTCAATAAATGCCACACACAATGGAAGTTCATATTCATGTGTTCTTTCAATTAATTCTCTTAATACTTGAATATGGTCCACTGTACTGAATCCACTTCGAAATCCAGCTTGTTCTCTTGGTTGAGCTGCATCTAATTTTTTCTGCAGGCGATGTGTTAGCACTTTTGTGAAGATTTTATAAATAGCAGGTAACAAGCTAATTGGTCGGTAATTTTTCAAATCCTCTTTATCACCTTTTTTATGCAAAAGAATTACTGTTGCAGAATCCCATTGGTTTGGTATGTTACCACTGTTGAGGCATTTGGTAAAGAATTTTGCGAGTATGTCTTCTACATGTTCTCCAGCTTCTTTTAAGATATCTAATGTAATGCCATCATCGCCAGGGGATCTTCCTTTCTTCATACTTTTTATTGCAAATGCTACTTCTTCTTTTAAGATTTTAGGAGCTGTTCCTTCGACTATCTCAGAGTCTTCGTTTAATCCACTGTTTCCCTCATACAGCTTTCTGTAGAATTCTTCAACTCTTCTAAGTATTTCTTCCCTATTTCTTGTTACAGTGCCATCCTCTCCTTTTAATGCAATGATGTGTTTCTTCCCAATAGACAAACTCCCTTTAACAACCCTAAGGCTCTTGTTGCTTTCAATGGCCTTCCTTACTAACTCACAATTGAATTTTCTTATATCTTCTTTCATGTTTTTGCGCAAAGTTTTGCAAAGTTCTACATACTCGATCTTGCGACTGGTATTTTGATTGTCCACCTTCATAAGTCTTCGCCTTTTCATGAGTTGTTTCGTCTTCTCAGATAATTTGCTATTCTGCTTTTTACATATTACACCACCAATTTCCCCAGCAGTTTCAATTATTGTCTTAACAATGTTTTCATTTGCTTCTGAGATGTCAACTTCTTCAATAAGTCCTTCCAGTGCAGAAAAGCGATTTTTTAATTCCAACTTGAATGCCTCGGTATTTTCTTTTAATTTCTTTAAATCCACCCTCTTACATACTTGTTTCCTAATGAGCTTCTGCCTTTCTAGTTTAGTATTTAAGTGCATTTTACATCTCACCATTCGATGATCACTTCCAGTATTAAATCTGTTCAGTACGCTGCAATCTTCAATAATTGATTTCTTGTTTGCCAGTATATAGTCAATTTCGCTGGTTCCTCCATTGGGGTGTTTCCATGTCCATTTTCTTTGTAGTTTCTTCTTAAAAAATGAATTCATGATGCTAAGATTTTCAGCTTCGGCAAATTCTATGAGTTGATCGCCACGTTCATTCCTTTCCCCGTATCCGTATTTACCAACCGATGTCTCTCCTTGTTCCTGTTGTCCAATTCTTGCATTAAAATCTCCCATGATGAGTTTGATGTGTTGTTTCCCCTTGGTATGTAGCTGTTTGATTTCTTCATAGAATTCTTCAACCTCCTCGTCGGTATGGCTTGATGTTGGTGCATATGCCTGTACTATCTGAAGTTGGTATCGCTGGGTTAGTTGAACAACGAGCCTCGCTGCTCGATCTGACGTGCTTTCGACTTCAAGAAGGTAGTCTTTAATTCTTTTGTTGATTAAGAAGCCAACACCACTTGTTCTTCCAGTTTCCGTTCCTCTATAATAAAACAAATGTCCACTTTTAAGTTCCACCAACTCTTCACCTTTTCTTCTAACTTCACTGAGTCCTACAATGTCCCATTTGATCTTGTCAAGTTCTTCTTCCAATTCTTGAAGTTTTGCTTCAGAAGCAAGGGATCGTCCATTATACGTTGCCAAGGTCAATAACAAACGGCAGCCTGGGCCATTCCAGTGATTCTTAGCACCCCCTGCTTTCATGCCACGCTGACCGCTGCCTTGATCAGGAGCACTCCAGCACCTGGAGACTAGGGGCCATGGTTTTTGGTGTATTAGCATATTGGAGGAATTAGCCATCATTTCACCACGCTGGCTAGACGGGTTGGTGAATTAGCCCTCCCCTTCCGCCTTTCCATCCGTGCAGCAAATATTAATTTGCCTCTTGGATAGAAAGCCCAGCCTGCACCACTTGAAGGCGGGGTAGGACACTAGGTTACTGGCCCGGCCGGGTCCACACATCGTCACATACTTTCAGCGTGTGGGTCTCCTTCCAGTTAGATACCAGCAACCCTTTTTGCGGGCCATCTATTAATACTATATATATTATATATTTATAGTATATTTTTATATACTGTATACTTATATTTGCTATATTATATATATTTATTATATTACTATATACTTATATTTACTATTTATGATATCTATTTAGTTTAATATTCTATATTTGCTTATATATATATATTGTTATATATAATATATTGTTATATTATTTTTGGCCAAGTGTCCGGTACCTTTGATTTCATTTTCCATGATATATTCCCGATTCAAGGGGGGCAATCGCCCCATCACCCCCTTAGATTCGCCAGTGTGCCGTAATATGGTTTTCTTCCGGTTAGGTAAAAGCTTTGTATATGCAGTTTATGTAACTAAACTTTGGCAAATTTCCACAATAAAATGCAGTATTGCTATTGAATTCCCGTTTCTCGAGTTTTTAAAAATAAAGCACTGCGGGATGTTTAAGTGAGATCGACAAAAATAAATTATTATAAATATAAATTTTAAAATGAAAATAAGGTGAGGAACCATTATAAAAATGTTATTTGGAAATTGAGTTTTGCTAATATTCCATTATATAGAAAACTGTTGACTTGCTTTTCGTTCTGGTTCTTCTACCTCTTCGCTCCAACTGATAGCACGTATTCATTCTGAAGAGGAGGGATATATCCCTCGAAACAATTGTAAACAAAATTTGAATATATAATTATGATTGATTGTGTTTTACTTACTGATATTCCATTATAACTAATATTTCATTCATAGGTAATAATAGAGAATAAGCGAGTTATCGGTGTGTATGTCGATCATCATGATAAAAGTTTTGCAATTCGAGCTACACGTGATGTAATTCTATCAGCAGGAGCTGTCAATACAGCGCAGCTCCTAATGTTATCTGGTATCGGACCCAAAGAACATTTACAACAAATGAATGTATGTATAGCCTTTTTTTTTTTCAACTTGTTTGATGTCTAAAACCTCTAATTAAACCATTTTATCATTAGCCTCATTCGCTTTGTGACAAAAAAAAAATAATACCCACCCAGACAGATCCATCCTATAACCGCAGAATTGGTATATTGCAATATATGGGGCAGATGTCCAAATGATTACAAGCTGATGCAACCACAGACGTACGCAGAAAGTTCATAAGGGGGGTTATAGGCTCAATGGGG
>QLNU02015360.1:146975675-146987280 GCA_006491805.2 Dysdera silvatica | reverse complement strand
CAAACAATTGTTCAGTATTTTGACAGTTGTCAAAAAAATAAATTCTAGAAAACAAACAGGAGATATGCAACAGTAAAATACAATACTTATATTTCAATGTTAAGAAAATATATATCAAATATGGACACAAATATAGAAAAGTATAAAATAATAAAAAATTAAATGTTAGCCAGATTTACAAAAGCTAGGGAAATTATTTACCTGTTCATGATATAGATTTCAAAAGATGAGAGATTCTGGAATCCCACGAGCTGTGTTTTGAGGATTTTAAATGTTCCGATAATTTTATATATAATTTTAAGAGCCGAAACAAAACAGTTCAGTGGAAAGTAACAAAATATATAACTCAAATATACACCCAGAATATAGGGAACATAGAAGATAGTGTCATAGAATTTATTTTGCATACGAGAAACGTTACTACTAATATTAGCCCTCAACAAATTTTAACTCTGATCAAAGTGGTTTTAATTATTTTCTCCCAAACTAAAGGCAGCTATAAAACGTTTTCCTTAATAGGGTCTGATTTTGGTAGAACACATTCATATACAATAATGCCAATAATATCAATGAATGGGGAACTGACAGGGAAAATGTTACTTAGAGAAGCTGCGGGAAGATTTGGCCCGAATGTCAAAAAGAATTTATTTCAACGTCCAAACTTATATATTACATGCTCCAAATCTGGAAAAACTGACAAAATCAAAATGAGAGAGTGGGTAGAATGATGTATAAAACCCATTATGTCTCCTCCTTCCTGTGTTTTACTAGATTCGTGGACAGGTAGTATAGAGCCAAACATTTATTAAGATTTTCCGGAAAATTGTATATCCTTGCAAATACCTCCCCACCCCAAAAAAAGCAACATCCCTCATACAACCGCTGGATGTTTATTTCTTTCGACAATGGAACAAATTTGTAAAATAAAAAAAAAATGGAATAGCAATCAATGAAATGGATATTGACATACGACTATCGAAATGTTTGGTTCACAATCAATTGCAGTGTAAAAAATATCGCCCTATGTTAGAATATACTTGGTTTAGGTGCTGTTATAGCGATCATGATCCCAGAAAATTCAAAAATGTTGAGGAAATTTCTTTTGAAATTGAATACCACAATTGTAGCCGAGATAACTGCAAAAATCTACCATTCTTAAAATGTGCCTACTGTCATCAGTTTCTTTGCTTCACTTATTTTTTTGTATTTATATCAATTTCACGGTTTTCTTAAGATGTGCACAGTTAAATTTTTATCATTTTTAAGCATAATTCAACGATTAATCCACAATTTATGGTTAAATAACTTTATGAAATGAAGTACATTTCATGAAATTTTATTCACATTTTTTCTAATTACAATAAATGCATTTTCAAATAGCCTACTATTAAGTTTTGTTCACAATTGTTTTTAAATTCCATGGTTGCAACAGCATGTGATATGCAATGACCACATCCAGGTTGCCTAAATATAGCAACTTTTCATTATTCGTACACATCATTTATTCATATTTATTCATACATATATGGATACCCATATATTCATTCATTCATTTCATTTATTCATACTCATTTCATTCATTCATTCATTCATACATTTCATTCATTCAATTCTATTCATTCATTCATAAATTTCATTCATTCATATTCATTCATAAATTTATCTATTCATATTCATTCATAAATTTCATTCATTCATATTCATTCATAAATTATTCATTCATATTCATTCATAAATTTCATTTATTCATTCATACATTCATTTATTGATACTCATTTATGCATAAGCTTATATATATATATATATATATATATATATGGCCTGCAAAAGGGTTGCTGGTATCTAACTGGAAGGAGACCCACACGCTGAACGTATGTGACGATGTGTGGAACCGGCCAGGCCAGTAACCTAGTGTCCTACCCCGCCTTCAAGTGGTGCAGGCTGAGCTTTCTATTTATGTGGCAAATTAATATTTGCTACACGGATAGAAAGGCGGAAGGGGAGGGCTAATTCACCAACCCGTCTAGCCAGCGTGGTGAAATTATGGCTAATTCCTCCATTATGTTGACACACCAGAAACCATGGCCCCTAGTCTCCAGGTGCTGGAGTGCTCCTGATCAAGGCAGCGGTCAGTGTGGCATGAAAGCAGGGGGTGCTAAGAATCACTGGAATGGCCCAGGCTGCCGTTTGTTATTGACCTTGGCTACGTTTAATGGACGATCCCTTGCTTCTGAAGCAAAACTTCAGGAATTGGAAGAGGAACTAGACAAGATCAAATGGGACATTGTAGGACTCAGTGAAGTTAGAAGAAAAGGTGAAGAGTTGGTGGAACTGAAAAGCGGACATTTGTTTTACTATAGAGGAACGGAAACTGGAAGAACAAGTGGTGTTGGCTTCTTAATCAACAAAAGAATTAAAGACTGTCTTCTGGAAGTTGAAAGTACATCAGATCGAGCAGCGAGGCTTGTTGTTCAACTAACCCAGCGATACCAACTTCAAATAGTACAGGTATATGCACCAACATCAAGCCATACCGACGAAGAGGTTGAAGAATTTTATGAAGAAATCAAAGAGTTACACACCAAAGGGAAACAACATATCAAGCTCATCATGGGGGATTTCAATGCAAGAATTGGACAACAGGAACAAGGAGAGACATCGGTTGGTAAATACGGATATGGGGAAAGGAATGAACGTGGCGATCAACTCATCGAATTTGCAGAAGCTGAAAACCTTAGCATCATGAATTCATTTTTTAAGAAGAAACCGCAAAGAAAATGGACATGGAAACACCCAAATGGGGGAACTAGTGAAATTGACTATATCCTGGCAAACAAGAAATCAATTATTGAAGATTGCAGTGTACTGAACAGATTTAATACTGGAAGTGATCATCGAATGGTGAGATGTAAAGTGCACTTAAATACTAAATTAGAACGACAGAAGCTCATTAGGAAACAAGTAAGTAAGAGGGTGGATCTAATGAAACTGAAAGTAAATACCGAGGCATTCAAGTTGGAATTAAAAAATCGCTTTTCTGCACTGGAAGGACTTATTGATGAAAGTGATATCTCAGAAGCAAATGAAAACATTGTTAAGACAATAGTTGAAACTGCTGGGGAAATTGGTGGTGTAACCTGTAAAAAGCACAATAGCAAATTATCTGAGAAGACGAAACAGCTCATGAAAAGGCGAAGAGATATGAAGGTGGACAATCGAAATACCAGTTCCAGGATTGAGTACATAGAACTTTGTAAAACTCTGCGCAAAAGCATGAAAGAAGACATAAGAAAATTCAACTGTGAGCTAGTAAGGAAAGCCATTGAAAATAACAAGAGCCTTAGGGTTGTTAAAGGAAGTTTATCTGTTGGGAAGAAACACATCATTGCATTAAAAGGAGAGGATGGCACCGTAACAAGAAATAGGGAAGAAATACTTAGAAGAGTTGAAGAATTCTACAAAAAACTATATGAAAGTAACAGTGGATTAAACGAAGACACTGAAATAGTCGAAGGAACAGCTCCTAAAATCTTAAAAGAAGAAGTTTCATTTGCAATAAAAAATATGAAGAAAGGAAGAGCCCCTGGTGATGATGGTATTACATTAGATATCCTAAAAGAAGCTGGAGAATATGTAGAAGACATACTTGCAAAATTCTTTACCAAATGTCTTAACAGCGGTAACATACCAAACCAATGGGATTCTGCAACAGTAATTCTTTTGCATAAAAAAGGTGATAAAGAGGATTTGAAAAATTACCGACCAATTAGCTTGTTACCTGCTATTTATAAAATCTTCACAAAAGTGCTAACACATCGCCTGCAGAAAAAATTAGATGCAGCTCAACCAAGAGAACAAGCTGGATTTCGAAGTGGATTCAGTACAGTGGACCATATTCAAGCTCTAGTTTGAGCAACTTATACGTGGGTGGCAAAAATTATTGTATAATAAATTCCCCCACGAAAAACTCACAAAAATCTCGCCCCGGAGGCTTTTCTGTGTTGACCATTATTTGGCAATTGTGTTATCCCTGTGAAGGGTAATAATATCTTATACGAATGATTGAAGTTAACGTGAATTTTGAAAATTGAAGTTAATGATCGACGTTAAATCAGAATTTTGACCAACACTGGCGTTGCTGCACGGATACCTTTTTAAAACCTCTTAAATCGTGAATTTTGTCCAATTAAGGTGATGAAGAAAATATCGTTTCGTCCTAACTAGCTGGTGCTTAACAACTTTGTAATTGAAAAATTTTCTGTATCTCCCTTAGTTCCAGAATTAGGTGCAATAACTTCCTTATTTGCTACAGATGGCGCTGCCATCAATCTCATTTATCAGCTATGGGCACCTTTACTATGCCCACACCTAACTTTAGAGCTCTATGAACCTTCATTCAAAAGTTATTTTCGAAACACCGGACTTTAGAGAGCACTCTGTATATATGCAATTGCATATTTCATCCCTTTTTAGTGTCAATGCTTAAAAATGGTGAATTTCCAGAATTAAGGCATATTTTAAGGGCTTTAATAACTTTGAACATTTCATTATTTCTTTATCGGAAAAATTTCCCTACAACGCAAAACTTTCCTCTTTATCTGAGCAGAAGTGCAAAGGAAATTGTAAACATACACATTTAATTATGTCCCAGTGCATCAAAAACCTTGTCATAGCTTAATTCCAACCATTACCCTTATTAGAAAATTGAAGATTTAGTTCTATTGTGCTAGATTAAAAGTTGGTTCAAGGTCGGATTGAAACAAATATACACTTACACAGGGCAAAATTCTACATGAATGTCTATAAACGGTAGAAGTGGATGATAGAGTCTATCACCGATAAACTATCCATAATAGACAATTTGCAAACTTTTGTAACTGCTGTCCAATAACCTCTGCAACTCTGAAAAGTACCCCTTTAGCCAAAAAATGCTATTGAATGATAGAAGAAAATGCTTAACTGATATTCTAAACAGTTACAACTGATACATTGAACAGAGATATATTGTGATATGCTATAATAAAAATTGCCATATAAAGCAATTTTTTTATATAATGTCATTTTTCTACTTAGCTGTTAATAATAAATCTTCTTGTGTCAAACCACAGGACATATGAGTTTTAAGTAAGTTAAAAATGTATTTAAATGCATATTTATCCATTTTGGGAACATGTTTATTCAGTTTAAGTGGATATATATGCATATGTTTAGAGATTTAAGGGCATGCTTGCATATTTATTTTACTGTTTTTGGCGCACATAATCCAGGCTCTCTTTATAACCTATAAATATGCTGTTATTAACTACTATTTATTATTGCAATCAGACTCATTTATATCGAGCTCAGATATATCAAAGTCTTATTTGTGTCTCTTGAACTTTGCAGTACTGACTTAATATTATTTTGATTGCTTAGAATGAATAATATTTTTTTTTATTATCACCTCCATCAAAGTTTTTGCTAGAATATAGGGATATTTTTCAGAATGGATAAAAGGATTAGATGGTGAAATGAGAGCCGAACAAACAAGATTCTTCTTTTTATATACAATTATACAACTTACTTAACTAAGGTTAAATTTTTCTTAAAATCCATGACTATTCATCGTCTGCACCTAATGAATTATACAAGCAAACTTCAACAAATGGATCAGAGCATTTTAGAAAACTTGAAAGTAGTGTACAGAATAAACGTGCTCAGAAAATTTTTAGTTAGCCTGGAAAAAGCAGTAGCAAGTACTGATGTTCTAATGTTATGCATTATGTTAAGTTATGCATAGAAGGATATTTCACAGGTAAAATTGAAACTATTGGAGGCATGGGTTTTTGAAAAACATATTCATGGTAGTGGACTGGTCTATAACAAGCAGTCATAGATGTACAGTAAATGAAAGCAACGATGAAACTTTGAATCATTTGAGGCAAAAAGGAGCAATTAAACTTCTGAATATTTTTCCTGGGGTAGTGTGAATATTGATAAGCAGATACTTGTGGAATAGCAGAAGACAGATGCAGCACAATAGGTGAATCCAAAACAAGGACAATTTTCAATTGTTTTGAACTTTGCAGCGAAAGGATTGTGCTGCACAGGGCCTTACAATTTTTCAAGGAATCCAAAGCTCTTAGGGACCTAGGAAACCAATCCCCAAACAAAAACAATGATGATGAGATTTCGAGTCATTAAGACAAAGCCATTGTAGAAACAAAGAAATTCCAAGCCATGTTAACTATCAAGAATTTAGAAAACCTTAAAGATTATGTTGTGTTTAGAAGTGAAACAGGTATAGTTTAGATAAAATATAGTAAAACATTTAACATTGACTATTATATCACAGAAATGACAAGCAATGGACAATGCCAAATATGAAAGTAGAAATTAATATTTTTGCTTTCCTTTTATTAAATGCATTTTTAATACTTAAATTTATATTCCCCCTAACAATGTTTATTTTAATTAAAATTCGGTATTGAGCATGTGCATTGCAATTGTCCTTGGCTAAAAATACACAGCCCTTTTTAAACCAGAATGGTTATACACGAAATTCACATACAGCTAAACTCCATTATAGCACCCCCTGAAATAGAACCATAAATTGGCGGTGAACAGATCCTCTGTGTAGAACTATAATGCAATGTACCCATTATAGCACCAACTCGTTTTAACATCAAGCGCCAGAGCCAAACACAAACAGCAAAACTAATTGTCCCAACAAAAATTATAATAAATAAATAATTACTAAATGGTTAAAATACTTCAGACATTATATGTAATCTGAGTTAATGAGTTTTAAACACTTTCATAGCTATTAATTGCTTTGGTAATGCTGATTCAAAAGGATGTCCTTCACCTGTGTTCTCTTGATGAAGTTAGCAGCCTTTGCTCTTGTTACAGTCACTTATGTGTTTACTGAAATTATTAGCTAGAGTGCTTGTATCCATGAACGTTATTTGACAATGTTTGTAAACTTTAAGATGTAATAAACAACTGACCGCAATTTTGTGTAGTTCTTGGCAATGCTGACCATTGACCAACTGATATATTTTTCCTTTCATTTATAAATTTGTGACAACTAGTGAACTTTTAGAAGTCATAACACATTAGAAGCAATAAACTAATGCTAGTTCATTACAGTATTTTAATGGCTTCTTTCAACTTTGTTGTAAGTGATTTCAACTGTATTTATTATTTGTAAATTTTATAAATATGCAAAAGTACAATTTCCTTTATTTCCAAAATACTGCACTCATTGTGTTTCTGCTTCATCTGAATTAATAGCTTAAAAGTTACAAAATGGTGTTTTCCTACGATAGTGCTATTAGCAATCTAGAAAAAACCTCAATATGTAAAAAAACTGTTGCAGAAAATAGCCACTTAAAGGAGTTAAATACACCAGCATTAAATATGTGAAATTAAAGGTCAACTCTTTTTAGTGAATAATAAAATTTGAATTTTGAGAAATGTTGAGGAAACATTCAGAGAGAGAGTTTTAATATCTACTAGTCACAGGTACTTACTACAACCTTATATAAACCATTTCAATAATACAGTTAAGTACTGCAATTAACTTATTTCTGGCATATGTTTAGACAGCTGCTTGTAAACTTGATCTTTTTCATCAATAAACACTAATATTTATAATCCTTAATGTTACACAGTATAAGCAAAACATTAACAAGAAATCATAACAAAAAGCATCAAACATGATCATAAGGTTACTTTAAAAATGAGAGAAATATAAATTTAACTTTACTTTGATAAATTTTTTTTTTAATACTTTGATTGCTGCTAACAATCCATTTTCAAACACCATTTAAAAAATTTAGTTCTATGCATTTTACATTATTTATTTCAAGTATAACAAAAAGCAATTAGTATTACCACGCGTGAAAATAATTGAGCTGTTTTATAATATAATGTCGCATTCCGTGGTTCAACGTTACGTAACGTGTGAATGAAATCGCCAATTTTTTGGTGAGCCTAGAAGGAAAAAATACAAATTAAAATAATAAAATGAATTATGTCTGAGAGTTCTAATTTTTAGTCACTACATATATACAACATACTTCCACATAATCTCCTCTTTCACATAGCAAATTTAGGATGACAATTCTTTGCGCTTCCAGATTATTGCGATCTGCATTAAGGATTCTGAAAACAAGATAAATCTGAATAAATGAAAATTGTAATTGAAAATCAATATAAAAAGTTATAGTTATCAAAGATATAGTTAAAGTATTGTTTTTCTAGAATATAAAAGTATGGTATAACAACCAAAGTTATAAAAAGACTATCAGAATTATTATAGTGTCTTATTCATTAGTTTTCAGTTTCATGTTGCAAGACAGTTTAGTGGATTATTTAAAATGTTTCAAACATCATAAGTAAATCTAAATTCGAACTATGACTAATAAGTATGAAGCCATACATTTTTTACTACTGATGATTAAAATGTATTTTCATAGAAGTTTTATTAGATGAATGACACATAACTAAAGAACAAACACAATTGAAAGCTTCATTACTGAAAGAAAGATTTCGAGTTTAAATGAAATTCATATACTGAAAAGAAAACCAAATGATGGCAGACATCTAAAATTCTTAACACTATGCAGGTACACGAACATCTGTTTTACCCCAAGAAAAAAATAGAACAGCCCAGGCAAATTGAAACGAAGTAGTAACAGAATCAAGCTTAAACTACGTACTGCTTGCAACAAGCTCTTGCTTTCTGCTCTCCTCCATTTCTAACCTAATCTTGTCGCTATTCTCTAAATTTAAAAAAATTTCAATTGTAACATTAGAATATCGTAACAGATGTATCAACAATTACTGCATATAGGTTGGATAAATTAATTCTTCTCTTAATCAGATGTGCATGTACTGAATGTTATAATTACAGTTTGGTACTCATGTATTCTTTTCTCTGCGTCTTTACTAAGGTCTTGCAACTAACGAACTTCATACCGTTTTGTTAATAGACCAGATAAAATGACACCATAGTACAGTACAACATTATTGCAATGGTAAAAGTGGTTTTCTTGATAAAACAAGTGCAGGAATGGTAGATTATATTATCCTACTGGGCAGAACAATGAAAACTGTATATCAAGAGACTAACATCGATCAAGGTGACAATTCTTGGTGTTTTTTGTCAAAGATTTTACATAAATACACTGAAAGATTTGCTAGAGTCATTTCCTTTCATTAAAAAAATTCCATACAAAGTATAGAAATGATATTAGGCTGACATGTCCTTTGAAACTCTCTGACCTCTCTACTTTAAAATAAACAATTTTTAAAAACATCAATCAACAATTGTAGAAAAGCAATTTATGTCATATTTTGAGACTAACATTTTTTGTCAGAAAAATTATCAAAACATTCTGTAATTTTAATAAAGATATGTTCAGCATTCTTAAATATATCAATTAAAAAATGTAGATTTTTAATCAGATTTTGTCTGAATAATATTATTAATAGGTATTCTTATGAATATACTTAATTTATGTTATTTATCTAACAAGGGAACCCCTTTTGCTGTTCACTGCACTTTGATATCAGACCTATGGGAGATGATAATGCTTGACTTCCTGATCACGAATATGTAATCATTTGTCTGCAAAAATGACATGGCAATTTTTTATGAATATTTGAAGTCCAAAAATGACACTTTTTTCGCCAGGTTTGATATTTTTTAATCGCACTGTATGTGAGCAAAAACAGGTTTGAAGTCGGTAAGATTATGAAGGATCATCGTATTTAACGGATAAAAATAAAAAATTATGTCTCAGCTAATTTAAACAGTATAAAAAAATTAATATGAAAAATGAACTTTTAGCATAGATATTTGGCGAATTTGGCGACAATTTTGAAGAGTTGGCGGGACATTTAAGTTTCGCATTCCACTAGCTATATAAACTCGTCCGCAAATGTAACGTTAATATAGTTGTACGAGTTTCCGATTGTGAGAAAATGAAAAATATAGTGAACATAATTCAATCCGTTTTGAATTTGGTCGTTAATAAATACGACACGCTTCCGTCGTTAATAACTGACCAAGAACTTAAGGAAAGTCGGGAAGTATTGTCGAAAATCGAAAACATAATTTTTAATAACAATGTCAGTGAAAGTATCAGTTTAGATTTTGAAGACAATTGTGATTTCCGTATCGACGAAGAAAGTGATATTAGTATAGTCGGTGACGAATATTATAACTGTACTGTAAAGGGCGATCAATTGGCAAATGAATTCAGTTTAGAAAATATGCAAACAATTGTTCAGTATTTTGACAGTTGTCAAAAAAATAAATTCCAGAAAACAAACAGGAGATATCCAACAGTAAAATACCCTACTTATATTTCGAGGTTTAGAAAATATATATCAAATATGGGCACAAATATAGAAAAGTATAAAATAATAAAAAATGAAATGTTAGCCAGATTTACAAAAGCTAGGGAAAATTATTTACCTGTTCATGATATAGATTTGAAAAGATGGGCGATCCTGAAATCCCAAGAGTTAGGATTTGAGGATTTTAAATGTTCCGATAATTTTAAGAGCCAAAACAAAATAGTTGCGCGGAAAGTAACAAAATATATCACTCAAATATACACCCAGAATATGGGTAATATAGAAGATAGTGCCATAGAATTTATTTTGCATACGAGAAATGTTACTGCTAATATTATCCCCCAACAAATTTTTAACTCTGATCAAAGTGGTTTTAATTATTTTCTTCCAAATTAAAGGCAGCTATCGCATAAAGGTGAAAAACAGACATTTTCTTTAATAGGGTTTGATTTTGGTAGAACACATTCATATACAATAATATCAACGAGTGGGAAACTGACAGGGAAAATGTTACTTTAAGAAAAGTTGCAGGAAAATTTGTCTGGACTGTCAAAACGAATTTATTTCAACCTCCAAACTTATATATTACATGCTCCAAGTCGGGAAAAATGGACAAAATCAAAATGAGAGAGTGGGTAGAATGTTGTATGAAACCCATCATGTCTCCTCCTTCCTGTGTTTTACTAGACTCACTAGGATCGGTAGTACAGACCAAAACAGTTACAAAGATTTTCCGGAAAATTGTATATCCTTGCAAATACCCCCCGAAACAACATCCCTCATACAATCGCTGGATGTTTATTTCTTTAGACAATATAAAAAATTTGTAAGAAAAATAACCAATAAAATAGCAATCGATGAAATGGATATTGACATACGACATCGAAATGAGATAATAAAAATGCATTCTTTGGTTCACAATCAATTACAGTCTAAAAAATATCGCCCTATATTACAATATGCTTGGTTTAGGTGCTGTTATAGCGATCATGATCCCGGAAAATTCAAAAATGTTGAGGAAATTTCTTTTGAAATTGAATACAACAATTGTAGCCGAGATAATTGCAAAAATCTGTCATTCTTAAAATGTGCCCACTGTGATCAATTGCTTTGCTTCACTCTTTTCTTTTTTTGTACTGTATCACTTTCAGGACTTTCCTGAGATGTACACAGTTTAATTTTTCTCATTTTTAAATGAAGAGCATAATTCAACGATTAATCCACAATTTATGGTTACATAACTTCATGAAATGAA
>QLNU02015360.1:146946181-146967614 GCA_006491805.2 Dysdera silvatica | reverse complement strand
GGATTCCTCGGAAAACAGTAGGTCCGGCGCAGCATGACCACTGTAGTCTTTGAGCCGTAAAACCAAAAAGAAAGCGAAAGCAGAATTTAATTCAACGTGCTAATATGCCTACTGAACTAACAATTCTTCTTCCAACATTCTTGATTTAATTATCTCTTCCAGTTCACTTATTTCTGAAAATCTATTTTTCAAGGTTTATCAGACTATGATATTCCCTTTCTTGATCTTTTAATTACTCATCCCACTACTACATATTACCTGCCAAAAAGATACAACTTTGCTAAAACTGATTTCTCTCGTGTCCAAAAAATTCTCGACACCTCTCTCCCCGATTTTCTCATTCAAGCAAATTCAAATAATATACACCTACTATGGAACTCCTTTAAAACTATTATCCACTCAATCCTTTTCACTATTCCTACAAAAAAAATTAGAACTAATTATTCTAGTAAACCTTGGATTACCAGACATGTTATTCATCTTAAACGCAAAGTTCGAAGACTCTTCCACCAAATTTAAAAATAGCCCATCCAACATAAACTTAAAGCAAAGTTTCATTGATCTTATCATGAATTTAAACGTTCATATAAGAATGCGAAATTAGATTATCTCACGTCTACTCTACCTCATTATCTTAAGAATAAACCAGATAAACTTTGGAACTTCTTAAGACCCAAACCCTCCAAACAATTAACGTTACTAATCCAAAACAAATTAATTTCTGACCCCTTCACAATTGCTACAAGTTTTAATTAGGCATTCTAATCAGTCTTCTCAACAGATGATCACTCCACTAATTTACGACTTATATCTTCCATAACTACTTCTGTCCCTATTCGCTTTTCTAAACCAGGCTTAATAAAACTACTTAAACGCATTAAAATAAATGCTACCGGTCCTGATGGTATTCCAAATTTTTGCTGAAAAAATTTCCAGAATCTATGTCTGAGTACCTTATTGTTTTATTCAATGTTTCACTCAATTCCTCTGAACTTGCTGATGATTGGAAGATTAATAAAATCATCCTAATTTACAAATCAGGTAGTCATAATAATCCGTTAAACTATAGATCTATTGCTATTACTTCATCCTCCTGCAAACTTTTTGAACATATCATAGCTAGAGATACGCCTTATACTTGAGTCTAAAATTTTCTTTCTACCATCTCAATACGGATTTAGAGAGAGTTACTCAACAATTAACCTACTTCTTAACTTTATGCAAGATTTGCCCTAATCCATTGACAATAATGCCCAAACAGATATAATTTTTATCGATTTCTCGAAAGTGTTCGACAAAGTACTTCATTCCAAATTAATCTATAAGCTTCATTTAATTGACCTTGATATACAACTCTTGTCAAGGATTGAAGTTTTTCTAAAGGTCGAAAGAATTATGTGCACATACTCAATACTAATTCTGAGTTCTTAGATATATATTCAGGCACTCCTCAGGGTGCACTTTTATCTCCCCTTATTTTCCTGATTTTTATTAATGACATTGCTTAATCTATTTCTGTTCCAATTCGGCTATTTGCAGACGATTGCGTAATTTATAATCAAATATCATCATTAAATGATCATTGGCATTTACAATCTAACCTTGATCTCATTTCTCAATGGTGCACCCAGTGGTCCTTACCATTAAACTCATCTAAGACAGTTCTTTTATCTATTCATAGGAAAACTAATCCTTTATCCTTCTCCTATAAAATCCAATCCACTACAATTCAAGAAGTGAAACATTTCAGATACCTAGGGATAACATTTACTTCTGGTCTCCGATGGAATTGTTAATCAAGCTGAATCAAAATTATTTTTTATCTACAGGGACAATTAAAACATTCCACTAAATCCATCAGATTATTGTTACAAAACTTACATTTTCTCAATATTAAATTATGCTTCCGAAATCTGGGATCCCTTTACAGACCTCAATATCAACCACTTAGAATTTGTTCAAAGTCTGCCTGCACGTTTCATATTGAATAACTGGTCTCCTAATGTCTCGGTAACATCTCTTAAAGCTTCTTTAAACCTAATTCCGCTTTCCCTTCACCGTAAACACCTGCGTCTTACTCTTTTATATAAAAATTCTTTATAATCACTATAAATGTAATTTCTTACAATACGTGAGACCTGCCGACTATATTTCTTCTCGTATTGATCACTCTTTCAAATTATAATTATTTACCGCACACAGCAATACTCATAAATTTATTTTTTTTTTTTTTTGCTCAAACGATTGACAATTGGAATAAGCTTAACTCAGAATTGTGTTCCTTCAATTAATATCAATGCATTTGTTCATAATATTCGACAATTTGTAACATCTTAAATGTGTATTGTATACCCCTACCTGGGCCCTCACGGGCCAAATAGTATTGTATAAATAAATAAATATTACTTGTTTTATTGGTTTTAAGGTTTACATATGAAGTATATCGGTTTTAGATTTAAACACTTCAACTCTTCCATGAGCTTGAGTAAATTCACTAGCAGATCCAAGCCCCCCCCCCACACACACACACACACACAATACCCTGGTTTCTCAGAATTTTATCAAGGAAAACATATGGGAAAGTACAAGGAACTTGGATAAAATAGGGTTTGAAACAAATCACCTCCACCCTTTGAAAGATTTTTCTGACCTATTGGCAAATAACACCTGTCTATGTCAACTTCCTACTTACATGGCAATGCTCTGGCAGTTTAATAAATAATTGTTTGTTTTTTGGTTTTACGGCTCAAAGACTACAGTGGTCATGCTGCGCCGGGACCTACTGTTTTCCGAGGAATCCGAACCTCTTAAGGCCTGGGGAACCAAACCCCGGACTACAGTGAGCAGTGCGATCTTTATGAGATCTCTGAGTAAGCGTTCTTTTTGCACTGCTGGGAGTCGAACCCGGATTAGCCGCGCAATAGGAGAACGCGTTACCACACTGCGCCACCGCAGGGCAAGTTTAATAAATAAAATATTGTTTATATGGAAGAACAAAAAAGTTGTGTGATGTGGTAAAAACATGTCTGCCTTCCTTAATATAAATTTTATGCATATTCCTATTACTGCTTATTCTGGTACAATGTGACAACTAAGATATTGCTCAACTGATTTTATGTTCTACTCTCCACGATTAATTATACAATGGTTGGTACAATATTGCATTACTAACAGACTTTGAAATAAAGTGTCTGATATAACACATGACTCTGTTTATAGAATGTAAAAATACATTTTTCTATGATGGTCTTTTGACAATACTGAACATTCTTTTTCCATAACTCTTACACGTTAGAAAAAAGGTAATATAAAAGTAAAGTTTGAGCTAGAAATTTTAGTTTCATCAGAATAAATATACAGTTAAGAAATATAAAAATAGCATATATTAAACAAAGTGATGATCATATTCAGCATCCTCTAAAGACAATCCACATTGTTACTGATGGCTATAAAGTTGATTGTTCCAGATTCATACTCCAATGTATAAGTTCGCTGAAACTGAATTAACATGACCTGTACAAACCAAGATATATTTAAAACCAAATTTTGCTTAATACCTAATATAAAAATGTGATTTTTCTTAATTTTGCCTTATTACATTATGACCATTCAGCAACCTCTCCATTTGTGCGATGTACCATATATCAGATTAACATTTACCTTGTTATGTTGCCACAGCTACTTAAAAGAATTAAGTTATTAGAAAACAGATTTATTAAAATTTCGATGGACTAGATGTCATTCATAATTATGTGTAATTAGCAGTGAATTTCAGTATACTAAAAAACAATTTATTAATTAACAATATAAAGCAAAGTCCCGACTTGCAGATCATATGCTGCAGATTTCTAGCATTTGAAAACTCAACTGTGATTATAATAATTTTGGATAAAGACAATTAGAGTTGAACAATAAATGAAACATACAGATGTGATATACAAATAAACACATTAATCTATTGTATAATTAGCCAGAACGAAAAATATAAAAATCAGTGAAATGCATGTATAATTACTTGTTAAGGCAACTCTGAAAATAAAAAATTATACATACTTATTAGATGATTCAAAGTACTTTAGAGTATCATTTGAAGCTTTGTTTCCTGATATTAATATTTCAATCCAGCCTCGCAACACTGAAGCCTATAATAAAAATCACAAAAGCACTTCTAAATATTCAAATTTATAGAAATATATGATGTTTAAAAAGAAACCGAACCTTTGAAATAGTGCACCAACCGGCAGAGGGAGAGCGCTACAGCTACTGAGGGCACCTAGCTGCAGGTTTACACAACAAACTGCCATTTGCCGCGTTTCGCTCTGACCGTTAGTTAGCAAGCTACAGCCGATGAAGTGAACATGTGCACAAGCTGTTTGTCAGATCAGTGCTAAAGTGACAATGAAAGAGCTTGAAGAACAACATGTGTGTGAAATTTTGCTACAAACTTAGCAGAACTTTTACAGAGACATTTCAATTGCTTCACCAAGCACACAGGGAAGACTATGAGTTGCATGCAGCAGTACGAATGGTTTAAGTGTTTCGAACACGGCAGAATGTTAGTTGATGAAGATCCCAAGTCTGGACGACCCTCCACATCAACAGATGATGGCCATGTCGAGACAGTTCATGCTGTGATTCGTGGAAATTGTAATTTAACTGTTCAAGAAATTGCTGACGAAGTGGGCATCAGCGTAGGATCATGCCATCAAATTTTGAGTGACAGACTTGAGATGCGTGGTCAGTGCAAAATTCATGCTGCGTTTGTTGGTTGACAATCAGAAACAAACCTGTGTTGAAATCAGCCAGGAACTGCTTCCCACTGCCAATGACAATTAAGAACATAACAGGTGACGAGACGAGGGTTTATGACTATGATATTGAAACAAAGGTTCAGTCATCGCAATGGATGGACAAAGAGTCTCCTTGTCCAAAAAAAGCATGCATGAGTCAGTTAAAGAACAAGATGATGTTGGTGGTTGTTTTTTTTACTGCAAAGGCATTGTCCATCAGAAATTTGTGCCACATGGTCAGATGGTAAACAAGGAAATCTACCAGGGAATTCTAGCACGCTTTAGGGATGTTGTGTGCAGGAAGAAGCCTGAATTGTGGGAAAACCAGACTTGGATGTTGCATCATGACAATGCGCCGGCTCATGCATCTCTCCTTATCTGCAGCTATCTAGCGAAACATCACACTCCTGTTGTACCCCATCCACCGTATTCTCCAGACCTCGTCCCAACAGACTTTTCCTGTTTCCCAAACTTAAAACCACATTGAAAGGATGTTGCTTCCAAACCATAGTGGAGATTCAGGACAATGTGACAAGAGACCTGCATGCCATCCCAGAAAGTGCGTTCCAGGAGACTTTCCAAAAATGGAAGAAACATTGGGAACGGTGTATTGCCAGTAGAGGGGACTACTTCGAGGGGGACAGTGCTTAAAATGTTGTACAATCAGCAATAAAGATGTTATAGCAAAAGTTTGGTTTCTTTTTGAACAAACCTCGTATAGACAGCACACAACAGTGTGCACACAACAGAATTCAAAACTGCCAAAAGCACTTTTCATGCAAGCACCATTTTTAGTTTTATTGCTTGTTGCAGGGTTACAATTAAAATTGCGTTTTACGTTGCAAAGACAACCAAAGTCCTTCTATACCAGGACCTATAGTTTTTCAAGGTACCTAAACCAAGCCTAAAATACAGGGGTCAGGAAAAAGAGCACACATTCTATGGTACCGTTGGATTCAAACCTGGATTAATGGAGCAATAGATAAATGTGTTACCACTACACAACCATAGAGCTTGCTACATGATGCAAGGATAGCAAAGGTCATGTTATGCTAAACATTTTTAGTTCCTGAAAATGAAAGGTTTTATAAAAGTTAATTTTCAAAAGTGTTGTACAAGTGTTACGGTTATTTCTTTTTCTAAGACCTTTCATATAGTAAACATCTATACTGAAAACAAGATATACTGATGCTTCAACGTGACCTATTTATTAAAGAAAGCCTATTTATTAAAAAAATACTATTCTTCAATTTATGAAGATTAACATAATTATCACTTTTAACTTGAACATTGGAGTACAAAATTGAAGGAGGGAATTAAGATAATTAAGTTCATATACCAACATTTTTGGGCACAAACTCTTTAATCCATGAGTCAGAAAGTGGAGAAAACCATGTTAACTGTGTCAGATATTCAATTGGTAGAATGTCACTGGATTAAAGAACAGTCTGAGATTTGGTTCTTTTCCACAACTCTTGTGGGTCAAAAACTCATTTAAGCTGAAAAATATGGGTGTATGAACTTAATCAATGTACATTTACTACATGCATTTCTCGTTTTCACACATATAAAAGTAGATATGTTTAAAAAAAATATTATACCTCTCGATAGCCTGGAGATTTTAAAATTTTGTCCAAAAACCCCTTCGCTCTTTCATATCGTGACATGAAAGTATAAAAGAGTGCAGCTGAATGCAGGCCCTATGAAAAAAAGTTAATATACCGGGTGATCCAAATTAAACAGGAGGTGTTTAGACCTCTCTGTAGAGAAAACTACTCTGTCAATTTCACCCAAATTTCATACACATGCTCCCCTGAGTATGCGGTTTCGATTTCTGAAAGAAACAATTTAGTTCATATTTCAGCCGCTAGAGGAGGAAATGGCGCTGCGGAGCAGGCAATTTACATATTACTTAACATGCGCAACATCCTCTGCCTATATAAGGAGTCGTGAAGCATTTTTCCACCATACGAGGACTCCGTCATGAAACTTACTTTACCAGATCGCGCGTTACTTGTTAAGCTCTTTTATCAACGAAATAACAATGCTTCTGCGGCACTTAAAGCATTTCGGCAGGTAAAAGGTTTACGCAGAGGCCCTCTCACAATTACAAATCTTCGAAAAATGGTCTTGTATTTTGAAGAGAACAGAACATTCGCCATTAAACCAGGACGATGCCGCAAACCAACTCGAGTGCAGCAATTTGAAGAGTTGCAACTGCAGTAGTGGAGCAAGGAGCAGCAAGTGCCTCGGCAAAATATAGAAGCAAAATACAGCCTCGGGGCCAATGACATGTTCTGTTACTGGCTCTAGGTATGCATTTATGTTCTGGAACTTTGTCATTCCTTTGCTTCAACAGAGAAATTGTCTTGACACTACAATTTTCATGCAAGATGGTGCACCCCCGCACATCGCGTTGCCTGTTCAAACATTATTACGGCAAAACTTTTCGGATGACAGAGTGATTAGCAGGTCATTTTCAACATCTTGGCCGCCTCGGTCACCCGATCTTAACCCTTGTGACTTTTGGCTGTGGGGATATTTAAAGAGCTGCGTTTATAAAGGCAATGTTCCGAACTTAGCAGTCTTAAAAGACAGAATTTCGCAACATGTATCCCACCTCCAAGCGAATGAGTTACGTTCTGCCGTGGAATGTGTTGTGCATCGAATGCAATTTCTAGAGCAAAGAGACGGGGGACATATCGAGCCGTATCTGTGATGATAGTGTGGTTCCACATATGATAGCAATAAAGTTATTGCACAAATCTTTTTTTAGTCATACCTACTATCCTACGGTATACTGTAATTTGTAGTTAATTTCATGTGATTGCAATAAAGGTTATTGCATGTTAAAACACTTTTTCGTTGTTAATATTAATAAATTGCCTGCTCCGCAGCGCCATTTCCTTCCCTAGCGGCCGAAATATGAACTCAATGTTTTCTTTCAGAAATCAAAACCGTATACTCAGGAGAGCATGTGTACGAAATTTGGGTGAAATTGGCCAAGTAGTTTTCCCAACAGAGAGGTATGAACACCTGTTTGATCTGGATCACCCTGTACTTGATAACAAATATTTACATTAGTAATATGCATATGTTCAGCCCACTTCAAAATAAGTAGGTTTACTACCTTTTCACTAGCAAATTTCTTTTCTTCAGTTAGTTTTTTATCAAGGTCAGCAAGAGCTTCTTTATCTAAGTCAAAAAAAATTAATTGGAATAAAAATACAAAGAACCAGGGAAGAAACTTGCATACAAAAATTAAATATTGCTGAAACAGCAAATGAAATAACTCACCCAAGCACTCTGACACATCAGCTCAGAACATAGAATCAGTACTCTTGATGAAAGACTGTTGCCGACATCCAAAAGCTTGAATGGTGTATTTCATTTGCTATTTAACCGATGTTTAACATTTTGCATGTAGAAAAAAATTCTCATACTAATAACAACAACAAAGACTAATTCAATACATCCCATGATCTCTGCTAAAGAAATAATTAGAATAAAACCTCTCTTCCCAATACTTGTCAGATTGAAACTTATTTCTATCTCTTGTTTATATGGTTTTTTTTTTCATATTTAAACAAATTAAAACATTTTGGTTATGTTTTGACCATGAAGAGACACCAAAGATCATGCAATGTAAAGATCTATAGTTTTCCAAGGAATATGAACTTCTGTGACCAAGGGAACCAAACCTTGGACTATGGTAAGCAGAAAAACAGTATGCATTCTATGAAACTATTGGGAGTTGAACCCTAGATGAACAAATGCATTACCACTACGTCACAGTAGACCTATATTTTTCCAATGAATCTGAGCCTCTTTAACATGGCACCATAAGGCCCATGTTAAAACATGCATTCCTTCAAATTTCCACCAACACACAATAGCACTTTCCAACCCCCTCATCCAAAATAAAGAAAAATAGTACAAAGCAATTATTTAGCTTTACATGTATAACTGCTGCATCTAATGAAAGTCAAAAACCTTATATCTTAAAGAAAATAAAAATATTGTATAACAAAAAATGCTTAAATATGAAAAAAGAGAGATACAAAGCAGAAGGATAATGATCACAATGGACATAAATTCATATCTATTAGAACAAAAAAAAAAGCTACTTAGAAGCAAGCATGTCAATATTTTAACTTGTTATAAATTAAAACAAATTGAACACTAGATTTATCATAAACCAATGTTTTAAGGTGTTTGCCATAGTATTGACAGTTATACTTAATTTATATTTAAACTTCTTTGTGCAGATCTTTAGCAGTGTTAAAGCAGAAAAAAAATATTTAAATACCAGGTGTGTCAAACATTCATAAAACTTTAAAAAATCATAAAAAAAAGGAATAAATAATGATAAAGAAGTGCAGTTTACATGAAAGTGTTTCTAGGAAAATTGATTTTTTTTTAGTAGCCAAAAAGAAGTTTAGTTCGAAAAGTCACCTGCAGACGATGCCGACATGCAAGATAATCACCAGAAGTATGCAAATTATATTTGTAATGAAAGACCTGGATGCGGGTGGTATTTTTATTTGATTCCAGATGTACTACATAACTGGAGAATGTTATCGCTGCCAGATCAAACGTTGCTGGTGAAGCTTTTCTATCTGAACAGTGAATCAGCAACCACTGAGTTGCAAAAATTTCACACAGAAAAACAACAAAAGACAAGAAATGTCCCCCATGTCATGTACTGGGAAACTGAAGCTTGTTAAGTGGTTTGAAGAAATGGGCCATTTTGAGGATCGTTCACAAAGTGAAAGGCCCTCATTAGTAAAGAGTTTGTTTCACTGTCGTGGAAACCGTTGTAGAGAATATGGCAGCAGAACCATCCACAGAGAGTAGGAGTGCTCGCCAAGCTGAAAAGATATTAGGTGTACCTGAGTCATTAATTTGACATGTCCTACACAGAATATTGCATCAGTATGCCTCCAAATTACAGTAACTGCACCAATTATTACTGACAGACAGAGCTAAGAAGGGATCGTTTGTCATCTGGGTTTTGATAAAAATGAGAACGGCAGTTGTTTCACATGTTATGAATGGATAAAGCCCATTTTGTACTACACATGGATGTCAACACTGATAACACTCACATATGGGTGACATCGAATCCCTATCATCATATGATTCAGCCACTGCATTCACCCCATATGATAGTTTGATGTGGCTTCACGTCATCTTTCATTATCAGGCCTTTCTTCTTCGAAGAGCATTGTCCATTATCAAGCTGGAAACGTGCATGATGACTGTGGAGCATTATCTAATCCTTTTGCATGAGGAAGTCAAACCCCCAGGGTTACCATTAACATTGAAGAAAATAAATGTGACTTTTCCAGCTTTTTCCCTGACCAATCATAAAAATGAAACTTTCAACTGAACTTTGGTTTCAGGAAAAATAGCTTCACATTCATATGAAATTTAGCTATTCGGAACAGAAGTTATGAAGGTCTCTCCCCAACTCAACTTTTTTTCCAGGTTTGGCCAAAAAATCTAATCCTGACTATTAGGGACGATTTTAAATTCCGTGATAATTCCAGGTTCTACAGGTATGTGGGAACCCTGTACCCACGTTACACAAAAAAAGTATGTGGTACACCATTAGCTTCATGCAGGGTGGCACACCACCCCACTATGCTAATCTAGTAAAAAGATTCCTTTCAGATACCTTTGATGAAGACTAGAGATGTGGGTAAAATTATATCTTACATTTTCACTAAATCATTTTAAATTTCATCAAATATTTAAAGTTACCAAACATTTCAGATGACCTCCCCCCTCCCACACTTTCTAGAATATTCCAGGGGCTCATGCCCTCTTACTACTTTGAAATAACACTGGCAGATATTCATATGAATCTAAAAAAGCTCACTTTTACACTCAAAAATGTGAAAAAAGAAAATGTGAAAGGACAAATATATATATATGTATGTATGTATATATATATACACATATACATATACGAGGTTGTTCAAAAAGTTCTGCCTCCACGTCTGTAACTACATTAACAGAACAAAATGAAATAGTTTACAATGTAAACTAACTTTGATAAATTTAATAACTTTGTTTAATTAACTTGTAAAAGTAACTTTGAAATGTTCTTTATCACATGATGTTTTTATTTTGCAAGTGAGACCACTGACTTGGAAACAGTGAAACAGGGAATGTCGGCCGATATGGACGTGCGGTTAACACAGCGTGCGGTGATCGAATTCCTGACAGCGGAAGGTGTTGCACCAATCGATATCCACAGGCGAATGAGTGCTGTGTATGGCGAAGCATGTGTGGACATTAGCACCGTCAGGAGATGGGTACAGGTAAGCAGGACGGACAACCCAGGCACATCGAGTGTGCACGATAGGCCCTGAAGAGGATGGCCGAAGTCCGAAGACAGTGCAGAGCATACGGAACGTGTCAATGAACTGATTCGTGATAACCGGCGTATTAAGCAGAAGGTGATTGCCAGCGTTGTTGGAATATCGCTTGGAACAGGGAATCATATCGTTATGAATGGTGAATCACATCGTTAAGAATGAACTTGGCTTCACGGAAGTGTCTCCCGGTGGATGCCTCACATGTTGACAGTGGAAATGAAAGAAGCGCGACTGCAGATGCGCCAGCAGAATTTGGAACATTACGAGGCGGAGGGAGATGCCTTTATCCATCGCATCACCACTGGTAATGAAACCTGGGCACATCATCACACCCCGGAGACTAAACATGCAGTCCATGGAGTACAGACACCCCAGCTCTTCTCGTCCCAAGAAATTCAAGACACAGCCATCAGTTGGCAAAGTTATGGTCACCATCTTTTGGGACAGTGAAGGTGTGATTCACATTGATTTTCTTGAATGTGGCACAAGTGTCAACTCACAACGCTACGTACAGACACTATAGAAATCGCATGCTCGTCTGCGATGAGTCCGTCCATGAAAAATTGCGATCATTCAACATGACAACATTCACACAAGTCGGGAGACAAGTGCGGTATTGCAGAAATTGAGTTTCGCGGATATTTTGCCTCACCCACCTTATAGCCCGGACTTAGCACCTTGGGACATTTGGCTATTCCCGAAACTGAAGGAACATCTTAAGGGCACACGCTTTGTGTCCGATGAACAAGTGAACCATGCGGTGCGTTCTTGGTGTTGCCAACAGTCGGCCTCATTCTTCTGTGACGGCATCAACAACTAGTGTATCGATGGCAGAAGTGCATCGCTGCCAGTGGTGACTATATAAAAAAAATAAGGTACCCTTTGAAAGGCGGACATTTCAAAGTAACTTTTCATTGTAAACTATTTCATTTTGTTCTGTTAATGAAGTAATTACAGACGTGGAGGCAGAACTTTTTGAACAACCTTCATAATTACCTATAAATAGCCTACATATAAATTAAACTTAAAATGTGAAAAAAATTAACCTATAGTTGAAACAAAAAAGATTCATTATATCACATTATGGTTTATTTTTTATTAATAATTTTAGGAGTTCACATTTTTTAGTTTTACTTGTTTAGTACAAAGTGATATTTTCGTATTCATTAAACTAACATTTTAAAAGTGCCAAATATAAGTTATCGGTATCATTATCATATTAACTATCAACCCCTGACTCTCCGATCGAACTGTTATGTAGTAACAGAGTAAAGTAATAGTCAGTACGAAATAACAATAATAAGTTTAGCCAATATTATTATTTCAAAATTTTCTGAGGAACCAGTATTTCTTTCTGAAAGAGTAAATATGGAGTCAGGGATCATAGTTTGAATAGTGGTATGGGCCTAGCATATAAAACAAATGTTATTTAATAAATATTATATTACATTTACACAAAATATTTAGTAATTGAAGTGATAGAAAATTTTCTGGAAAATTCACATCCCTAGTGAAAACAGAGAGGGTGATAAGTAGAGATTGAAAGATTGCTTGCCCTCCCCAGTCACCCAGCCTCACTCCAGTTGATTTCTGACTATGGAGGTATTCAAAATGGCTTATGTACTCTTCTTCCCCTTCAACGTTGCCCAAACTCAGACGCAATTTTTCATGCCTCTTCCGATATCCATCCCAACGTGCTCTATGAAACTATCATGGGTATTACGAGTCACCTTATTTCTGTCATACAATGTTCTGGAAGTCATATTGAACAATTGTTGCAATAGCAAATTGATAGAACCAAAGGTCGAGATAAGATTTTGAAGCTGGCAGTAAACACTGCTGTGAGCTTAGCAAAAACTATTGAGTCCATGGCAAACTCAAAATAAAACCAATTTTGTGATCTGTAATTTTCAATTAGTTTATTATGGGTTTTAAAGCAATTGAACAAGTAATGAAAAAAATTTTGTGAACTATATAATTTGCAGGAAACACAAAAATACATGCTAGATAAAAAAAAAGAATAAAAAATACTTGAATTTGAATACATCAGATATAAAAAGTACATTGCAGAATGCAGACACACATTATTTATATAACTACTTGATCAGTCTTAAAATCGGAGAGCAGAGGGCCATTTGTGAGTATTCTGATTAAGGCACACAGCATGTCTTCATTTAAAGAAGCCCTCTAGTCACCTTTCACACACTTCATGACACTGAACATCCTTTCAACAACAGATGTTGATAAAGGAAGAACAAACTATTTCTGCAAAGTGTAGGAAGTCTGACCTCTTCCCCACAGAATGTAAACACTTTTTCCCACAAATTTAAAAATGGAATAGTACGATATTTTTTTAACATAATGTTTTAAATATTGCATTTGGCTTTGTGCATTTTCTACAATGCACTTATTTTGCCATAGGACTTACTCAAAGTGAGTCAATAAGTAGTTTAGTTCATTAAACCCATAATTAGGATCCTCACTCCAATTGGCAGTATCAAAAATGCTTGCACATTTTAAAACCTCAGTTTGTCACATCTGCAAACCCTTGTTCAATATATTCAGGTACTTCCTTAACAACATCATGCTGCTTTGATACAGCTTATTTCTGTGCCTCCACAAAAGTTTAGTTTCAAAATAATGTTCCTGTCCTTGTGCAATTTGATTTCCTTCTTAAAGGTACTGTAGCACTCTCTGTTGGCTTTTTTAGGGGATTGAAGAGAAGTTTTAACAAATTCTAAAGCATCTGTAAGGGATGCTAGGTTTAAATTACCCTTATGGGGAGTATGAGTCCCAGGACACTTATCATTGAAAAATGTCATATGTGAAACAAAGGCATGTGAACATAGCTTTTTTTCAAACACCCCCGAATTTTGGCATAAGCATTGATATTTTCCTCTGCTTCTACAATATTAGAAAAATAACTAACAAGCACAGAATAATTCTTGCTTAAAGCAGCGACAGCATGTTTCTTGTGGCCAATCCACCTCGTTCATCCAACTTGGCATGATTTTACTACATTTTCTTTTAGCACTTCTCCCATAGATTGTAAAACCATTTTGGAAGAGAATCCCGTAACAAGCTTCGGCTTTATATTCTCTTCCAATTCTAACCCAAATCTTAAATATGAAAGATTCCTTAAATTGTTTATATGTACTTCACGAAAATGTATACAAAATTGGGTTAAATAAACAAATATTATTGCCTGCCCAACATTTTGGGGTTTTTGAAAATGGTTGTGAATGGCATGAAGCATATCTTCTACTTCCTTCCAACACAAATTGGTTTCTAGCAAGTCTTTCATTGTAAGTTCCAAATGATGGGATGTGCAAGAAGCTGCCACAAGCCAAGGAACATCATCTCTCATTTACTTCATTAATCCAGATTTTGCACCAAAATTCACTGAAGAACCATCAGCATCTCCAGACGAAATGTGGAATTTCCATTCCACATATTGCAATTCATTTTCAAGCACAGTTTTTATGGCTGTTTTCACACCTTCAGCAGTACCAAATTGAAGATCAATTATACTAGCAAATATACAGGGTGTCTCAGCACCAGGGTTGCAAACATCTAGGAGGGGTAGGGTACACCTAGACGAACAATATTTGTCATAGAACCTAGGGTCGCAAACCACTCACAGCGCTAGTTCTAAAACCGTCCAGCATGCACAAATATTTACAACCAGTGCGTGAAAAGCGCCAGATAAAACTCAGGTCAGCTGCTCAAGTGCATAGATGATTAGGACATCTCATTTTGCGCTTCTCATGCACTGGTTGTCACTGTTTAGATTGGCATTCAGAGTCCATTTAAAAAAAATACCATTTTTATAACTCACAAAACACGTGGCTCAGAAACAGCTGGAAGTTTGGACATAAAACTAGTTATAAATCGCAATACCGCTACAATGACGAAGAATCAACCGTGTGGTGAGTTCACAGAGGGTGCCTGCTTATACGATACATCTCTCTGCTATAGGAGTATAGCTCTCGAAACACTGTCAATTTACAATAAAAGGGATGAATGATTAGCGAAATTTTAAAAACAATTTAAAACCATCAAATATTCATTATTAAATCAGATGCTTTGTGGTTTTGATTTTATCACACTATTTTACTGACTGTGCACATCATAATACTTTCAACTAATGAAATGCCCACACAGTGCTTTTGTTTACAAAGCTAGGCGAAACCGGAGAAAGACTGATGTGCATAGCAGAAGATCATCATTAAATCACTCCCATTGAACCAGATTTTCTCTTAACCATATTGCACTCGGTCCCAATTAAACTGGTTCAGAGGGGTTCTACTGCAGTTGCCATGAACTGCATTTTAAACAATAAATTAAAAAATTCAATTTAGAGCAGATAGTTTCATATATTTAAAAGAGAGATATTATTAAAGAGAGAGGTATTTATAGATAATTTCATATACTTAAAATTGTCTTTAATTTTTAATTTCTGAAGATTTGGTCCATTGATAAAATTTGTATGGCACAAAGATAACAAAGGTTATTCTGTGCCAAACAAAGGGAAGACGTGCAAAATCAAAATGTCAGAAAAATAAATGTCTACACTGCAAACATATCTGGGTATGTTTTGTTTTTTTTAACTAGTTTTCACCATAGGAAAAAAGCATTATGAGATTTCTTTTTTCTTCAAAATAATCTAGATTTAAAACTAGGAAAAATATGCTTTTAAATAGACTGAAAATTCCTATATGGTTGGTTGGTTGTATTTTTATAGCGCAAGGACAACAATGGTCATTCTGCGCCAAGCAAGGCGAGACCATACGTATGATTTTAAGAAAATTCATATATAAATAACTCTTTATTGATTTTGAAATCTTACTTGTCATGGTTTCCTTTTTATATGCATATATTAATGCTAAAATACTGCCCATAGAAACATCTGGATGATCTTCCACTGTATGTAGCTCCCTCATAGCAGCCTCTATACGACCTATGGAAGTAAATTAACATTTATACTTTTTATCTTCGTACATTATAAATTAGTGGTGAGCTGGAGTCAGTTTATGTGAATAAAATGAATTCATCAACACTTTTTGCTAAATATAGCAATCATGCTCTTGGCAAACCGGTTGTTAACGTTTTTACAACTACTACATTCATTATAATCCCTATCTAACATTTACATCTAATATTTTAAACATTAACCATCTTAACTAGTAAAATTTTGTTACTAGTTTAAAATAAGAAAAGATTCTGATGTGTTTTTATAACTACTTCTCCCTTTATCAAGCAAAGTATCAAGACCAGGGGTGAAGAATGTGTGGCCTTAAAGCTGCATTCTGCCTTTTGGATGGATTCAAATTTTACGAACGGAATCTTTTTATTTTTGTTAATATGGTTTTTTTGTTCATTTTATTATTTTTTTTTATTTTGATTATTATCTTAAATGGACATATTTCAAATACAAAAGATAAAAGTATCATCTTCGTGTATACCCGATATATATGAAAAAATATACATATATTTTTATATATATCCAATATCTATCATTTGTAATATTAGTTTTCTGCCTTAAGGCCAGAGTACATTAAAAGCAAATATAAACATTTTTAACAAAAGTATTGAATGAGTATCAACTAAATAACAAGTATAGTTGGCATGGTATCCAGAGGGGAGACCTTAGGATCAGTTCCCCAAGAAACTAAATTTTTAATGGGACTTGGCTACGGCCTTGCATGCTATGATTGTATCGATACATGCTATAAAAATTTTTGAACCCCCACGAAATTAAATCCTCGCTACGGTCTTGACAGTTGGCCATTTCAGTTAAAAGGAGTTTGAATAATCGGGGTTTTGCTATACAATCAGTGGTGTAGGAAAGGGGGCTTAAGCCCTCCATCAGGTAGCAAAATGCATTATTCCATTTAATGCCAAATCCCATGATCTGTTAAAAAACTAATTGAGACCCCATGTTTTTTGAATTGCTATACACCCTACATACAATTGAAATTTCTTAACATCCAGACTTCTTCGATTATGAATAACTTAATATGGCCTTCCTACTTGAAAAGATTCCCCACCCCTAATCAAGACTTTGCTTGATAAAGGGAACAGCAGTTCTCGAAACGTTGTGGAATCTTTTCCTATACGTTAGACCAGTAACAAAATTTTACTAGCCATGGCAAGTCCTGGTCAGTCACCATTCTGGGGTTTTTTTTGTTTTTTTTAAATCTTTTTTAAAGTTCAAAGATAGAAACAGCCACTGTAGTAGTAGCATTATTTGTTAAGCATATTCTCTCTCTCTCCTGCTTACTTTTTCATATTTATTTGACATAATTAATATCAAACCAAATTTATTTCATGACAGGATTATCACTGTATTACAATAAATCACACTAATAATAATAATAATAATAAATACAACAGTGGCATGTTCTGTCACGGGAAGGGAGGAAAAAAAAAAAGAGTAAAAACTTTCTTGACAAACTATCTCTCAATCCCTCCCTCCCTCCCCACAACAACAGAAACCACCACAGCCATTGCATATATAAACAATCCGAGTTAATTCCACTCAAAGTATGCAAATACAAAATAACTTTTTTATTTTGTATTTACTTATGTATTAGCATATTATATATACTTAAAAGCATATGTAATATGCCAATCTTTAAAAAGAACAAAAAAGGTTGGTCAAAATATGTAAACATGAAGCAAAATAAGCATACACAATATACTAGTTATTTAGAAAAATAAAAAAAATGTCATGTCAACATACATGACTAATTCGTGTGTGTCTGTTGAAAATTACAGCTTAAATAAGTGGCAATTAAATTTTATGTACTATTTAGTTCAAATTATGATTCAAACTTTTATCAATAATGTAATCAAGTTCTAGTTTAAATAAATTCAAGCTATTTACATTACAAATATTATATATATATACGCAAGACATTCCATACTCTAGCAGTGGCAGAATTTATTCTACAATTTAATGAGCTAATTCTATGAAACTGAGGAACAAAATCGATATTGTATCTATTTGGGTATAATGTATTTCTAGTATTAAAGTTCACAATATTAATTTTTCGATTCATTTTTAATCTGTTTTATATGTAATAATTGCAAGCTTGGTATAATGAAGTTCTCTTAAAGTTAAGATTTTTCGATTATAAAAGGAACTTGAACACCCGCTGAAAATTTAAAAAAAAACTGTAATCAATTAATTCTATTAATGTTAGCATTAGCCATGTTAGTTCAGACATATCACTAAAATTTTGAATCTCTCCCCAGTAGTAGTTCTAGACAAAAAAATAATTGGGGGGGTAAAAATTGCTGCCCATGTACATGGCGATGCCTGTGCACATAAACAATATAATAAAATCCAGTTACATTTGGGGGGGCCATGCTCTCCAACCCCAGCCTAGAACCGCCACTGCTCTCTCCCATTTTTAAAAAGTAAATACTGAAACTGAAGAAATGATGTTATGGGGCATATCCAGAAAGTAGGTTCCTTCAACAAATGTTGGACAAACCCTAAAATAAACAACTTAGTTTTCAACTAAATTTATATTATAGCTTAATAATATGAAGCAATCTTCTGCAAACCTATTGCATTATATGTATTTATTAATTCGTATACTTCATTAATAAGATGGATGCAACTATTTTTGGCTCCCTTCTCATTAGTGATGGGAACTAAAACACCAAACTGTTTGAAAAAACTGTTCCTTAAAAAAAAATAAACTGTTTTTTCCACTGTGACAAAACTGTTGTTGGGTCCTATGCTGGCTTAACGCATTCAACCCGAGCCCCTGAAACCTGTTTTCTGACAAAACCAGAACCACCACGACCAATAGAAATACAAGGAGCATGGCACATGGGTCCGCGTGAAGCGGCCTGAAGGAGATTCATGCATGACACAAATCTGCGTCAGCCGAGTCGAATATGTTAAATCTTCTATGGGCCCTAGATTTTGAGTATAAAATGGACCTCTAAAGAATGTGTTCCTTGCAATACATTCGGTCAATAAATCATACATTTTTCTTGGAGTCAGAGCCATAGCTTGAAGCTTCTTATAGGGGGGCTTAGAATTCGTTAATATTTTGATATATTTTATTAGTATTTTTAAAAAATATAACACTAAATATCTACAATATAGACGTTAAAATATTTTATATAATGAAGTTTATTAATTCACAGTACTGTATGTTTCGACAAAACTCAAGACATGGAACTATACGTATTGAATATACGAGTATAATTAATGTTCAAAATGGTTTATGTGAACAAGTAATTTTTAGCAATAAAATCAAATTAATCCATATTTAATATTAATGAATAAATCTCTTAACATAAATATTATATTGAAAACTTCTGTCCAAATATACTAAAATTTATAATTTCTCTTCACCTTATTGCAAACCAGATATAGACTTAAATTTTTGTTTTTTAAAACATGAGGTACACAAAACTGCCGTGAAACTTCGTTTTGAATACCATGAAATGGGGCTACTTTAATAAAAGAAAAACATGTTTTGTTTAATATTTCCTGAATGAAGCAGTGTAAAAGTATGGTTGTATTTTTAAAACCATGCGACAAATTTGTAGTATCAAAATGTTAGCAATTAAAGAAATTGGCACCTCAAATTTAACCTGGAAAAAAATTTACATGACTGTTCAAAGTAACCCCATAAATGGGGTTACTTTGATATGTGGTATTAGAACCATGGTGGCGGGAAAGCCATAGCAGTTATAGTTTTGATTGATACATGGCTGAAATAAGGGAGCTTTTCTGAACATGTTGGTATGAAATATGATTGAGTTTGGTTGAAATTAGAGTAAGTAGGATCAAAAACAAAAACCTACATGCATGATTTGTCTCAAAGGTTTGAATTAAATATTATGAGGGATACTAAACACTTCAAAAACACTATCGGCACATAGAACTGTTCACAAAAACTGTACATTCAAGAAAAAATGTTAAATTAATATATTGTCATAAGTTTTTATTCGCAGTTTTCTCAAAAATGGATTATCTACATAACATTTACAAGAGGTTTTGATACAACTGAGAACCGTGTGTCCTTAATGCAAGTTCAAACTAGTAAATGAAATGCTGTCAAACTTAGGTTCTGGTAGTAATTGAATTATATCCTCTTCTGCTATATTGTCATAATCTTCATTTCCTGGCCATATAAAACAGCCAAGGGTGTATCTGGTAAATTTCACTTTTTATTCATCTGCATTTTTTTCTAATACTTGTCCAACAAAATGTTTTGTGATCTTCAGCAAGTACTGAGCAATTACCCAAGAAGATATTCTTAGTGGTAAAATGTCAGGTTCAGGATCAGATGATACTAAAGAAACATCCATAAATGATTCTACATCGAACAACATATCAAATCTTCAGCATCGGAGCAGGATGGGGAGTAACAAGTAGGGGTTCTCTTTTTTTTTGTTGCATTTAATCTTTGATTTATGTTGCTTACTTGCTGCTGTTCAGGTTCCACTAGTACTTGCTTTCATTATCTCTTCATAGTCTTCAAAACTAATACTACAACCAGGTTTAACAAATAAATTTGTCCTTTTTGAAGACTTTTCTTTTGGACCATTGTGCATCTTAATATATCTAGCACTACATTTTCCATAATTTTGGGAATTGTATGAACATCATCATTGTCACATCCAGTTGGTGTACTTTTAGGAGTGCATTTTGTGACATAAGGATGAGTACAGGAACAACTTGGCTTACTCATACCAGCAGATACTAAGTTTTCAAACTTGACTAAAATGCCAGCGTTTGAACCGGTAATTTCCGGAGTAGTACCGGTATTTGATTCATGATGTGGCAGCTTATCAAGAACCCGTTTTAGGTCAAATGGTCTGATGCCTGTACTAGCAAAGCCGGCCATTATCTTGTCTTTTCCTTTTGTTTCCAGGGCAGTCATAAATTCTTTTTAACAGTTTAGGAAATACCTTCTTAGTTAGACTCTCAAAGTGTCTACCAGCTGTAACACGTCACTCCTTGAGGATCTTATGCCAGTGCTTTTTTAGTAGTGCATAAAATGTAACATCAGGTGGTTGTGTTAAGTGGGTTGTATTAGCAGGCAAGCAAATGAATTTAATTTGGCATTCCTTACACTTCTTTTACACATCAAGGGAAAAGTGGGAGGATAAATTGTCCCTGATTAGTAATGTTGGCCATTATCTGAATCTTGACCATCAGACTACGATTTTAAAAACCAGTCCCTGAATGTAATAGCATCAAACCATCCACTCTCTTCATCC
>QLNU02015360.1:146907503-146940227 GCA_006491805.2 Dysdera silvatica | reverse complement strand
GGAGTCTATTGTTTTGTCTGTTTCGTATGTGAATTTTATGTGTGTGTTTAAGTTATTAAAGTAATGGAAGAAGCTTTGGAATGTATTAGTTTTAAGTACAACAAATGTGTCGTCGACGTATCTTTTCCAGAATTTAATGTTAAAATTCGGTGAGGATAAGCAGTTTCCTGAAATAACTCCGTGACCAAGTTAGCCACAACGCTTGAGACCGGAGATTCCACGGCAGTGCCAAAAACTTGTCTATAGATAGAACCATTTGAGGAGAACACAGAGTCCAGACAAAATTTCAATGAGCGTGTCGACATAAAGCGATGGGAATGCAAGTGAAGAGAGAAATTACATCGAATGAGACCATTAGGTCGTCGTCGTCAAGTTGTAGGTTATTTAAAGAGATGCAGAAGGATTGGCTAGTAGAAACAGTGTAGTCGTTATTACCGATTACAGGAGAGAGTAGACGTACAAAATGTTTTGATAGGTTATATGTAGGAGAGCTGCAAAAACTAACCATTGGTCTGAGAGGAATATTTTGTTTATGAATTTTAGGTAATCCGTAGAAGGATGGTAAGCGGCCAGAAGTGCATTTTAAAGAGTCGTAGAGATTAAATGTAAGTTTTTTAGATTTATAGAGTTTTAGAAGGAGAGAGTTCATTTTGGATTGAATTGTTTGTGTAGGGTCTTTTGTGATGCAGGTGTATGTATTTGTATCAGATAAGAGGGTAGTAATTTTATTTAAGTAGTCTGGACGATTTAAGACGACTATAGTACGGCCTTTATCAGCTGGCAGTATGACAAGGCCCTTGTCGTTTCGTAGCTCCCGGAGGGCAACCCCTTGCATAGGCGTTAGGTTGTCCTCAAGAAGTTTTGGACGCCGAAAGGGTCCTGCCACTCTGCAGCGGATATCAGCTGCAACGCATTCGTCAGTGTGATTATTTTGTAGAGCATTTTCTATGGAAGCGAGAATTTGTGGTGTGGGAATTTTAAGTGGAGCAGGTGAGAAATTTAGGCCGAGTGATAGTACGAATTGCTGTTGTGGTGTTAGATTTTTATTAGCAAGATTTAGTATCCAGTTTTTTGTAAGAAGTTTTGACTGTTTTGAAATAGAAGATCTAAGGTTGTTAAGTTTACGTAAATGAGTAAGACGAATATGTTTTTGGATTTTAGATTCTTGTGAGCGAGTAGCTGATTTAACTAGGAGCATGGTAAGAAAATCAAGTTTAGTATTTAGAAGGGAAGTAAGAAGGTTCTACTGGGTTTTTCCATCTCTAAGGACTACTCTTGATGAAGGGTTTTCCAGTAATTTCAAGTATAAAAAAGAGATGAAATAACATCACACATTCTGATGAAGGACCTTCTGATGCGGGTCCAAAGCTTGAGTGATCTTTTTCATTGCTATTTTACCAGTGTTTAACCTTTTTATGTAATTTCCTCCCTGGTACCCTGTATTTTATTTCCAGATTAAAATATTGCATATGTAATACTTGAATGCTCACTTTGTCTGTACATCCAGAGTAGGAGGCCAAAAAGGAAGTGGGTGAAACAAACTCATTCTTAACCATGTAAACTTAATGAACGAATTAACCCTGGAACGCCATGATTGGAGGAATTACCTCCAGATGGATAAGCAAACTTATTTCCACCTGCTCAATCTGGTAAACCCTTTAATTAAGAAGATAGACACGAATATGAAGCATAGTATTAATTGCATGAAAGACTGGCAGCAACTCTCAGATTTTTAGTAATTTGCATGAGTTATGAAGAACCGAAATTTCCTACAGCGATATGGTAACACATTGTAATGCAATCCGATTGAAACAATTTAACTAACTAACATTAACAAATCCAGTAAATTGGCCAGGTAAATTCCCCACAGTCGAATACGTCTTTACTGGATGGATGCTAAACGTCTACTAGTCCATTTTCACATCACGATTCGCCACTGATAAGCGCATAATTGTTCCTCTTGTCTCGAACTAACGGATGGGGTTTTCCACTCACGGGGATGCGTAGCGATGGCGGAATGGAGTAATGGGTTTCCAGCCTGTTCGATATCCATCACACCACTCCATTTAAACCTAGACAAGTTTTCACACTTACATTACGTTTTTGGAGTGATAGCATTCTGTTTAGCACGATGAAAGATCTTGAGTAGCCACTTTAAGATCAGCTAATTTCACAGATGCCAGTTTCTGATACTAACTGTTGTAAACTGTTTTAAAATGCAAAGTTTCAGGTTTGGAAGTTTAAAGTACACCCCCCCAATGCAAGAATGCTCATATTTCAAAACAGAAATTACTGTGTTGAAGAGAATGTTCCCCTTAGTAGAATAAAAAATCTTAGTAGTAGAACATAAACCTTTAGTAGAATACAAATCTTAATAATAGAACATAAATCTTAGTAGCAGAATACAAATCTTAATAATAGAATATAAATCTTAGCAGAAGAATACAAATCTTTAGTGATAAAGTAACTTAAAGATAGAGAATCGTTTACCAAAACGGATTTGTTAAGCTTTTGTTTGAATATGGTAAACATGAAATAACTAGGATTTCTCTCTCTTAAAAGGCAAAATACACCTACGCAGTGTCCAATCAGTAAAATCTTCAAGTGAGAATTGGAGTCATGGATCAAATGTACACTATATGCCCAAAAGTATCCGGACACTTTGGATTTTTTGTTTTTTTTCGAATTTCTAAAAAACTACATGACCAATTGTTCTCTAACTTTGGAGTTATATAGAACATACTTGAGTGCACACTTTCCAATAAAGTTTCGGTGACTTGTGCATTTAGGGGACCACCCACATATTGACAAAGTGAAAAAATATATTTGATCACCCTGTATCATAAAAAGCTGGAAATTATTTGTAACTTTCAGAAAATATTTAACCAGCTATGCTTAATGCCTGTGTGCATTTTTGTAAAACAAACATGTATATTCATGAAGATAGAAACGTTTCTTTAAGAAAACCCAAATTTTGTCACATGTTTTTTGCTTATAATATCCACAATTTTCAGTCAAATTTCACGAAACTTACAGAACATTTGTCAACGTACAAAAAAAATATTATACTTAAATTAGAAATTAATATATTGAATACATGATCAAATACGAGCATTTGAAGGAGATTTTTTACTGTGCATGCATGAAAGATATGATTTTCTTTCATAATTTTGTAGCCAATAGTATAGGTCAACTTCAAAAAAATACCAGTGGGATATCTTGAAAATTCATAAAGTTATCGACGAGATAGTGAGCCGTATTTCTCTAATTCTCTGAAAGTAGCTAGATGATAAGGGTTTTTTCCACAAATTGTCATATTCCAAATTACCAAACACCCCTGTTCTGAAAATGAAATATTCCAGATTTATGCAAATAAGGATCAAAAGTATCCGCACACCTGCATGTTTTGCTTCTCCTTTACAGAAGTCAAAAACCTTGCTTGGTGCAGAATGACCATTGTCCTTGCGCCATAAAATACAACAAACCAACAAGAAGTCAAAAATTAGTATGAAGTTGGGCCACCTTTTGCTGCAATAACTGCCACGCTATCGGGGAGGCTATCTACTAGTTTCTGGAATTTTTCAGTGGGAATCGAACACTATTCTTGCAAAAGAATATTAGCTCTTCCGCCAAAGTGGGGAGTTTTGGTCTAGCTAGCAGTCGACATTCTAATTCATCCAATAGGTGTTCTATGGGATTTAGGTCCGGGCTCTGAGCAGGTCGGTCCAATTCCTCAACATACATGTCAGCAAACCAGCTCTATACAGCCCTTTCTGTGTGGATAGGAGCACGATCTTGTTGAAACAAGAATGGACCCACTCCAAACTGTTGCCACAACGTAGGCAGCATGGAATTGTCCAAAGTGTCAAGACAGCCTTCTGTCTTCAGAATTCCCTTCACAAGAATCAGAGCGTCAAGCCTGAATCATGAGAAACAACCACAAGCCATTATGCTTCCACCACCAAACTTAACTTGAGGCAAAATACAGTCACGTAAAAAGTGTTCACCCGGCATTCTACGCATCCAGACTCCACCATCTGATTGCCAAATAGTGTACTGTGATTCATTGCTCCATAACACTTGATGCCACTGCTGAAGGCTCCATGTTTTGCATGCTTTGCACCATTGTAAGCGAAGCTTGGCATTGGTTGCGGTAATGCTTGGTTTATATGCAGCTGCTCGGCCATGAAAATCAAGACTTCGTAGCTCCCAACAGACTGTCTTTGTGCTGATGTTGCAGTCAGAGGCTTCTTGAAAATCTGCACGAACTTTTTCCACCTATTTCATGTGGTTAGCTTTCACAAATTTCTTCAGCACTCTGCGGTCGCTGCCTACTAGACGGAGTAGTCGATCAGGTTGTGGATGCACAGTTGTACCCTCCGTACATTTCCACTTTACAATAACATCATTAACGGTGGAACAGGGCACTCATAACATCACATAATTCCCACGAACAGATTTTCCACAGTGCTGACAACCAATGACTTCACCACGTTCAAAATTATTTAACTTGCCCTTTGCTCCCATTTTACTTTTCTAGCATTGAAATTATAATTGTTAACTCATCAGGCTTCTTTTATACTTGTCTGAGAGCCAGAAATTAGATGTCACTAACTGAATCCACCACGTAGGAGGGTGTCCAGATACCTTTGGTCCTTATTTGCATAAATCTGGAATATTTCATTTTCAGAACAGGGATGTTTGGTAATTTAGAGTATTACAACTTGTGGAAAAACCCCTTATCATATAGCTACTTTTAGAGAATTTGAGAAATACGGCTCACTATATCATCGATAACTTTCTGAATTTTCAAGATATCCCACTGGTATTTTTTTTAAGTTGCCCTATACTATTGACTACAAAATTATGAAAGAAAGTTATTCATATCTTTCGCGCATGCGCAGTAAAAAATTATTTTCTTCAAATGCTCATATCTCATCGTGTATTCAATATATTAATTTCTAATTTAAGTATAATATTTTTCTTGTACTTTGACAAATGTGAAATTTGACTGAAAATTGTGGATATTATAAGCAAAAAATATGTGACAAAATTTGGGTTTTCTTAAAGAAACGTTTGTATCTTCATGAATATACATGTTTGGTTTACGAAAATGCACACAGGCATTAAGCATAACTGGTTAAATATTTTCCAGCTTTTTATGATACAGGGTGATCAAATATATTTTTTTGTTTTGTCAATATGTGGGTGGTCCCCTAAATGCACAAGTCACCGAAACTTTATTGGAAAGTGTGCATTCAAGCATGTTCTATATATCTTCAAAGTTAAAGAATAATTGGCAGAGTAGTTTTTAGAAATTCGAAAAAAATTAAAAAATCCAAAGTGTCCGGATACTTTTGGGCATATAGTGTACATAGAATAATGATGAATAATTTTGACCACGTCATGAAAGAAGGTTTGCATATGCTGCACAGCTATTGAGCTATGCAGTGTTGCAACAGTAAAGTTATCATACAGATAATCCACGTTTTGCTGCCAACATGTACCTAGCGCTGTCTAGTTTTTCCATGTATCCGGAGTCTCAACTCCTTTGGCTCATGCACTCTTTTCACCATATCCTTTTCTAAGATTTTGCTGCGTCAGTATCAGTGTTTGAAATTAGCAGGCGTTAGTCATATTTTGCACCTATAAATTTTGTTTTGACGACTGAGGTTTTAGATCCAGTCATCCTTGGTGCCTAATTTTTAAATTTTTACTCCTTACAGAACATTGATTCTGGCTTCCCAATCCTACCATCTACCAATCTCATTGATGCACGTCGCAAGATCACAATCATTTATTGCTTTCAATAGGAGGGGGGGGGAAACCCATAGGCTGAATTCTTGTAGATAGTGACCAAATATGGTACCTTCTATTCCCTCCTCTAGCATTCTACTAGCATCTCCACATAGCCTTTTTTGTTTTGAACGTAAGAAATTTTAGGGATAGTTTATGCTTGGTGATATTCTTCGGCTCTACGCTCATTTGTGATTTTTAAGTTTAACAATTTTTGATCACAAATACGATGCAAAATGGAGGTACAGGTTCTTTGGCGAAGAGTTCATATGCGCATAATATTTTAAATTGTGATCGAACCTGAATTTATAAATAGACATGTTGTGCAATTGCTATAGGCAGAGTTATATGTGCCTTTAGAGCTTTTAACTTTATGCATTATAATTTATTTTAATGTGTGTGTGTGAATGTACGCAATCACCACTATCGGCGCGTAAGGTAGAAAGTCATGACCGAATCATCTCGTTAATCACCTTCCACGGTTTTTCAAAAAATAAACAGTTTTAAGACTTAATGGAAACTAAGTACTTTTAACGGTCTTTAAAAATTAAAACTGACAATAAGGCATTCTTAAGGACTTTTAAGGACTATGATAACTCTGTAGATTTTCAAAAAAAAAAAAATTCAAAATTAAAGTTGTTATAAACATTTAATGCAGTGCAAACTACAAGAACAAAATTTTGTTATTGGAATATTTAATAAGATGGTCATATTTATCACATGCAAATATATGATGAAAACGAAAGTAAATATACAGATATGAATCAATATTTACATTTTTACAAAGGAAAGTAGAGAAATGCAATTTTCACAAGCATATACCAAAGTTGTTGTTTTTTTAAAAAAAAATTATTAAACACACATTCCTTATATTACATTTTATGTTACAAACTGTGCAATAATTGAAATATTTGCTACGACCTAGACTATGTATGGCACACAAACATATACTGATATCTAAATATAAAGTTACACATTGCTACAATCATGCTAATGTTAGCATTATTTTTGCATATATTGATATTCTACAATAACAAGAAAATTCTTGTTATGATGGTAGAGCAATAAGAAAGAGCATGTTTATGGAATGAAATAATCAATGCCCTGATTGATTTAATTATGAGCAATAGCTCTAAAATATTTAAACTTTAAAACATTTGATATTTTAAAGTGCTATTAGTTTCATCTCATCTAATTATAAAATATGAGTTAAATATACCAAGTGGTTATAATTAAAATTATAATTAAATTAAACATACTATTTAGAACTCTCTGAAGCTTGACCTAATAAGTGGAATGATGCCAAATTTTCTACACATATTATTCCAGTGATGGAGAGAGAAAAAAAATTAGGTCCAAAATTTGCCAATCGGGGAAAATTATGTGCTCCAAAATAGCAAATACATAGAAAAAAAACATACAAAATTAATAACTAAGACAAATCTAAAATCATATCTTAAGTTTACTTGTTGTAAGAATTGAAAGAACACTTACATACATTACTGCGGGAAATGGTTTTGAAACTTTTTCAACATTTATTCACTGTGTCACTGTCATTGAAACTAAACATCGATATGATTGCAGTTATATTGGATCGGAAAATTCATTCAATATACAGCATGGTGAACTACAGAATATGTTTTTGGTGAAATATGACCCACATGATGCATTACATTGTCCTTTAAAGCAGCTAAGTTAGGGACATTTTCTCGATAAACACTGGCTTTGAGATGACCCCACAGCAAAAAATCACATGGTATAAGACCAGGTAATCTCGGTGGCCATGTTACAAAAAAATCAGAGACTCACTCTTTCATCAATGAAATACACTGATCTGCAGTATGAGGCAGAACTTCATTTTACATTAAAATTGTCTTACCCAAGCACAGGCATGGAATGGCCAAAGATGCAATTTGGATCAGCTTTCGGAGCAGGAAGCTTATTAAGTTGGAGCATGTCAAAATATCAAAATTGCCAATTTGGAGAACTTTGGGAACAAAACAAAATTTAAATTCGTAGTAGATTAAATTCTTTTAAAAGTATGCTGTTTTGCCAGACAATATTTATACTCTCACTTTGCATAGGCGGTACCCATAGGGAGATAGGAGTGAAAGCATGTAAAGTGTATAAAAATAATAAATATTTTGCTGAAAGACACATTTTTACACAGCCTTACCCTACGAAAAATTTTGGCTGTGCCACTAGACCTGTAGCCCAGCCAGGGACAGGAGGGCATGACCTTAGTTGCCCCATTGAGCTATTTACATATACAGTAAAATCCAGGTATAGTATATATCCCAGTTATAATGCAATCCCGCTTCTTGCCCAGTCCCTTGAACAACACCTAATGAACATGCACTACAAAAACACTTTTATGGTGTGCCAACTTATAGTGTGATACAAAATTTTTAGTATGATATGAAACTTTTAGTGTGATTTTTTTTAATGCAAAATTTTTAAAAAGTTTCCCCCCTTGGCTACAGGCTTGTGTGCCACTGGTTTGACATCAATTGCCAAAAGAGGAAGAGGCAGCTAATAAAAGGTTAGCTACATACACAATGTGGCAATTACCATGAAAACGTAACAATTTGACCCTAGAAATGTCAGGGGGGGAAAAGTGCAATCTCAATGTTACAGGAAAAATAGAACTCAAATTAATCTTACACTTCTTGAAATGTTTTGGCCACAGATTCCTTTTCAATCCCGAATTACGTTGCCAATCCCTCCCCTCAATTGTCGATGATGGCAGGGATGGGTCCAAAGGGGCACCAGCTCACCTGTCCATGGGGGTAAGTTAGAGAACTGTTGAGATTTTTTTTTTACAAAACGATGATTCCCCCCACTCCAACCAGTTTGAAACACATGCTTACAAAACTCTCTGCACAGTGACGTCATTCTTTACCAAAGAATATAGATGTATGTATGTAAATTGTTAATAAATTTTACCCTTATAAAACCGAAATTTAAGACTATATGTTTGAAAAATGACAGTATGCATATGTGTGTAAATATATATTCTATGAATTAGTAGCATAGCAATTCAAAACTCATTGGGGGCTCAAAGTGTGATTTTAAGGAAGATTAGAGTGATGTGGCCTTAGAAAAATGTGTTTTGATATCAATGGGGAGGCCTTGAATCTCCACTTTCACACCATCACTACTGTGAATAAGAAGTTCAATGAATATTTATACTTTTTTTGAGGATTCCAGTTTTGTAAAATAAAACCTTTGTTAAAATTTGTAAGAAATTTTGTTAAAATAAAACCATCATATCAATCAATTGTTCAATTTAGAGAAGAATATCAACTACTTAATATAGAAAATATACACAAATTAAAAATATCTCAATATATATACGAAAGAATAAATGAAGAAAAACACATAGACATAATAGAAATAATAAAAGAAGACCACAAATATAATACTCGTCATAAAAAAGAAATTAAAACAAAATATATTCGAACTAATTATGGAAAAGATAATATAAATTATTACGGATTAAATATTTGGAATAGCATACCAAACGAAATAAAAAATTTAACACCAATAAAACAATTTAAAAAACACTTAAAACTTATTTTTTTATCTATCCAAACATAAACACAGTTTTCAGGTTGCATGTACGTTAACTTTTTGTTTTAGCATGCAATCCATCATGCATGTATGCATATGTAATTGTACACATATGTATGAAAATAAATTCATTTGTATTGTATTGTTGTCATTTAAAATTTTCACTTTCTTGAAAAATAGTATGCGATTAAAGCATCTGAAAATTAACTTGAAAAAATACAAATACTTAAATTTAATAATCTATTTAAAAGAAGACAAAAAATAATATATGTGTACATCTATAGTAAGCAGCGATTACATAGCGTTAAAAGAATGGTACAGCAAAGCGCCATGGGGCCCCTACTTGAAGAACATGGCTTTTTTGCAGTACAAAGTAGCCATAGGCTGTGAGGCAGTGTGATCGCCCATTTTACATAATCCTTATGGAAGCTTACCTTTTTTCTTTTTCTTTACCTCTCCTGTCTGGCAACAGTGCCCACAGGAATTATACTGGTTGGGGAGGGGGGCAAACGTTTTCTTTCTTTTTTTCAAGTAAGTGGAACCATTGGACTATAATAAAACTCAAAAGCCAGGGGAAGGGGATTGGCTCTCTGCTCTGGGCATCCATGCTGTCTGGCGATTCTGTTGTTCAGATACACAGCTAGCAACTTACTTTGAGTGCCAAGAAAACGGCAAAAGCAGCAATTTCAGGGAAAACTTCATGCCTAGATTTCGCAGGAAGGAAAATTTGGCACTACAAGATACAAAGGCAAAACTTAATTTTAACACTAAGCGCAACTTTAATGAAGGCGAAATTGAATTTTGATGCTACAAGAAATTTAATATTTCAGGGCAATTTGGTGTTATGGAAAATTTAACATTTCAGTACAGTCCGTCGAAATTTTACAGATATTGTTAATTTTGGTACAGATATGCACAACAAAGTTATTTCAGTGCAGTTGGCACAGATATTACATCTCTGAAAGCATCGTTTTCCGAACAATTGTAGAATTAAAAAGCTATGTAGCATATACAGATAACTTTTTGCTAGAAAACAGAACAGGTACCTGCTGGCTGTAGTTCCTAAAAGTAGTATGGCCTAAGGATGTAGTTTTATATGAAATCACACCATACAGTAATTTTTATTAAATGGAGGGGAATTTGTTGAATTGCGTTTAGGACTTCTAAAGCCCATATTTAACAATTTGGGGTAGCAACTATCCCATTGAGATTAAAATGCCCATTTCCTTAAAGGATGTTCAATGGAAAGGCACTGTCTCTGCTTCCATTCTTATTTTGTAATAAAAATGTTAAAGCAAATCACATTTAAATTTCTTTCAGTTCCTACAATAAGTGAATTTAAAAAATTAAAATACAATTTTAGATTTGTCATAGTTCATAATATTTACCCAAATTCTGTTTCAAACTATCAGAATTTTCCAGACCAAATCTTAATCGATTTCAAGTCGCTAATTACAGTAAACAACACACAACGCATTAAAATTTGCGTAATAAAAATAAGTTTCAAGACCATAAAATCCACTAACACAAACCCCAAAGCCATTTATAACTCAATTATAGTGAATTTACAAATATAAAAACTATATTAAAAATGCATTGTTTTACATTAAAAACTTGCATTAATTAAATATTTACAGCAACATTTTCATTTGGCCCTTTTTGAGTTCATTATAAAAGTTTAACTATATAATCGCAAAGCTGATGCTTCATCTTCTATTTCATTTAAAATGTGTATGACTGTATATAAGGGAAAGGAGATTGGTATGATCAAAATCCCTTACAGATTAGATAATTTAGCTAAAAATACTTTCTTTTTTTCAAGTTGTAGTTATATATTTGGCAAACATTTTCTCCTGAAAAATATACATGCATAATAATTTTATATAAATTACAGTCGAACTTAATACGAGCATGGCCAATACGAGCAATCTGCAGGTTAAGTTTAGTTCACTATTTAACTATATTAAGAATTTCACGCTTTTTACGAACACAAAAGCAGAATCTCGACAAATACGAGAAAAATATCTGTCCAACTTTAATGCGATTTTTCTCTTTTCCATACCATTTTTTCCGATGAAAACGGAGGAAAAGGAAACGTTGAGATATACAAGATGCACAAATGAATATGCAAGCGAACATTTAAAACTTACTGATTTTTTCAATAACTATTGAGGTGAAATTAAGCGAAATGAGACCATATGTGTATTTATTTACAGTGTAATAAAAATAGACCCCATATAGGTAAGGTTGAAAATTCTATGTTTATTAAATGATATAAAGTAAATCTTGCACTAAGAAAATTACCCACGCTAATTCTAGTAATTATTTTATTGCATGTGTGTAGTTTGAAATTTTTATTCCTTTTATGGATTTTCCGAGTACAGCTGATATGAGGAATTTTACATATTCTTGCCTTTTCATATTAACTGAGTTCGACTGTATATTACTTTTGGTATGAAAGGGTAATTTTTGGAAAAAGTTAGTCAAAAGCATAAGTTTTTCAAAATTTTCAGTATGCAATATGGTATGAAAAGAATAATTCAGGAAAATTATTCTAATAAGTTATTTATTAGAACAACGAATTACGAATTTCCCTGATTTTGGCCTTTGTATTTCAAATTTCCCTGATTTTTCCAAATTGGTTGACACAGCATTATTTTTTTTCCCATGTATTTCCTATTTTGGAGTGCCACATTTTCCCAGTCGACAAATTTTGGAAAGATTTTTTTTTTTTTTTCGGAAACATTCTCCCCACTCCTTGAATTGTACTTGTACAAATTTTGTTATCATCCTGCTTATTAGTTTGGGTTGCAAAGAGCTCTAAATAGAGAAACTTTAATTATAACCACCTTGTACTTTCATGAAACGAGTTCTCTGCCATTAGAATTGTTTTAAATTTCATTTCAAATAGCCAAATAGTGACAGTAAAAAATTCATTTCAAAGTTAAAAGGCAATGTGTGCTTTTAAACTAAAACATGCCCATTTTTATTCACTGTATAATATTTTCTACACAACAACTAACATAGCTGCATGTGCAAAAACTATTGGTCAGTACAATTAATAATTGCAATCTATAAAAAATAAAAATGTTTCATATACACTAAAGTTATATAGTAAGAAAAATTTCATAAAATATGCAAATATATTATAACAAAAATAACAAATATTGCATAGTTTAGAATGTATATTAGTCCACGAATAAATATGAATATGAAGAAGCAAAATTTTACCATCAAGGCAGTAAATGCGGATAAAGCACAATTTCAATAATTTCAACTTTTGCTTCACTTCCAAATAGCTGTGAGGACATTTTCCATGTGTAAAGTAATAAAAATATGCACAATGCATATATGTTTATTTTATATAAATGAAAAAACGAGGATGCTAATAAAAGCAACATTAGTACAATATAAACATTAGTTAACAGTTAAAACATAAGTAGTGTAATACTTTGATTAAGTCTATATCACATTTTATAGTACATTAAAATTGTAATTCAGTCAAAAATGGCATTTTTCATGCTCATACTGAAAAACATGCTATAATTTAGAACAGATCTTTTAGGCATCTATCGTTGTCCCAGGAACATTTTATTTACTCAATGTAAATATCTTCAATGGGATACATTGTTTCCATAAATTTTTGATAGAAACGCTGGAAAGCTCTCCTAAATAAAAGAAAAGGCTGTGTTCAATCAGGAACATAATTGAATAAATATATGAAACATTATGCTTTAAGAGTAAACTAATTTCATTATGTGAAACATTTAACAGGATGATACGAATGACATTGTGACCTAATTAACACCCAAGGCAATGTGTTCAGCAATATGTTGAGAACAAACACTTCCCAGATCCTGTGACAAGTTCCAGAAACACATGAGAGGCTGAAAATGAAGGGAGGGTAGAAGCGGGAGTTTTGAAAAATACAGGAAGTATGGAGGTTAGATGCATACTCCTCTCATCCAGCTTTAGAGTCCTGATCTTAGTGGCAGAAATTTCAACTAAAGCAAATGTATAATTTTGCAATGAGATGTTTTGTTTTTGCACTTGAAGCAGCAATACCATGTATATATGAACGTGGATAAAACACAAAGTTAGTACTGGATATAAGGTCACCACTGCATTCCTGAAAAATCTAACCCTATAAGTGGAGTGACCATACATACAGTGTAAGATGTTTAGTTGCATTATTATGGTGCAAGGACTACAGTGTAAGAACATTTTAGCAAAACATTATTAGAAATGAAGTGTTTTTGAATTTATTTCTCTTTTTGATAAAGTTGCTTTTTAGATTGATTGGAATTTTCAAATTTTTCAATTAATTTTTGACTACAGATTCCGACAGATTCTTTCGTTTTGCAAACATACTAATCACAGGTGACAATTGACAAAATGAAAATTCCCTGCACAATAACACGCCATCCAAACATGTAATTTTCCTTTATCCAGCAGGTTAGCCCAAACGTTTTCTGAGGATTGATAATGAATGTTAGTGCTAGAACCATTTATGATTGCCTCCATGATCCCCAAAGTTCAGGCTGCTGTCATGGATACACCCCATTTCATTTATTTTTTGGTAGGGGGGGGGGTCGAATGGCAAGGTTTTATCCCACTTCACACACTTGGAAAAGGGGGTTACAATGGAATATAGAGGGAGACACTTTGAAGAATTAATGTGATTGTGGAAGGAGGGGGGGGGCATATATGCGGGGGTAGAAATTAGAGATTGACTACATATGAGAGACAATTTAACACAAAGTTCCTATTAAATCAGCAGGGATTTCCAAAACGTGAACACATAAGTGGGGTGACCTTAAAAGTAGGTGACTATATAATGAGTATTGACTGTATTATGAAAATGTTTTGTTAGTCATGTTACCACAAGCCATAATCCAGCACACAAAACCACTTGGGGATAATGCAACACATTATGAAATGCCCCAGCATGCAAGACTAAAAGACAATATGTATGGAGGTCACTGCACACCATCTATACAACTTCAGGCAATCACAAGCAACCTCATTCCCATGAATCTAACCATGTCAGCTATTTATATGATCATAGCCAGCAACAGGTACAAGACAACAAAAAAAATGGAAGCAATGAATTTGTAAATTGCATTGATCTAATAACTCAAATCAAATCAAGGTTATGTCAAAGGTTTAGAAAAAAAATAAGCATGAAGTACATAATAAGCATCCAACATTAAAACTAAGGAGTTTTAAACAAAGTTTAAAGAAAAACTGAAAAAAAAAATATTCAACACACTAATAAAAAACATTTTTGTCAGGAAGAAGCTATTTGATCTTACCCTACAGCTTCAGCAACATCCCTAGTTGAAGATTGGCCCATAAAAACATGGCATGCAAATTTGTGTTTCAAAGGATGTTTTGTCACAAATCCAAAAAACCTGGGAAATTTGAAAATTTTTAATGGAATTATTTATAACATACATTTAAGTATGTATTTAAATATAACTTATTTTAAAATTATATATAGTAATGCAAAAATTATAGAAATTTATAATTTTTATATCTGTGAAATATAATTTCAAATTTTAAAAAATCATGCATAAATAAGACACATAGTTGATTATGATTTATGATCAAAGACAGAAATCATTAAGTTGAGGCAAACGAAAGGTTACAGTTTAGATACCTATAAAATTTATTTATCAAAAGTAAAAGAGCAACACGAGTGTAATAAAATCAGGTGTTTAGGAAAAGGTCAACGAAATGTGGAACAAAAATATATATATGCATAAAAGTGGTAAGCTTTCGTTTTATTTCTTTATAGTTCTACATTCCAAGGTTACATTTATATTTGAGAAAGGATTAGCAGCTTAATGTAATGCCCAAACTATACTATGTTTACACATGAGTAACTTACAAAGAATTAACCCCAGCTCCATGTGCCCAAAAATTCTAATTATGAACTATAAGTTGATAAAATGTTTACCAAAGGGGAGAGAATGGAGATTACTCAAAAAGTTTATTTCAAGTTTTCTGTTTTTAATAGCTGATGACTTTTATGCAAAAACATAAACAAGCCAGTACTTCTTGTAAAGGCATATAATTTCTATGAAGGCTATTTCTTGAACACAGTGTATTGCAAATTTTTTATTACTAAAGACTGATGTAGCTAAAAAATAAAACTACAAACAGAAAACTAGCCATATTACATTGCTAATGACTGCCAATGTACGTAAGGTAGTCTGTTCTTTAAACGCTCAACATTTGTTAAATTCTAAAGCATAAAGTAAAACGTTTTTGATCAATGAGATATGATTTCTTTAATTATTATCATCCTCGAAATTTACTTTTACATAACTAATGGTCAATGCATGAAATAGTTCACATATTAATTGAAGGACATTCAAATAGAATTGTATATATTATCCATTGCTGTTGATCAAAGCATCTTCGATGTTATGGTAAGGTACACATTTATAGAGAATACTGACATAAATATGTATTGGAAGGGAAGTGGAGAAAATATTGTGGTGGCTACTTATGCAGATATGAAAAGGTGACAGTCAAAATGCACTTCACTCAAATAATCCTTGATATCGATCATTAAAATATGGATTCTTTAGACAAAGGTTATAAGACAAGAACTATGAGCATCCAATATGAACACTATAAACCAGTGTTTCTCAAACTCTGGTCGCTCAAGGACCACTTTAAGCATTCCCTTGTTTATCGCAGACCACCAGGGGGAATTTCTTCCCCCCACATTAAAAAATATAGCACCTGAAATTAAGGTTGCCAACTATGGTTAATAATATTAAGCCCTACTTAGCCACCATCATACTAATCCCCCTACCTCCTCCAAAGGAAAGACATAACTAAAGTAACTCGCGATTTATATGATTTATTGGTAGGCTTATATATGTATATAAGCACTCTGCCAGGAGAGACTTATTCATCCCTTGAAATATAATTTGTAGTTAATTTTAACTTCTTTTATGGTAAATTTTAAGCTTTTTTAGTTTTTTTTACTTTAAAAAGGCACCAGCTTTTGGTAGAACATCTCCAACCATGTTCTTAAAACATGGGTTGGTGGCCAAACCCACCTGAAACAAAATAATTTTTAGACTAATGCTATTTGATAAGGAGAGTATAAGTTACGATCTTATTTTGTCAAATTTTTAATGAAAATTACATTTTTAATTTAATTAAATAATCAAAAGCAATGGGTGCACTAAGAGGATTGAGACCTTTTATGAAACACCGAAAGGTAAGGTTTATAGTAAGTAATATTTGTGAGAAGCAACTGAAATCTGGCCTGAACCTAAATTCCAGCTATGCCGGCGATTTCTAGTTCATTGTTTTTTCTGAAATTAGGTAATGATCCTGCAGACCACTCGATAAGCCTCCGTGGACCACACTTTGAGAAACACTGCTATAAACAATTGGAACAGTTAAAATTTAATAAACTTAAAACATTTTTCAATGTATCCAAATAGCTTTTCGCACTATCTTCTTTAAAAGTAAATCTGCATGATATACTGCATGGTTAGTAAAAACAGGTTGTTTTTACTAAACATGTTGTTTGTTCAGTTTGCAAGCTGAGTAGTGGTGACATTGGGTAGCAATTAAATAAAGTTACAGATGCAATCAAAAAAATTTCAAAATTAAACTCACGTAAGATGTATTTTAGCAATGGCGAACGTGTCATCAACAAAGCACTTTTTGTTTCGTTGAATGAAGGAAGCCTTAAAATGAGGAAAGACTCAAAAAAAGTTTTCCTCATTTAACAAAACAAAGAGTGCCTTGTTAATGACACATTAGCTACTGCTAAAATTCACTAGGTGTGAATTCAATTTCCTTAATCTCAAATTAATTCCTTAATTTTCTTTAATTTCCACCAGATATTACCACTTGTACAGACATGAACTAAACAGTCTTTTTTTTTACTAACCTCAAGAGATATTTTATTCCATTTTACTTCTGAAAAAGCTAGCACAAAAATCTGTCGAAAAAAGTTTTGAGTTTGAGCATCACAAATACAGTTTCATGTGGTTACCGAATATAGCATCTAGGGTCAACGCACAAACTGAAAACATTTGATAATTAAAAAGACTATACAACTTCAATAGTGCAGTAATTCCTAACTGGTGGTGCATGGTTCCCCTAGGGATCTACATAACCTACTCAGAAGGTCTGTAGTGCCATTCTTATAACAAAGACTAGCCAGGTAAGTAATAGAATAAACTTAAATGTGGGTGTCAGAATTATTACATTTACAGAAACTCCACAGTTTTCATTTTAAGCCGAAACCCATTTGTGTTCCATGTTGTGAAATTTTGACTAATGAATCTATGAAACCCGTTAATCTTCAATATCATGTGAAAACAAAACACACACACTGCAAAAATAAAACAATTGACATTTTCAAAATCAGACTTGCAGAGTTAAAACTTGATGAAGTTGTCATGGAACACAATTTCAACAAATTTTGAATTCTAGTATCTTTTCGAAAATATGTGAAAACACAGCAAGCCAACATATATAATTAATTTCGTATACAAAGGTATGTTGTCAAGAGGTAAAATGTTGAAGTGATTCTTTAAGTTACATGATGAAGAACAATTTTTTCTGGCAGATCCAAAGGTTCTTGTGATCAGTTGAACAACTTTGTGTGGTTATGTATGATAACCTATTCAGCAGATGTTTTGCATAATTGAACATTCCCAACACAAGATTTCAAGATAGTGACATGATTGTTTTACACTAAGGATAATATTGAGGCAATGATTAAAAAACTTTGGGTTATGGGCTAGCCAAGTTAAAGGTGGTAGCCTCACTAACATCCCAAAGCTGAAAACATTTCTGCAGTCTGCTGATGAAAATATAATGCCAGAAGTTGAATGTAACATTGTTGAACATGTGAGTGATTTAGTGACTAACTTCAGTGATTACTTTCTTGCACCAAATCCTAAAAACTCATGAATAAGGGATCCATTTGAATGTGATGTACAACTAACAACTCTATTTATAGAATAAAAAGAGCAAGATTCAATAATATCATGGTCATCAAATTAAAATATTTAATATTTTTTGTATGAAAGCTCAGATTTGCACAAATGGAGAAAATGAAAAAACCCTTGCATAAATTGACATTTCTAATTTTTTGTTGCCAAAATAAGGTGTGTCCCACCGAAATAAAGCCACCGTGATTATATGCCATAACTGGACACGAAACAAACCAATAAGAACGCAGCAAATATATTAAGAAAGTCTATATACAAATACATATTTACAAGGAGTAACTCACTCCCTGCCCCACCTGGGCAGGAAAAAAAATGAACGTGTAAAAAAAAGAGGGGAAAAAGTGTCCCGCCGAAATAAAGCCACTACTGTTAATAGCCAATATATCCGCCATGATTATATATGACTTGGAAAACACGATGTGGCATACCATTTACCAATCCCTGGAGGACAATGGCATCAATATTATCCCAGACTTCAATGATGGCAGCCTTCAATTCTGCCACAGACTGAAACTGTCTGCCATTGGCATATACAGCCCTACTGAGGTTACCCCCACACATTTTCTTGGGAAATAAGATCAAGGGAAAGGGCAGGCCACTCCATGACATGCACCCCATTATGCAAAAAACATTCACAAGAGGGTTTTGCAACGTGAATGGGGGCGTTGTCCTGCTGGAAAATCCAACTTGGGCCACCAATTCTCTCTGCAAATGGCAGTAACTGGATTTCTAGCATTTCTTGGTAATCGGTAGCCTTTATGCGGCCTAAGGGGAAAGCCAGGTTAAGTTTACCACCATAGCCGAAGCCTCCCCACACCATTAATGAGCCTCCACCTTATTATCTTTTGGAGAAGATTTCCTCTTCTTCCCTCATGTCACGCCAACAGAGTGCAAGGCCGTCTGGGCCATCAAAGTAAGTTTTTTCTCATCTGAGAATATAACACGATGCCACTGGTCTTTCCAGGTTTGATGATATTTGGCCCAATCTACTTTCCTTTGCTTGTGGATAGCTTTCAACATGGGCTGCTGTTTCCTTTTTTATATTGGAAGTTTTTTGTATATTTTACAATCCGTGACAGAGTTGATTTTGTCACAGGGATGTTATCCTCTTTGGCCAATTGTCTGAGAGAAATACCACCTTGTGAAAGACGATGCACAATATCTCTTTCCTGCCTGGAAGTCATTTTTCTGCCTGTACACCTCCTTTTTTTATACCTGTACGCATTGCCCTGATTCACAAAATTGTCTATTACGGTTTTAGATCGTTTGATTTGCTTAGATATTTGTCTATATGAAAGACTTTGTTCCTTAAAAGCTGTTAGCTGGCCTTTCTCGAACTCTGATAGCTGGGTTCGTTTTCCCATTGCAATACTGCAGGAGAAATAGAAAATACAACCTTCTGAAGTCAACATTCGACTGGGATAGAACAGGTAAGTTATTTGACAACTTCCTGACGTCATAAACCTGTTTACCTGTAATAGCTCGAATATTGAGAGTTACCTAAAACACTAATAGGGATGGTGGCTTTATTTCGGCGGGACACATTTTCCTCTCTTTTTTACACATTCATTTTTTTTTCCTGCCCAGGTGGGGCAGGGAGTGAGTTACTCCTTGCAAATATGTATTTGTATATAGACTTTCTTAATATATTTGTTTCGTTCTTATTGGTTTGTTTCGTGTCCAGTTACGGCATATAATCACGGTGGCTTTATTTCGGTGGGACACACCTTATGTCTATTTTTATATTTACATTAGAACTGGGCAAAATACTTAGAAATATGTATTTTCGACACAAAATACTTGAAAATTTGTATTTTTGATACAAAATATTTATAAATTTGTATTTTCGACACAAAATGTATTTTAAAATACTTTTCGAAAATACGAAGTACGTTTTCCAAAGGGCTTTTTTTGCCTGTCCTTAATGCAGGTGGGCATCCTAAGATAGACTTAATAATTTCATTAATTATATATTATCATAATTTCATTAATTATATATTATCATAATTTCATAATAATATGTAACCACCAGTGGCGGCTAGTGGCGAGATTTTAGGTTGTACACATGAAGCCAATTCACCAAAACCTAAAGTTACCTTAAATTTCTTTCTTATTTACTGAATGAGCTAAAAACCAGTTTCTTGACGAGTATAGGCAGTAAATTGATGTGTTTTGATGAATTAGCCTTCATGCACACACCCTAAAATCTTGCCACGAGCCGCCGTTGGTAACCACATAATTCCATGATACGTCACCATAATTTCATGTCCCCATAAATTCATATATCACCATTTCACGTTATCTTTGAATTCACACTTACAATTCTACTGATAAGAAATGAAATCGATTTTTTTAGTTTTTGGTGCCATAAGACTAACTATATGCGCTATAAAGCATATAATTAGTCTTATGACCAGATATATATCTGGTGGCCAATCTAAGGTTATGAGCACTCTTGAAAAGAGAGACAATAACAGCAGGACTATTTGAGTTTGAAGGTGGGGAAGTAACCTTGATCTAACAAGGATTTAAAAGCAAAATGCCTAAGTTTTTGTCAGGGGTGTTATAATTGTAAAAAAACATATTAGAAAAATAATTATTTAAAAATAAAATTGAAAAGCTCAGCAAAATATCTAACAAAGTGCAACGCATGATATTGAGATGTATCACACCCTTCGCTAGGTAAATACAATTGTTAAATATTGGTCACCACAAAGCCACCGGGCAAGATTTTTAGAAGTTTTTCATGGGGCTTTTTTCATTACAAATAAATTCCGTTTGTAATATAATTTGTTCATAAGTAACTTTTTTTTTTTCTCCTAAAACAAAAATAGCTCTAGATCGGTGCTACTAATACATGGGTGTCAATCACATGTATGATATTATTACCCTTCACAGGGATGGCGTGCCTGCTAAATATGGTCAATACAGAAATGGCCCTAGGGTGATTTTTGGTGAGTTTTTCGTATGGGGATTTTTCATTACAAATAAATTTTGTTTGTACTATAACTGCTTATGAATAACTTTTTTTCTCCTAAAACAAAATAGATCTAGATTGATATACTCACATGGGGTGTCGAATTTATTTGTAATGATGTATGATATTATTACCATCATTCACAGGGATAACAAATTGCTAAATATTGGTCAATGCCACGTGCCACCGGGCAAGATTTTTGTGAGTTTTTCATGGGGCTTTTTCATTACAAATAAATTCATGAATATAATTGTTCATAAATAACTTTTTTTTTTCTCCCAACAAAATAGCTCTAGAATGTTTACCAATACATGGGTGTCAATTTATTTGTATTTATGTATGATATTATTACCCTTCACAGGGATAACACAATTGCCAAATATGGTCAACACAGAAAAGCCTCCGGGGCGAGATTTTTGTGAGTTTTTCGTGGGGAATTTATTATACAATAATTTTGCCTCCATGTATGTAGCTCAAACTAGAGCTTTTTTGTTTTTAGAAAAAAATAGACGTCTCTATTTCTATTCGGATAAAATTAACATAATTAAAATAATTAACAAACAACTTTTTATTTGATACAAAATTATACAATTGGCGATATAATTATAGAATTCTTCTTGATTTTGCTACATACCATAGTTTGTAGGCATTTTCAAAATCAAACTGATTTCGATTCATGATGTCACAGAAGGTCTTCAAGTTCATCGTATGGCGGCCGCCAACATTAAATTGTGAAAAATTTTCATTTTCAGGGCTTTCGTTTTTTAGCCAAAGTGGTATTAAATTTTTTTGCAAAACGCGAAAAAAAAAATTACACAACTTAAACCCTGCTAATATGTAAAAATTAGCTATCTCCTGAGATTAACACTAAAAATAATTAAAAAATGAATTCGGGTTGACAGAAGAAAGAGAGACTTTATCACCATTTCGGGCTTTCTAATTTCTTTCAAAAATATATTTTTAAACGATGCATGTAATAGGCATTTTAGAATAAATACTGGCACGGTTTATCTACAACAGCGATTCGCTGTATTCCTGACAGTATGGGTGCTGGTATGAAATATATTATTAAATATAAATATTTCTTCGTTTACAACCAAACCTGTTGCAATTACTTTCCCATAATTTTGCAAAACTTCAACAATGTGATTTTTGAGATTTATTACTTCTTCTATGTATGGGGACATTGTCATATTATTCGAAGAAAATTTCTCAAAAAGCATCTAAACCACATTAAATATATTTATAGTCTGTTCCATGTTATCCTCATACGGATAAATAGAATACAAGCGATACTTCGTGACAGAATTTTCTAAATAAAAATAGATGCTTCTCTTATGCACAAACTGAATTGCAACTTGCAATGTGATTATAAAAATTAAAGTAATTTGTTTTCTGCTATGACTTTCAGAAATAAAATAAAAAGAATATAGAACTTCAATTTAACGAATAGAGAAAAAAATAACTTTACAGCTACTTCAAAATCAAATATGTTTAAATTTAATGAGTTAACACACTCACTGTATTACTGGACGTATAACACGAGGATGTATTTTAAAGTGTTTGCTTTTCTCCTTTTTAGACCAACTAGCTATCTTGATACGTGTTGCCAAAAGGGTTGCAATTGGCGCTATTTTAACTACCTTTTAACATTTAATTTCTCGATTTCTAGTGGGAGGGCATAGCTGCTAATTTTCACACATTAAGGTTTGTAATGTGTATATATTAAGTTGAATTAAATTTAAGATTCGGTGAGTGAACTCTGAGGGGTTTGTCAGTAGAAAAAAAATTAAAAAGTATGGACTTTTTAAATTAGGGTTGCAGCATTTTAATGAAAACACAATTATGCAAATAATGTTTCTTACATGAATGTAAAGGCACGAATTCGAACCAATTTGCTGTCGCTTCAGCAATCAAGTTATGTGCGTACTTTTAACAGAGTGTCTACTCAAATTCTGTTTCAAATTTCCCTGACTTTCCCAGGTTTCCAGATCAGTAGACACCCTGTTTTGAAGTCAACCATGTACCGATTGCAATTCTTCTGATAACAAAAACATATTGTACTCACAAATCACTTGCCCTGATGCAATTGGTTAGTAGGCAGTCGACTAGTTTGCTCACAATCAAAAATCTCACTTGATAACAATTACTCGACTCTTTCCTTTAGAAAAACATCTTGTGATCATGCTTCGCTAGTATATAAGCAACTATCTGACAAAATTAATAGTTAATCGGCCTTGGAGTAAGACTTCACATTGAACAAGTTTATTATATATGTGTAAAAAAATGATAAAATTTTGACTACCATTTCTATTTACTTATATACGATCTTTGACCAGTGTTCATTAAAAACGACAAAACAAAATTGCATCTTTATCAGCCAGGCTTTTAAATATAAATACAGAGGCCGCAATCAAATTGAGGAAGCTCAACTCCCCACCCCACCCCATTTGGGAAATCAGAGATGAGACAGGCTCAGCCTCCGGTGGGCCTGGACTCATTAGACGGACTAACTGAAGCTGAAAACTGGCTTTTCCATATCAAAATTTTCTAAAAAACAAAACTATGTGATTCATTTTCGAAGATTGTAGCAATATGTATATATGAAAGTTCAAAGAAAATTAAATGGTTAGTTTAGCAATTTTTTTTTTTAATTTTAAATCATAAGTCAAGGGATTAAAATTATATATGAAGCTTCTGGCTCAGGTTTAAATTCCCACGAAGTATTTCAGGGTTGGGAAGGCTTAATCTGCAAGTTTTCGAGCTAGGGCCTCAAAAAATGAGCCCAATCTCATCTTTCCTGGAAATGTAATCAGCCCCTCTGGAAAATATTTTTTCTTAAAATAAATTGTGAAATTCTGTTTCAATTTTGTTTTTGTTGGCATTAATTTGTACAAAACAATGAAAATTGTTTTTTGACGTTAAAAAGTATTCAAAATATATTTCCGTGGTAGATCTGGAGTAAATGTTTTTTGCAGAGGTTTGAGTCTTCTACTCCATAGTAAGGAGGAAAAAATTATAAATCCTAACAATACCTCTATAAGTTTTCAATGCAAAATTTACATTAAGAAATGTATTCATTAATGTTAAACATATTAGTCTGCTTAGATGTTTAGTATTACCAAAGACTAATGGAATACATTAAATTTTTAAATTCTAAGTCCACTTTTATATTATACTTTTATACACTAAATTTTTTATAACTCTCAGAGCCCTCTGTAACAACCATCTAGCTATGACCTGATAAACACCATGTCATGTACTATATTTGCCATGCATTTCTTATAATGATAAAAACAATTTAAATATTTTTATAATTAACTTTAAGAATAAATGCAGCTTAAAATACCAGCAGGTGTTTTTCTGAGTCACTCGATGCAATGTCATATACCACAATTTATATAATTTTTATCATTCTCATTTAAAATCAACCTAGAGGTACGTAGATAATTTTTAATCATCATATACACTGAATTTAAAAATAAGAAATTCACATACAAATAAAATAAATGCAGTATATTTTGATTTCATTAAATCAATGTTCTACTGTACAGGATCTCTAAAATTTCTATAACAATTCTGTACCCTTTTGCCTGGATGTCAGAAAAGTCGCTAGATCTAACTATCCACTCACCAAATTGACAATAACGTCATATGCTAAGAAGAGTGTAGCAGTTAATCAGCAATGTTCACACACATGTGCAGTGTGGTTGGGCAGCTGACTCACGATTACCATCAAACATTTCGATTGTTAAAAGTTTGTAGATGACTCTATTATTAACTCTATTGTAAATTCGAGTTCATTGGGATTCTTCGGATTGTAAGAACATTTTGTGATCGCGCAACACTATCCTATCCTAAAAGACTGTGATTACAGACAATGAACTACTGAAGACACCAAATGCACTTTAGCAATTACGGTTACTTAACATTTTAATTCAGTTTTACAGCCTGATAGTACACTCTGAATTATAAAATGTTTCAAACAGTACATGTGCAAGTACAAATAGGTTAAAAATATAAAATTAAGATCGAAAGTACTAGTGTCTTAAGCAAAAAAGATACTAAAACTGCATATCTGAATGAGAAAATCCAAGTTATTTACGCAAGACATACTTGTGATCATGAGGATGATATCCACAAAATGTAACGTTTTTCAAATTGAAAAAATAATCTTGACTTGGCACATCACTGGACTACAAAAATAAAGCAAAATCACGAAATTACTTATGATTACATATGAATTTAATATAATAATTTATATCCGAATTTTGTTTATTAAATAGACTGACAAATGAATTTGGCTTGCTTTTAAAATACAAGATATAACTGGAATTATATGCACTGGGTGGACCAGGCAAAGTTGATAATGTATAGTATCTCAAAAAACAAGCGTTTTACAAAAAAATGTTTGAAACGAAAGTTGCTTGCCTTAAAGGGGGAAAGTGTTTTACATTATGTTTTAATTGGGGATGGGGGTTGTTTTCAAGGTCATATGAAGGTCAAACAGTTTTTTTTAAAAAGGGAAACTCATATTTTTTATATTTATTCCTTGTAGGAAAATGAACAACTGTTGCAGAAAGAATTTTTTCGATTTAGCACTTAATTTATGAGATATTTAAAAAATAAGTTTGAATAAAGATATGCATGCCATATCATACGTGTTGCAAATTTCTGCGAGATTGCACATAAATAAGAACCATTTTGACTTTCGCCTCTACGGACAGGTACTTTATTTTTAACACACAAAAAACTCAATAAGTTAATTTATCATAACACTTAAGCGTTAACTTTTAAATGACTTATATTAAATGGATGCATGTACAAAGGAAGCAGAGAAAAATCTGAATGCTGGTAGCATGTGGCCATCTTGCTTCAGTACCAATTAGCACCATGCACACTATCTCATTTTTCTAGGGAATACCAATTGATTGTATGATTTACCAATCAATTATATTTATTTTTATTTGTGTGTACAATGCCTCCCCAACTACTGCATACTTAATTTTTTTCATTTTTTAAATATTAAATTAGTTGTCTATGATATGACATGAATTTCTTTATTCAAGCTTACTTTTTAAATATCTCGGAAACCACTAAATTGCACTAAATTGAAAAAAACCTTTCTACAAAAGTTTATTTTTAATGAAATAAGAATAAAAAAATATAGGTTTCCATTTAAAAAAACACACCTGACCTTCAAATGACCTTGAAAATGACACCCACGTAAAACATAGATAAAGAAAAAACACTTTCTCCCTTCAATAGAAGCAACTTTTGTTTCAAACATTTTTTGTAAAACACTTACTTCTTACATATTTTACATTATCAAGCTAAATAGTCCACCGTATGTGTGTGTATATATAAACACACACACACATATAGGGTGTTCAGTAACCCTCAGATAATAATCACACAGCAGTATTCCTGGGACAACTTTGAAATATAAAAGTGTTCTTCATTTCAGTGACAGGTCAATACTTTTGTGATATTTGCTGAAAACTTCCAACCAATGAGGAAGCTGTCTACATCTGTTAACACATAAGATATTATTACCCTTCACAGGGATAACACAATTGCCAAATAATTCCCTGTGAAGGGTAATAATATCTTACATCTTCATATACGGAGAAAAATGCGTTTGTTCTTGTCCTCATTCGTCTAGTAGGTCAAGACACTCCGGGCTAAACGGAGGGACCCTGGTTCGAATCCAGGATGAGGAAAGCGTCTCTTTTTCTCCAAAATTACACAAGCTCTAGTTTGAGCTATTGAAACGTGGGTGGCAAAAAGAAAAAAGTATTGTATAATCTGTTAAGATCTTCACAGGTTAGTTCAAGACGAATTATGGGTATAACATAAAGCACTAGGCACTTTAATTGGTAGTTTAATTTCAAAAGCGAAACACACAATTTTTATTTTTTCAGCCAATTGGATAGATTTCACGTCAGGACTAGTGATTCTAGTATTGTAACCGTCCAAAAAAGCCAGTGCCTACTTCTGAGTAAAATCTAATTGGCCGGAAAAATAAAAAACTGTTCATGCATTTCGCTTTTGAAATTAAATTACCAATTAAAGTTCCTAGCACTTTACACCCCACCCATGCAGAAACAAGTTTTTGGAAACAAAAGTCACATGGCCTAGAAGCCATTTTGGAAAACTACTTTTCACACTTTCATTCATTCTTAATTTCACTTACTCTTACATTTATGCTTACACTCACTTTTAGATTCACTCTCAACTCTTCACTTCAACAACTTCAACTCTTAAACTTGCGATTACACTCACTCTAAAATTCACTCAGTCTTAAACCCATCATGTTAAATTTTATTCACTTACACTTTGGTCAGCAAACTTTTCAAATTGTCTGTAAATACATAAAAACATGCATTAAGGTTATCCATTTTAAAGAGCATCTTCACTTTAATTACATCTGTAAAAAAGAATCTTTTATGTCTCTCACACTTATACCTCTAGTAAATTCAGTCCTTGGTCACTGCATTACACAAATCTTAAATTTCTTTCAACTATAATTTCTTTGTCACTGCATACTTGTTCAGCATCAAAATGAAATTCCTTTTCTTATTTCCCTTCTAAACACTAAACTTTACTTTCTTATCATCCTTTTAATTAAATCCACTATTCACTCACAAGAATCCAAATTCCAAGAACATATCCATCTCACTCACTCAAATAAACTTAACAGCCTTAGTTCTTCTACATCGAAACACTCAAAACATACAAAAAACTGGATAGTAAATCTTTCAAATAAAAACCTTCCTTCACAACAGTAATTCATACATCTCCAAGTCTAAATTTCTCACCTACTCCACTTAAAATTCCTACAACAGATTCTCACTCCCATAGAAAATGTCCTACAAAACATTCTCATCAACAAACGTGTTGCAACTGATATCCACCAGAATAAAAGGACTTTTCCGAGGTCCAAAACTTCCTGATAATTTAATGCCTATGAAAAGGGTTACTCTCAGGGAGCTACAAACTGACAAAGACCTTGTCATACTGCCGGCTATAAAGACAACACACCATCGATATCTTAAATCGTCCAGACTACTAACATAAAATTTCATCACTTTTATCTGATACAAATACATACAGTCACATCACAAAAGACCCTATGGAAACAATTCAAACAAAAACAAACTCTCTCTTCTCTCCTCCTTAAACTCTACATATAAAAAAAACATATAATCTCTATAACTCTTTAAAATACACTTTTGACTGCTTACCCCTCCTGTAGATTACCCAAAATTCACAAACAAAATATTCCTCTAAGATCAATAGTTAGCTCCTACAGTTTTCCTGCATATAAATGGTTTCACGAAGACTTTCAAAGCTCATTTTAAAATCATAAAAAATAGTTTTCGAGTACAGATTGTGTAAAAATATTAACAGTGTTTAATTACTCAAAAGAACGATGTTTCGGTTCATCTTTTCCAAACTTTCTTTTGAAGTGGTCTAAGTCGTTGATGGAAATCGACTGATGCCAAATATATTTGTCACGGTTATAATATTTTTGGCAATCGCCATGAGAACTGGCTGTTCGGCCAACACTAGCATAGAACACGTTAGTGAGAGTACCAATGCTGAAAAACAATAGGAAATTATAAATAAAATGAATAGTAAATAAAAATAAAAGTTATAAATTCATTAAAATAGGTGACCAGGAATAAGGAACATTTTTGGCATCATCCTTATTAAAATTGGTAGGATGCTTAGAAATTGCTATTGCTTCCCTATATAGTCTAGGCTAAAAAATTGTGGATTTAACAAGATCCTTCATTTGCTCAAAAAGAATCAAATGGCTATTCCACAATGCATAGTCTGCTATTGCAGATTTGGAGGGTTGTTTGCTGCAAAGATGGATTTCATATTTTTATTTCTGTTCACTATTTATAATTTTCTACTGTTTTCCGGTTTTGGTGCTTTCACCAATGTCTTCTATGCTAGTGTTGGCCGAACAACTGGTTCTCATGGTGATTGCCAAAATATTGTAACCACAAGAAATACGTTTGGCATCTATCGACTTCCATCAACTACTTCAGAAAGATGAACTGAAACATCAAGTTTGAATAATTAAACTCTTAATATTTTCAAGCAGTCCGTACTTGAAAACTTTTTTTACAATCTCCTACACATAACTTGTCAAAACACCTGAAATGTCCACTCTCTACTGTAATCGGTAATAATGACTACACTCTTTCTACTACCCAATCTTTCTGCATCTCTTTAAATAACCTACAGCTTTACAACAATGACCTCGTGATTTTATTCAATGTAATTTCTCTCTTCACTTGCAATCAACACCACACTTACAATCAACAAAAATAACTAAATGAACGCACCTCACTAACACTTCATGACATTTGCACATTGTTAAAATTTTATCTGGGCTTTGCCGTATTCTCTTCAAATGGTTCTTCCTATAGATAAGTTTTTGGCATAGAGTCATTTGAGGAAAATGCTGTGTCCTCACCAAATTTTAACATTAAATTCTGGAAAAGATACACTGACATATATATGTTGTACCTAAAACTAATACACTACGAAGTTTCTTCCATTACCTAAATCAACACACAATGTTCACATATAGAACAGAACCATAAACTTCTATTCCTAGACATCCTTGTATGTAGGTTTTATGGTAACTATTTTCACCTCAGTCTACTGTGAACCTACCCATACATATACATCTCAATTTCAAATCATATCATCTAATATGACATAAAGCCTCCATTGTTAAACCTTAAGTCTTAGAGCCAGTTACACACATACACACAGAAACCAAATACATACATACACACAGCACTTAAAAATAATGGATACCCTAAATGATTTATTCTCAAAAACTGTAAACTCAACAGCAAAACTTCAAATGATACATTCCCTTCCATATGTTGATGACATTTCTGATCAAAATAATCTCTCACATCCTCAAGAAATTAAATACCAAAACATACTTCTTTCCAGATGCAAGAATTCACAAACAACACATTAAGTTAAAGACCCAGTTCCGCCGGAAGATTTCACAGGTGTCATTTACCAAATACCATGTAAAGACTACAACAAATATTAGATAGGATAAACAAAAAGTATGATCAAAACAAGAAAACAATGCAAACAAGTCGAAGCAAAAGAGGACATATCCTCACGCCTGGCAGAACACGCTTTACAATACTGACACAAACTCCACTGAGTCTCAACAGAAATACTGCATCAGCATATCACAAACAAAAATAGTCGCCTCATCATATAATCTTGAGATTCTTACAACATGAAAAAAAATTAAAGCATCACAACCATTTCCAGAAATGTACAGATAACTCTTACTCTGAAATGTATGGAAATTCCCCAATATTAGATACCCTGCAGTATGGGTTTCTAATTGGAGATTGCCCATTAGTTGCCAATGTGTTTTTGCATTCTGCAAAACTACTTTCAGAAAGGGTGTTTCCCAGAAGTTTCAGGTAAATAAAAAGAGGCAGAAACACAGCATTGACATTACTCATGAGTAAGGATTGTTGTTGACACTTGGGCGATTTTTCTCATTTGCTATTTTACCAGTATTTAACCTTTTGATTGTAAATTTCTTCACTGATACTTTATTTTATTTCAATAACGTGCAAAACATGAAAAGAAAATTTGCATCGTTGCACATGGCAAAAATTGCAATTATAAACACTGTATTGCCAGGCTGTCTCAGTAGCAACAGCCTACGAAATCTGTAAAGTGAGGTTCACTACATTATTACTACTATTCACATTATCACTACTATTAACATATTATATTATTCTAATAGTTAGAACCTGCTGAAGATTTTGTAAATAGGCAAAAAAAAAATTTACGTAATTTATCTGTAAATAGAGTTGGTATCTCTAAACATATGTTTTCATAGAAAAGCTACTACAGTCATAATATAATTAAAGAGTAACATAGTTTTAAAAAACATACAGCATAAAATTTAAAACAAGATGTACATATACAATACCTACAGATTTTTTAGATCTGTCCACCATGCGAAGACCATTATCGCTAATTTCTAACACACATGGGTGAGCTTGGTCTCTATTTTGTGACTGTTGCGACTTTAAAATCTGTAGAGGGGATCAGATTTATGCATGAAAAGAAAGAAAGACAAGAATTCATATGTAAAGTTTTCTACTTAAAACTCTATTATGACATAAAATTCTAATGGCAAACAAACAAAATCAAAAATAAAACACGAACTTACAGCCAAATGATTATCTATTGTAAAAAAGAATAAACCTTTATCTCCCGATAATTAGTTAAAAACTTTTATTTCAAACAAAACAAATTAATATTAATACTACTTTCGAAACGTACATCATTCATCAGTGTTTATCATAGTGTGTTTCTGCAGAACACTCAGGGTTCCATAGTGACCATCTCGGGGTACCACAAGCAATTTACAAAACATTGAAAAAAGTTTCAAGAAAATATGTAAAGTAATAACTAGGGCAGTAATTTCATGGCAGCATGAATTTCCGACATTTTCTGTGAATTTTAGGACTTTTGATGATTTTGCCAATTTTAGAATTTTTCACAGTTTCACAAATTTTACAATTATTTTTTATTAATTTCTTAATATCTATTATGATTTTTAATTTTCATATTTAAATAATTTTAATACTGCCATCAGAAAATATTTTGGGCAAAATTTGGCATAAAAATGTATTCAAACTATGCATGAACAAGATATTTTGCATTGCCTCACAATAACCTTGAGGGATGAGCTAAAACATTAGAAATCCTGCTTATTCGAAAGAAACAGCATTAGTGTAATAATGCAAGGGCAAAAACACAGTAAATGATATACATGGAGATGTTTTTGTGTTTGAAAATTGAGAACAACTTGTTTCTCAAACCTCTGTATAACTTTACTTTCCTCTTTGGTGTCAATAGATAGCCCTTTTGGTGATGTTACATAATTTTATATTATTTCCTTTCTGTGCCATGCCAACAGATAAAGTAATTTTTTTTGTTTTTAACAATAAAGTATATATTATGTATATTGCTACTATTTAATGCTGGCACTGACTTAATGTGCCTAATTTACCAATCAAGCTTTATCATAATCACATAAATTAACAAAAAAGTAACTAATTTCTCTATACTACTAGGAGGGCTAGGGTATGCTATTATCCGTGGTTGCTCTTGGAACTTATTACCTGCAGATAGGGTAATTCTACTGTATTAATGCTTATTTAGTAACGTAAAAAAGACGGAAATAGTAAGAAGTCTTTTGTCAAGGGCTTTTCGAATTGGGTCCAGGAAGTGAAGGATGGCCTGTTCAGTGGATTTATGTGGGGGGGGGGACCAAATTGGAAAGGATGTATAAGC
>QLNU02015360.1:146887123-146907403 GCA_006491805.2 Dysdera silvatica | reverse complement strand
GTAAATTTTAAACTCGCCCCTTTTTTTTGAATTTGTTGATTTTTTAATTTCTTTAAAATATTGATGTTACATGCTTGTGTGTGTTTGCAATGAGAAGTAAAAATTTTTTTTGCTAATTATTTTTGTGCTGCCATTTTTTTGCATTACTTACCAAAACTTGAGAAAGAATGAAATCGCAAAGGTTGCCATACCAAAGTAACTGATTGTATGACATAACTTTTATAGTATTGGCTGGGGGGAAAAAATTGCATGCGCATTGGCTTCCAAAGTAAAATCACCGAATAAATGATCAAAAACACTTATTTGCCTTTTCATTCACCTTTTCAAAAACAAGGTTTCTTCAATTCATTCCAACCTCAGTGTGAAAGGCATTAACAAATGAAAATGACATGAGATTGGTTAGACTTCAAACCTTAATAATTAAAAAAAATATGGATTTCTCAGTATTTTTGCATTAACATTTTTTGCTTAAAATTTTGCAAGGAATCGTGCTGTGCAGAGTTTATGCAGTCTTGACGGAACACCCTATATATATAGTTTTCTCTTCTCATAACCAATTATTAGTTTTATCAGGCAGTTGCATAGTAGTATGATGACAAGGTACTTTTACAATGGAAAGAATCATATCATCATTAATGAGCAAAATAATTGAATTACAAGCCAGCTAGCAGTCGATGATTTGTTCCAGAATTAGCATGATTGCACGGTAGCTAGTTGCATTGACAGAAACAATATGCAGTTATGAAATGTTTTTACAATTGGAAGTATTGAGTCATTGCTAACAGCCAGAGAATTGAATCAAGGCGAGTCAGCCAGCAGTGGATGGTTCACACCAGAAGGAGCACAGACTTAGTTGTGCATGTTCGTTTGAAGTCAGCTTTCCTTCAAGTGTGAGTATTGTTGGCTACCTCACTTCACTTCGATTCTATTTTCTCACTGTTGTGGAAGTGACAGCAAATCGACTCAAATCTGTGCATTTATGTTTACTTAAGAAACATTGCATAACTGCTTTCATTAAAGGGATGCGATCCTCATTTAAAAGGTCCATAGTTTGAAATTCATTTTTTTACTGAGCTTCCAATAACAAACCAACAAATCGAGAACTGGTTCCATTACACACATTGACACAATGGATCGAATCAGATTTAAAAACCATCAAGAGATTTTGAGATGTTCAAATAATTGAAACAACAAATTAAAACATTTTGCAATCGTGCATTACTAGTTAAGATGTAAAAGGTTAGGATATATGTTTTCTCTTGCAAAATATTACCCTTCTAGGGTTAGCACAATTGCCAACTGGTGAACGCATGAAGCCACCGAGGCATGTTTTTGTAATTTTTTGTGTGAGGAATTGAGGTGGTTAATATTTTTTACATCTATGTAAAAATAAACTTATTGAAAAAGGTATGGCTAATCATGTTTGACACCTATGTTTCAGCTCAAACTAGGGCTATTTTTATAAAGAAGAAAAAAGGGGACCATCCTGGCCTGGAGTTGAACAGATGGTCCGTGGTTTAACCCCAGGCCAAAACTCGCCATTCTTCTTTACAAAAATAGCTCTAGTTTGAACTTACATGTGGGTGTCAAAAATGATTAGCCATACCTTTTTCAATAAGTTCATTTTTAATTCCTTTCTGAAGTGTATTTAAATGTTCACTGAGACTTATTCCTAGAGTACATAATACCTAAACATAATGAATGGCTTGTTTCACCACCAACTTAATATATTTATAAATTACCATGCTTACTAAATTAAAAGCTTACGCAAATTAATATGAAACTGAAAATTCAACTACTAAAGTGTGTTCCAAAACGATAGAAAAAATAACTTTGGACCATTGAAGAATATTTCAAATTTAGCATTTATTTTTGGATAATACACTAGTAGTATATGCAAATTTTTCAATGACACAAAAAATATTTGAAAACGAAAAGCAAATTTACATACAATATTTATAAAACATTAGAAATTTGTACTGTCCAATATCATATATTTTTAATTAAATCAATACAAAGTTAAAAGAAAATTCGTTAACTTGATACAGAATTTATATATCTTAAAGCTCTTAGTGGCAGCAAATAGTGAAATTAGCATGTGCACAGCAAATCTGTTTGGGTGAAACCAGCCACATCATTAGTTCATTTGTATGTTTTACAACACAAAAGTAGCTAAGATTATGCTGCACCGGGACCTACAGTTTTCCAAAGAATCCAAACCTCTGCTATCCAGCAAACTAAACCCAGGACTATGACGGGAAAAAAACAGGGCATGTGTTCTATAGTACTGTTGGAGTCAAACTTGAGTTAACGGCACGATAGATGGTCCCATTACTACTATTCCCTGTGGCACACAAATCTTTAGTGTAAACATTAAAGGACTAAATATAAAAGAAAATGAAAATAATTCAGAATCTCATTATCTTTGTAGATAAAATACATAATGTTCTCCCATTGACAGTCTTTATGCCCACAAGACTACAAAAACAATTCTTTCTTTTGATCAAGATACTATGATGAGTTTACATACTAAAAATTGGTGTCTCTAACATGATTTACAACGTTTAAATACATAATTTTAAACACAAAGGCTTCAATGCAATGTAGTTTCATAATGGTGCATGTTACTTTTATACTTACCTTTTTTACAGCTTGCAAAAGAATTTGATTCCCTTTATGTGAAGTAACCTCTAATGATCCCAAGAAATCCAACAAATATCTTTCCCTTTTGACATAGAGGCCTTCTGCAACAAAATAGAAGTAGACTGTCAGCAACAAATGAGAAACTATTAAAAAAAACACATAATTTATGATACCATATGTACAGTACAATACAAAACAGTGTTGAAGGTAACTAATCTTTGGTAAGCTATCTGGCATATAGTTGGCATTGGAATATCAAACGTATCTTTATGTAACACTGTCTTACTGTTACCCTCATATATAATGCTCACCGATTTGGCTATAATGGAAAATCCTATTACAATTGTGCCACCTATGTTCTACTGTGTTTGTGTGTAGATCCATTTGAAAGATGGTGCTCCATCTATGATGACACATGTGTTGATTCTGATTTTTACAATTTCGCTTATTATTAAAACTAGTTTGTGTTACTCCAGGGGTCGCCAAACTTCTCTGACCATTGACCCCTTTATGAGTTCTTTTACCTTTTATCCACACCCTCTCTATTTTACTATTACATAATTGTAATAGGACAAACAAAAGATGCTGATGAGTTTTCACTTTTGTTTTATAGTTACAGTGTTTATTATGTATAATACAGTGTATATTTTATTGAATATGATATATATATATACATAACACAAACTTAAATTTATTATATATAGTTACATATATGAATTTATATTTTAATCAATAATTATATGTATATACGCATGTATGGTATGCATCATTAAAAACATATCCCTTTGGTGTTCAGGTTTAACTTAATGTGTTTGTCTTCTTAATTACATATTTAATTGGAGGATAAATACATAAAATTTAATTTAGATAACAAAAATAAAATCTTTATGTATATATGAAAAAATAAGACTTATTAACTTAGTAAACAATTCACTAACATGGTTAATGTGAAGGTTAGTCTTCGTGACTTTTGACAAGATTAGAAACGTTGGATTCAAAATTAGTTTATTTCAGCCTTAAATCTCTTGTCATGTAATTCAATATCTACATCTGTAACATTTTTATGACTTTGCTCCACCTTAAAAATACTTTTTATTTATGTAGAGTATTAAAATTTTTCTTGCATAGCTTTTCTTCCAGGAAATCATAATCCTTCCAATATAAGAAATTATGCTTTCTATAAAAAATAACAAACACTGCGCATCCTATTCATGTCACTGTTCCCACGACTCACTCTAATTGCATTGTCAGTTAGGATGGAGGTTACCAAAGTTTACAGAAATAAATATTACCCATACAATTATGTCTTATACTTTTCTATCGACCCCCAATCGATCCTTGAGCCTTATTCACCCCCCAATTGACCACTTTGTTACTCTACCCTTCATTCCACTCTACAGTTGACTGGTTGAGTTTTTATGGAAAAAGGGAAGCAAAGATCATTCTGTGCAAAATAAGGTAAGTTTAGTATATAATCTGCAATTTAGATATACATATATCACTTAAAAATGCTGTGGAAATTATTTAGAAATGCATTTTTAAACAGAAATATCAAATGTTAATGAACAATTTTAAAACTATATTACAAAAAACATTCAATGCGCTAAATACTATTTTTTTTTTTTAACAAAATAAATTTATGTACAATTTAACATTTGAACTAATTGACTTGCAAAAAGGTAAAAAAAGGTAAGTATTCTATATTAAAGCATAGGACAGGACTCTGTTTTCACATATAGTGATTATTATAGTATTGTACTTTAGTCACATATAGTATGACCTTTCTCAGTGCTGATTTTAATTTGACATAAAATTATCAAGATTAAAAATTGTAGCATATTTAAAACTTGCATTCAACAACTTTATAATCACACAACACATTCTGTATTATAAATTGCTGACTGAAAAACATTTGCCAGGAACATAAAGGCAAAAAATAACTTTTAATTGGATAATCAATGATGATATTAATGCAATTCAATTATTGTTTCTGAAAACAATACTTATAACTAATGCAAACTAAAGCATAAAAGTAAAATACTAATAAAATATAGTAATAGAAATACTGGATAATTGCATAATGGGTTACCTGATATGAATGTATGACTATTTCTAGGTTGAGAAACATTAAGAGTACTTCTATGGGGCTGAGAAAAATTATTACCTCCTTCTCAAAGCTGTCAAGAATTTTAGTGAATGTACAAGATACCAAAACGCTACAAAAATAATTGATACTGCTTGACAATTAGTAATGAGCTAAAAAGTACCTTATTTTAAAATGTGACTGTAAAACTTTTGAAAGTAAATGCATATCGGAATCGGGCGAATCAAATTTTTAAACGGCTAGGGGGGGCTCAAGCCCCTCCCTGTCCCCTATATGGCCACCCATGCCTGATACAACACTAACAAATTAGCTATCATATTAAGGTTTTCTGAACCATAACACACGCAACTAAATTTACCAAAATTAGATTCCAGTTCAGCAGATTTAAAATCTAATCAATGTCATGAGGGCATAAGAGAAAGAAATAGAGGAAAAAGATATACAAAAGAGGATTCTCTCAAATGAAAGCCAGACATGTGTAAACACCTTTTTCCTCCTTTGGTTTACGGTGCAAAAACAATTAAGGTCATTCTGCGCCAGAATATATAATTTTCTGAGAAACCCACACCTTCGTTGCCTAGGGAACCAAACCTTAGACTACAGTGGCTGAAAAAACACATGTATTCTGCAGTACCATTGGAATCAAACCTGGGTTAATAGCACAATAGATGAACGTGTTACCGCTATGTTATCATATGGGGAAACAATTTTTATAATATAGTTTTAGCACATTGCTTATTATTTTGCAATTGGTTAAAAAAGAACTTGGGCAACTGAGAAAATAAATGTTATTTTTATAGCATGTTGAATTCTACAAAATCAGAGCTGTTAAATGAAATTTAACAATAGTACTTTAAAGTTGCATTTTACAAGACAGAGTTTATTCAATTTGCTAAATTTACACCGGATTTTTGTGCTACATTGTGAATGATTTAAATATTGTCATGGAAGCATAAATTAAGGATGTAACTCCATCGACCATAAATTTCCAGAACATATATTGATATGTTCATAAATGTGTTTAGTAATGAACTGGTAAAATATACGCACACAAGGTTAGCAATCTGTGAATAATGGTTTAGTCGATTGATTCTATTGTTTGAACACCTTACAACCTCTAGATAGTTTTTAACCTGACTCAACTAACAGGACTCTGTGCATCGCATCATCGTGTATGTGAAACCAGTTCGAGACTGTTGAGTTGTAATTACAAGCTAAGTTGAAAAAAAAAATTGTGAAAGTCTGAAGTCGACTATGCATCTATTACAATTCTTTCAATGAAGTTCTGTAGTAGAACATAGAATGAACATACATTTAATGACTAGATTAATATAGATTTGTCATATACAGAATTATGTAATCTTGATTAATATTGGGTTTCATATGCTTTTTACGTAACAGACACCTAATACTTGTTTCTGCAAATTGGAGGAAAGGACAGTTGAGAGCTAAAAAATTATTAGTTATTATATAAAATATTAGTTTGCACAATATGTAAGAAATCACCACATATAAAAAGTTAAGAATATGATATGCCGATTTTTTTTACCGGTAGTATTCTTTTTTTGTAAGGGAAGAAGGGGGCGACAATACAGCGTGTGACTACGGATGGTAATTCCATCACTGAAAATACAGGGTGTGCCAAAAATTTGTTCGGATTTTAAAAAATCATAAAAAAATGAATAAATTGGTGTATCGGGGTGCAGTTTGCACCTTTAGATTTTTCAAACTTTCAGATTTATTTTTATACAAGAAAAAAAAGTTAAAATTGTCGCCGGTAGGTGGCGCTGAAAGGTATATTTTCCTGAAAATATGCAAATTTTATCGGTTTAAAAGAGGATTGTAACCGACAACTAACTTCTAATCCACTTCTGCCTTTGTAATAGTGTGTGAGGATTGAATTGCCGCTTTATTGAATTATTGCAACTCATTGAATGACTGCAATGTTGACATTGGTAGAAAAGACACTTTTGGTAAATTTTTTTTTATGTCACCAATGTGTCCACAATGCAAGCATTACGGAAATTTAGAATAGTAAAAAAAAATACGGAACACCAAGGTCCAATTACAGAAACTGGGCTCAAAAAGATAGTGCTGCGATTTGAAGAAACCGGTCGCTTAGACGATCAACCTCACAGTAGCAGGTAGAAATTGTCAGATGAGCGTACTAGCAGGGTAGCAACAGAAATGGATGCCCTTGCAGCACAGTCACCTAGCACCATATGCAGTGTATGGGAAGTTTAAAAAAACACAGGTCAAACCAGCATGTTTCGAGTTGTGCATGAAGTCTTGAAGTTATACCCATACAAACTAAGACCTTTACAGGAGCTGAAGCCAAACGATATTGCAAAATGAAAGGAATTTACTGAGTAGGCTTTGAAAAAGATCGACGATGATCCACAATGGCTTTTGAATATCTTTTGGACAAATGAGGCCCATTTTTCATTACACAGATTCGTTAATACGCATAACTGCCGGATCTGGGCTCAAGATGATCCACATGCATAGGTAAAAACGCCGATGCATGCACCGAGACTCACTGTGTGGTGTGGGTTCAGTGCATCAGTAATTCTTGGTCCTTATTTCTTCCAGGAACCATGCAAAACCGGCGGCTGGAAGATGTACACTGTAATGGGAGACCATTATCTAAAAATGTTGCATGATTACGTTGTGCTATCCCTGTATGAAAAACAGCTACTAGACACCATTACGTTTATGCAAGATGGAGCACCTCTTCCTAGCGCCACCTACCGGCGACAATTTAAACAATTTTGTTCTTGTGTCAAAAAAATCCGCATAATTTTGACAAGTCTAAAGGCACAAACCGCACCCCAATACACCAATTTCTTCCATTTTTATGTTTTTTTTAAAAATCTGAACCAACTTTTGACACACCCTGTACATAGATATTTTTATATCTCAAGATTACACACAAGGCTCTCACAAGACTTTTCACAAGAAACTAGAAAAATAAAGATCACTTTTTGGGACCAATAAAGACCTTCATACAGTAATTTATGTTCATGACTTTTTTTCAAATATTCGTCCTTGCTCATAGAGAGCAATTGAAAAAATTTATATTTTATGGTATATGTACCCCCTCCAAAGAAAATAGATCTAATAAGCAGATAGTACTGAAAATTAACAAAAATTTACTCAAAAACAGAGAAGTATGTTTCTTAAATAAATCATTTAAAATAACCAATAATTTTATTTATTGAAAAAGTAATAAACCGAATATATAAAATTCTGCACTCTAGAAATTTAGGAGCTTTTAAAAAATAAGTACTATAATGACTATTGGGGGAAGGTGGCGGGATTGATAATTCTTAAACTTCATTATTTTAACATAACAAATTGATTACATGTAATATATAATGTGTGTATATTAATGTGATATATAAAAATGTTGCATGTATGTTACAACATATTACATCATTAAAAAATTATTAAGGGTCTCAAAATGGAAAATTATAACAATAATAAATACAAATAACTCACCTGAATCAAAATCAGAATATTCTACATCTGTTACATATGCACTAGGGAATATACCCGCAAACCCTGTTCTTAAATTCACACCTAAAATGGAGAATATCCAGACAAAGCATTCAAAAATGCGATCAAAATATTTTCCAGTTTACAAATATTTTGCTTGTGTAAAAAAAAAAAAAAGCTGCACACCTAGAAAAATAGCCCAAAAATCACAAAACTTAACATGCAAATACATCTTAGCCAGACGTGCAAATGATAAAAAAATGCACAGCCAGTAAACACATGGAGAAGGTCCAGAGTACACAGGAACCATGCACCCCTAAGGTACACGTAAGGAGCATTGTTTGCCTGCAATTTCAACTCAGACTGCTTCTATGATAAAAGGAAAATGTAAAGAAAGATGAATCTTGCAGTAGACTATAACTATGTAATGGATAGGGCATATTGTACTGGTCATTAGCAATTATCCTATTACACAGAAAAAGAACAAGTAGTTACAAAAGAAATTTTTATTTCATTTATTACATGGTGCAATATGGAACTCATTTGTACTTTTCATAAAATTTGCAGACAGCTAAAACTACTTGGAACACCAGTTAGGTACAGTGAAGTAATCAACTGCCAGACCACTATGGGAAAATTCTGCCACTGCATGAATATTCCATGACATGTAGACAAAAGCTTTTCCCATGCTTCATTATTGTAAAAGGTAAGGTTTATTTCCTATGAATGAGGTACCATTACAGTATGTTGACAACCTCAATGAATACATCAAAGGACAAGGTAATGCTTTGCTGGCAAATAAACATAAACTTCAATCAAATATAAGATGAAAATGTTTTGCATCTAAAAAGCACACAAAAACATCATTAATTTGGAGTCTTAAAATATTTTCCCCTACACACATACATATTCAGATTTCATTATATAATGTATACATATTTGTAGTAAAAAAGGGTATTTTTTCAAAATTTTAATGCTTGCTCAGTATTTCTACTATCATTTTTAGATTATCCACATAGTTTTGCCATCCATTACAATTGCTCCCTGTAAATCTAATATTTTCATTTATTTCATTACTAAACGGCATTACCCATTCATCCTCTGATAATTCAAAAAAAGCATTTTTTTGCATGAATCACAAAAATAACATATTCTATCTCCGAGGAAGAGAACTACAGATGTTGTTGAAAAATATTTAAGCTGAATAGATATTGTGTGTGTGTGTGTGTGTGTCAGTTTCACAGTTTTAATTATTTCTTAAGTTGTGAAACCTCTTATACAATAATTGTAATAATTATTTATTAAATGTTTTATTGACATTAAATATTTTATTGCTGCATCATCTCATAAGTGCCATACGTTTATCAAAAGTTCACCTTTAATTATAATTTAGTCTTTGCTATTCATTTACCTGTGAATTTAAACTTTTTTTTTTACATTGTACAGTACCATATTCCTGTAATTGGCAAATTTTTAACTACATTTTTTCCCACATAATCATTTTACCCATGTCTTGAATAGTCAGGCTAACAAATTTAGTGAAATTCCAATTCAACCTACAAGAACCTCTGTACATGTAAATAGAAGCAGTTCAATTACGGCCATGCTATAGTTATAGTATTGAATTGTTAACCTGAAGGCTACTTATTTAAATCCGACATGTGACATACCTGCCTTTCTTTACTTGAGCACTACACACACACTTAAGGCTTTAAAAGTTGTTTCATTTTATACAGAAGACTCAAATTATAGTAACCTTGAAAGGACCCTGACTGCAGGAACATTATATCAAACAGACACTATACAAATTAAGTCTCCTTTTTACATGCAAATGAAATGTTAATATTGATCAATTAAAAATAAAAATTAATGGTGTAATACTTTTTTCAACTGAACCTAAATTTCTTCACATCTTACAACCTAATCTTAAATTGAACTTCCATATTCCGGCTTTATGTACTAAAATTAGTACAAACATTGGTGTGCGTCATATGTAATATCCGTTTCTTTCTCCCAAAAATTATTTTTATTGACCTATACTATCCTTTTTTTTATCATGTTCATTACTGCTGCTACTAACCTGAGGGACCACAACTAAATATAATTTTCGCCACACTTTCATATTGCAGAATAAATTCTTCACATAGCTTATAATTAATAATGACTATTCATCTATAGAAACTGCTTGTCAACATAATATATTTACAACAAATAAACTTCTGGACTACAAAATTGTAATTTTTATGCTTAACTACATTAAAAATTCTAAGTAATGGATTTAAGTTTTTCTTCCCTTTTTTTTATTGTATATAAATCGTTGCATACAGTCTACTCTAAATTAGCTGGTGAAGAAACTGGGCAATATTGGCTTTGTCAGATATTAAACTCTCTTCCTATTGCTGTCTAGCTAAAACGTTAATAATTTTGATGTTTTTACAATATATTATCACTTTGTACATATACGTGCCTAAGTATATTATATCAAACGTTCTTCCGATTTCCCAACTACCAGAGTCTTCACAATTGGCTGTTCTATCACAATGAGTCTTTAAATCGAGGGTCGCTTCACGCAAGTCTACTGTATCTGAAACTATGGAGGTTGGAGTAAGTAATCCTGATTTAATCCTCTATTGCCTCTCCTTTTCAAAGGGGAAGCCTTCTCTTGGAAAAAAAAGGGGGGGAAGTAGAAGAGAAAGGTCATTTTTACTGTCCCCAGGCAAAAGACTTAAAACTTCTGCTATAGTGACATGGGATTTGATTTAAAAATCTTTAGCATTTGTTGCCCAGGTAAACCCAAGTTTGTGTATTACATAGAAAACAAAAAACGTATATTTTGTCTAAAAGTAAAGTTTAATTATTATTATTATTACATAGAGTAATCTGCAAAATATTTCAACTGAGCTTAAATTGAAATTTTTCAGTTTTTCATTTTTTCTGAATTTTAATTTTAAAGTTTATTATTTTTATTATTATTTCTTCTCATCATTATTTTTCTAATACTTGTTAGGGATAAACCACATTATGAGAAACCTTGATCTATCCTTACATAATTCTTAATACTATAAATAATCAACAATTACAAATGTGCAGATTAACCAAAATTCTATAATATTTACCTTCACACCAGAAGTCATCTGCCTCTTTGTGAATATAAACTGGATCCCCAATATCAACTTCAATTTCATCGTCATGCCTCGGAAGAAACTTGTACAAACCCCTATGAGTAGCATCCTGCACTTGAAGTGCTGCTGTAAACGGTAATGAACTAATAGTACTTGATGATGAGCATGACATTTCTAAAAAAACAATAACACACTCATATTTTGTTTAAATATTACAGTAATTACTTATAACATGATGTCTGATCAAATTCAGTTTTAAACTTCCCTGACTTTTCCAGACCAAATTTTAATCAATTTCCAGTCACTATTTATAGTAACCAAAATTTCATAATGAAAACTAGTTTCAAGACAATAAAAGCCACTAACACAAATTAATTTAAAATTTGATTACTATGCATTTACGAATACAAACATTACATTTTAAAAAGATGCATATCATTATACTAAAACCTTACATTACACATTTATGACATTTTCATTCGGCCCTTTTGAGTTCATTATAAATGGGTTTAATTATATAATCGTAAAAATTAAGCTTTATCTTTTGCTCTATTTAAAAAGCATGTATAGCAAATACATAAGGGAAAGGAGATTACTGTTATCAGAATCTCCCACACATGAGGTAATTTAGCTAAAAATACTTTTAAAAAAAAAAATTTGCTTTATATATGGCAAACATCCTTTCCTACGAAATGTAAGCTTTATTATATTTTTTTTAGTTGTTTGTTAGTTTCAGCCAATTTCAAATACACTATTTCACAACTAATTGTGATACAACTTTACCACAGTTCCAAATTTATGACTTACAGATATTTATCGTACACTATATTTGTTATACACATTTTATAAATCAGTTTAGAATACCATCGTTCAAGATAGCATTTAGCTATATATGTGTGTGTGTGAAGCCAATAGACCCCCTTCTCACAACGCAATGCTCTCTTTATTTGTGTATAGCGATGCTGTGTCACTACTGCGGTAACAGAAGGTTGCTCATAAAGGTGATAAACAATCTTGGATACACAAAATGAAGCAAGTATTTATTGAGATGAAAGAAGAAGGCACATTACAGGAAGCTTAGTGAATAGTTAGCAAGATCATGGTGCCTATCCAAATAAAAAAAAATCTGTTTCAAATTTCCCTGGCTGTTCCAGGTTTTCCATACCAAATCTTAACTGATTTCCTGTCGCTAATTACAGTAAACAACACATAACACATTAAAATTTATATAATCAAAACAAATCTCAAAACCATAAAATCCACTGACACAACCCCCAAAGCCATTTATTACTGAATTGCAGCATATTTACAAATACAAAAATTGTATTAAAAAATGTATTTCTTTACACTAAAAACTTGCATTAATTAAATATTTATAACACTTTCATTCGGCCCTTTTTGTATTTATTATAAAAGCATTTAACTATATAATTGCAAAGCTGATGCTTCATCTTCCATTCCATTTAAAAAGTGTGTATCATGACTACATACAGGGTTGTTATAATTAAAGTCTCCCTGTTTAGAGCTGTCTGTAGCCTGAAGTAATAAGAGGAATAACACCAAATTTTGTACACATACTATTCAAGATATGTAGGGAGGGATTCTGCAGAAAATAATATTAGTTCCAAAATTTGCTGAAAGGGGAAAATGTGGTACTTCAAAACAGGAAATACATAGAAAAAGCACAAAAAATAAATAACTAAGACAAATCTAAAATGAAATTTTAATTTTTTAAGTTAGCTTGTTGCAAAAACTAAAAGAGCATAAATTGTCCCAAAATTTTCATTTTAAAGTAGAATGAAAATACACCTATGACAATGTAGAAATTTGCATAAAATGCCTTTTCCCAGCATCAGAGTTATAAATACCAGTATTGCAAGCAGATTGCTCAATTAATTGTAAAAAAAATCATTCCACTCTGCCAGATCATGCTTTAATGGTCAGTTGGTTGGTTGTATATTTATGGTGTAAAGTCAATGCGGACAATTCTGTGGCAAGCAAGGTCATGCTTTAATTATTAAATTATTCTATGTTAATAAATGCAACGCCACAGTCACTTCACCTGAATTTAGGCACTTCAAAAATATTCATAAAGATCCTTTATCAGTATCTGGGGTTAGAAAAATGATTATAAGATTTGAGGAAACTGGATCTTTTCTAGTTATGACTGGATGGGGAAGGAAGCCCCCATTTCATCTCAAGTAAAGGAGAAAGTTGCTGCTGCTATTGTGGATCCATGAGTGAATGATGCAGCAGAAACAAACAGCACACAAAGAGCAGCAAGACAATTGGATATTCCCTATTCCACTACGAGAAAAATTCTTAGGAAAATAATTCACTTTTATCCTTAAAAAATCATTTACCAACAGCAGCTGCTGAGAAATGATAATGGGAAAAGAATAACATTTACTTTAAGATTTTTGACCAAAATGAAAGTAGATAATGCCCTTTCATTGAACAGTCCATGGGGAGATGAAGCCCATTTTAATTTTGATGAGACAACAAATACCCAAAACTTTTGAATATGGGCTTCAGAAGCCTTGAACATTATTCAGCAAAATCCCCTACATTCACCAAAAATTACTGTATGGTGTTTGTTTGTGATTTTACGGCTCAAAGACTACAGTGGTCATGCTGCGCCGGGACCTACTGTTTTCCGAGGAATCCAAAATTATGGACCTCAGGGCATTGCAAAAAACAGCTTTTTAATTTTTCAAATCCCCTTAGCCCTGTATTGTTAAGCACGGTAAATCATAGTTACACTTGAAATTTCAGCTTATTTGAATAATTTTAGACCCCTGTGCACCTCATTTGAAGTTTTTAACATTAACGGTATAGGACCTTATCACAATGTTAAATATGCATTGTGCGCAACTTACCTTACTGCTGCAATTTTTAATTGTAACGAAGTATCTTAACAAATTTATTTAGAGCACAGGCACACTTCACAGTTATCAAAGTTGACCAATTACAGAATTAAGATACATTAAGCTGTAATAAATCACCTGCTTTTGCTGAATATTAAACAAAAATTATCATAATGGCTGAGTGTTGTTTGTAGTGTTTCTTTTTAAAAGTTTGGAATATGTTTTCTTTGATTCTCAATGACACACAAAAAATATTGTGTCTGTTCTTCGTCATTTACAATGTCCTTGGAAAAGTCTTAAATCAATATCACAACTCATTTGGAAAGATCCTTCACAATCTTAACATCCCATACAAATGATTCTACTTTTTAGTAACTAACATCATGCTCCCATTCCTGTACAGGCTTCTTCAACCAATCTGCATCGACACTCAGGATGTTGAACAGGAACCATGACTTAGGGTCGATAAGAGATACTAGTTTAGTTCTCTTGTTGGATATTTGAAGCATCGGCTGTCCTCTTTGAAATTCCTCCTGCAGGGCTATACTTAGCAACTGCCGTGCTATCTGGTGTCGTTCAGAGTTCCAGACACGGTGTGAGGAAAGAGAGGAGACTCTGCATTTTTCAGTTGTATTCTTCCGTGTATGGACTGTATGGTGGTGGTTAATGATGATGGGGATGAAAATGATGTTTCTGATTCTTGCCGACAATGTTCTATTTCAGCGAGCTCGAATTTTCCGGTGGCGTGAGACTGCTTTCATTTCACCTTTTGGAAGTATTTTACATCAAAACCACCTAACTCCATTTTCCAACTTGTTCGCTGATCTTCCAAGAATATTTTGTCTTCGGCGATGCTTTTTTCATGCAGCAGGTATTGTGTTCCATAAGGCTGCATCTTCGCGGAATATATCAAACAGTTGGCTGAAAGATGTAATGAAATTAGCACTATCAGTTTCAAATTTTTTTCTGGCTTTACTCTTTTGAAGATTTTCATATTGCGAAATTAATTTCCCCAACATGATTTGTACCATCCACTTTTGATTGACATTGTAGGCATGATGGCAAGTTTCCAAAATGTTTCCACTTTTTCTAGAACGATTTTGATAATATCGTCTTTCCTGTTATTTTGCATAGAACCCTGATTCAGGTGTATGAAATATTGCAATGTGTCACCATTTGTTGGAAGTTGACAGCCTTTCCTTGATTCCAGTCGAACAACTAATTTTCTAATAAGTCATGCTTGGAGAGATTTATTTTCCTTCCTTAGCCTAGGAGGATTTTGGATGTTGACTATTGCTTCAAATCCATTGCAGATGCAGACTCTGGCAGTTCTAACTACCCACTGGGTAGTCTCAACTATCGTCAGTGGGAAACAAATATTTTTAGTGACACATGACTCGTTTCTCCATTTTATTCCCAAAAATAGATCGCAAATAGAAACAAAAATGACCATCAGATGCAGTTCATTAATGAAGAACAACAGAAGCAATATCTACTACAGAAATTTTGAGATTTATGTTCTGAAAAACCACATTACTTATTACAGCTTGATGTATCATAGTTATGTGAGAAGTAACATTTTATAATTATTAAGTGTGCTTGATTAGCAGTGTTCACATTTAAGACTATAATAACGTCCCATACCGGTAATGTTAAAAACTTAAATGAGGTGTAACAATGATTTACCATGCTTAACAACATAGGACGAAGGGACCTTAAAAAAAGCTGTCTTTTGCAATGCCCTAATGGACTTACAATTTTCAGAGGAATCCAAATCTCTTCAACCTACAGTTTTCTGAGGAATTCAAACCTCTAAGGTCTAGGGAATCAAACACGGACTACAGTGAGCAGTGCAATCTTCATAAGATTTCTGGGTAAGCGTTCTTTGCACCGTTGGGAATTGAACCTGGATTAATGGCACACTAGGCGAATGCATTACCACACCGTGCCACCGCAGGACACTGTATGGCGTGGTTTCACTTCAACTTTAATTCTTGTGCCATACTTCTTTGAGGAATCACAGTCAGCAGGTACAATAACCTGTTCTGTTACATCACAAAAGTATCTCCACATGCTGTGTAGCTATGCAATTGCAGGAAAGAGGCTACTTGGATGAGGCAATTTTCATGCAAGATGGGACTCCTCCTCATATTGCTTGACCAGTACAGCAGCTATTGTGCCAATATTTCTCTGAAGAAAGAGTAAGCAGCCACTGTTTCCCCACGGCATGGCCGCCACGATCTCCAGATCTTACACTATGTGATTTTGGGCTGTGGGGGTCACCTCAAAGCCAATGTCTATCAATGTCCCTAATCTGGATGTTTTAAAGGGTGGCATGTGCCTAATGTTTCTCCAGAGAAGTTGCATTCTGCAACCAAGCATGCTGTGTGTCGAATACAATTTCTGGTCCAAAACAACGGCAATCATATTTCAGTTCACCTTCAAAACAGTGAATGTGCACATTTTGGATGCATTAATGTAAGATATAGTGAGGGAAATGTATGTATTACATCTCTAAAGGACACAGAGGCTAAGCGAGGTTTTCTAATCAAAAACAATTTGAGAATGAATTTTGGGGTACATCCCTCTATTTGTTATTAACATACAAAGATCATGTGACTGCATATTAGGCCAAGATTAGCTACGATTTTACATCTAGAATTTGATTAACGTGTATATTATAAATGTCTTCCTAGTTTGAACTTTTGCATTTAGAAATAATCAATATGCTTTAGTTTGAACTTTTGCATTTAGAAATAATCAATATGCTTTACTCTGAATTTTCACATGAACTTTTGGGTTACGTTAGAGGGAATTAAGGTTAGATTTAAGATAGTGTATGATCACATGTGTAAACATCATCCAAGTACTAGAACAAAACATACATTATAAATCAATATTTAATGAGTGTGATAACATAAAAGACTAACCTTCTTAAAAAAAATCTTCATTTTGCTTACATTTCTCAGATACTCAGGAATTTCATTCCATAGTCTAAGTCCAATGGCATTTATATTTTTTGGAGTAGATAATTTCAAAATAATAAATAATATGAAGATTTCAGGGCCCGAGAAACAAATCAGTAAAATGTGATGATTTTTTATCCTTGCGGATGTGTAAAAGCAGTGTGAGGCAAAAGACAATCCTAATGTCTTCTACCTCATGCTACTTTAGGCAATGAAAATTTCATTCACAAATAAAGCACTCAACAGTGAACTCAACTACCTTTGTAACATCACAACAGATGGCAGATTTGAACCTTCCATCATTGCTCGCTAAAAAAGCTCTCACAACCTAAATTCACTACCACTCTTTCTGATTTTTCTTCACCTTTGTTAAACATGTTGTGTGTTTGTAAAGTGTTTGTTTCGGTGTGTTTTATCCAGGGTTGGCAATTTGATGTCAAAAACTAGTTTTTGATATGACAATGACTTAAACCTAGTTAAAGCCATCAAAAGCTCAAAATTTCAAAATAAAAAGATCAGATATTAAATTAGTGAACGCTGCATGTTGTATTATCAATATCCATACATTATTAGTAGTATATGTCAAGCAAATGTTATAATTACAATATACAAATATATTTTTATCTCAAAAATATTTCATCTCTCTAAAAATACTGTAAAAATGGAGAAAAATGTCAGTTACCGTTTTAAATGAATTAGGATACCAAAATTGTGATGACCAAAAATGAATTCATTGAAAAAAATCAAGGTAAATAAAAGCAAGGTTTCCTGAATTTTTTATTCATTAAGATTGCATAATTTAGTTTAATAAACTAGTTTGGTGCAGCCATGCAGCATTCGGTAGCAAATTGCACATTTGGAGCTTTTCTCAATGCTTAATCCATTTCACAGTTAAGAACAAATAATTCCAAAATTGAAAAACATTCTTTGAATAAAAGCTGAACTGGCAAGTTGAAATAAAAGCATTATTGCTAGTTCTGAAAATTCAGATGCTGCACTATTCTTCTGAAGCCTTCACACTTTGAAATGCTTTTCCAACATGCAACAGGGTTTGCATGTTACACACTGGCACTGAAGTAAGAGGTAGGGAATGGGTTTTTTGGGGTTTCAAATGCTATCGAAAGTGGTAAACAATCGTAGACTTTTTCAGCAGCAAAAATATGAGCAGTTTCCATTTGCTTATCCATGTTAGCCTACACCAATATACTGTATTTAGGATGGATAAGGTTGTCAAGTTCCTAAAGCATTATGCTCAGGTTGCAAAATACTAGCGCCAAATAAAAACTATGTCACTGTTAACATATAAGGCATGATTAAAGTATGTTTTCTCTCTCTCTCTTACCAGCATACCTTACATCGGAGCCAGACCCAGTATGGGCTGGTCTTTTTAAATTTTGTGAGTACAGCACATAGGCGTAAGTCAGTTATTATTATATTAGGTTAAAATTTCAGTTACTGTTATGTTAATCAGATTATTATTTGTTGATGAATCCACCAAATGCAATAAATATTTGTTCTGTTATTATTCGCTTCTTTCCTTAAATGCACCTATGCCGAGACATACAATTTTGCAAATGTTTAAAATGGAACCGACTAAATTATGGAATCGGCATTAAACTTAAAGCAATAAGATGTGGTGTAACAACTTAACCTTGCCCCACAATGTAAGCAAGGAAATGTATTGACCCCAAAGCCTGTTTCAGGTATTTTTTCACAATTGTGGTATAGGGTTGTAGAGAGTTCTCTTTCATAAAACTCAGCCATATAGGACATGCATCAGCTAGTGCTGATGTGTGTTTGCAGGGCATCTGGTACAACAGCTATTGAATTTAGCTGTAGTACCAAGTGTTTGCACTGATGGTACAGATTGTACTTTGTTATATATATTGTAATAGTTTATAAACTTAACAAAATGCAACATGTTTTTAATATAGTCATTGGATGTTTTAAGCAGTTTTTGACACGGTATGCATTAAGAGTAGTTTTTGCATAGATAGTTCAAGGGCAAAGTAAAGTGAAAATCATTTTTTGACAATCTTGATTTTCAAGAACAAGAAATAAACAATGGCAATTTCTCACTTGCCATAGAAATAAATAAAAAGGTTTTGGCAGCGCCTGCCTTTTTTTTTAAGTGAATTGTTTTACTTAATTTTTGTACTCTTTTCATTTGGTTTTAGAATTTATTAAAAGTATTATGTTAGGGGTCACCCCCCTCCTCGCTTGTCGCCCATTGATGGCCCACCATTGTTCAGTCTGTGTGAAATTGGTCCACCACTGCTAAAAGGTTGTGCACCACTGGTTTAAACAATGTATAAAACCAGCTAAAACTGTCACATGTCAAAATCTTGCCAACCCTGGTTCTATCATCCCTGAAATTTTTTTCCGTTAGTTTTGAAACACACTGTATGCAGGGCTCAACAAATCGTGATGAACCATACTTGTCAGATAAGAACAGTTCTCGCCCACCACAATAAAAATTAGGAACCTAGTAGGAAAAGATTCCTCACTCTCCAACTGCAAAGAGCTTGTCATCAATAGCGCCTGGGTAACCAGAGTAGTTGAGGCCTGTATATATACACTCTATAACAAAAAAAAATCGACGCACCAAGAAGGGGTTGTCCGATTGCGATAAAAATTGGTGGATGTGAAGAACATACATAGAAAAAGAAACGATTAAAATTTCAGAACAATTGAATGATTTATTGCAGAGTTTGACCGTTACAAAGGGAGGAAGTCAATAAGGCGTTGGTCCACCTCTGGCCTGGATGCAAGCTGTCACCCGGCGTGGCATAGACTGATAAAGATCCCGGATGGTGTCCTGCGGAATTTCTTGCCAAATTGTCTCCAACTGTCGGGCTAAATCGTCAACATTCCGGGATGGTTGCAATCGCCTTCCCATAGCGTCCCAAATGTGCTCTATGGGAGAGAGATCAGGAGACCTAGCTTGCCAAGGAAGTGTTGGGCAAGCTTGAAGACAATTCATAGCAACACGTGCCGTGTGCGGCCGGGCATTGTCTTGTTGAAACGTAAGTCCAGGGTGTCGCAAAAGGAACGGTAACACAACCGGTCGTAGAATGTAG
>QLNU02015360.1:146862887-146880899 GCA_006491805.2 Dysdera silvatica | reverse complement strand
ATATAGTTTTTTGTAGAATTCTTCAACTCTTCTAAGTATTTCTTCCCTATTTCTTGTTACGGTGCCATCCTCTCCTTTTAATGCAATGATGTGTTTCTTCCCAACAGATAAACTTCCTTTAACAACCCTAAGGCTCTTGTTATTTTCAATGGCTTTCCTTACTAGCTCACAGTTGAATTTTCTTATGTCTTCTTTCATGCTTTTGCGCAGAGTTTTACAAAGTTCTATGTACTCAATCCTGGAACTGGTATTTCGATTGTCCACCTTCATATCTCTTCGCCTTTTCATGAGCTGTTTCGTCTTCTCAGATAATTTGCTATTGTGCTTTTTACAGGTTACACCACCAATTTCCCCAGCAGTTTCAACTATTGTCTTAACAATGTTTTCATTTGCTTCTGAGATATCACTTTCATCAATAAGTCCTTCCAGTGCAGAAAAGCGATTTTTTAATTCCAACTTGAATGCCTCGGTATTTTCTTTTAATTTCTTTAAATCCACCCTCTTACTTACTTGTTTCCTAATGAGCTTCTGTCGTTCTAATTTAGTATTTAAGTGCACTTTACATCTCACCATTCGATGATCACTTCCAGTATTAAATCTGTTCAGTACGCTGCAATCTTCAATAATTGATTTCTTGTTTGCCAGGATATAGTCAATTTCACTAGTTCCCCCATTTGGGTGTTTCCATGTCCATTTTCTTTGCGGTTTCTTCTTAAAAAATGAATTCATGATGCTAAGGTTTTCAGCTTCTGCAAATTCGATGAGTTGATCGCCACGTTCATTCCTTTCCCCATATCCGTATTTACCAACCGATGTCTCTCCTTGTTCCTGTTGTCCAATTCTTGCATTGAAATCCCCCATGATGAGCTTGATATGTTGTTTCCCTTTGGTGTGTAACTCTTTGATTTCTTCATAAAATTCTTCAACCTCTTCGTCGGTATGGCTTGATGTTGGTGCATATACCTGTACTATTTGAAGTTGGTATCGCTGGGTTAGTTGAACAACGAGCCTCGCTGCTCGATCTGATGTACTTTCAACTTCCAGAAGACAGTCTTTAATTCTTTTGTTGATTAAGAAGCCAACACCACTTGTTCTTCCAGTTTCCGTTCCTCTATAATAAAACAAATGTCCACTTTTAAGTTCCACCAACTCTTCACCTTTTCTTCTAACTTCACTGAGTCCTACAATGTCCCATTTGATCTTGTCAAGTTCTTCTTCCAATTCCTGAAGTTTTGCTTCAGAAGCAAGGGATCGTCCATTATACGTTGCCAAGGTCAATAACAAACGGCAGCCTGGGCCATTCCAGTGATTCTTAGCACCCCCTGCTTTCATGCCACACTGACCGCTGCCTTGATCAGGAGCACTCCAGCACCTGGAGACTAGGGGCCATGGTTTCTGGTGTGTCAACATAATGGAGGAATTAGCCATAATTTCACCACGCTGGCTAGACGGGTTGGTGAATTAGCCCTCCCCTTCCGCCTTTCTATCCGTGTAGCAAATATTAATTTGCCACATAAATAGAAAGCTCAGCCTGCACCACTTGAAGGCGGGGTAGGACACTAGGTTACTGGCCTGGCCGGTTCCACACATCGTCACATACGTTCAGCGTGTGGGTCTCCTTCCAGTTAGATACCAGCAACCCTTTTGCAGGCCATATATGTGTGTGTGTATATATATATATGTGTGTGTGTATGTATATATATATAGAGAGAGAGAAATTGTCTTTTCTAAAAACAAATGAAGTATCTTACAATTTAAGTTTTCATAATCCATTATAAAATAAATGTTTCCTATATGATTACCTCAAATATGGTTTGATATGACCACTAGTTGATTCAATTTCAAGGTACAAGTTTCCATTTATAATTTCATATTGTTTGTCATTTATAGAGGAATTCTGAGCATCATTAGCAGATTCAAATGAAACAGGGAAAGATTTTGGCCATTTTCGAAATTTGCTAAGAGCTGAAACAGAATATTGAAATGAATAATGTGATTCATAAGAACAAATGCACACATATATACCAGCATCAGAACAAAAAGTTGTCATAATGAAATGAAACACATGCAATTTACTTTTTGTCTAAAGGAATGTTGTAGATATTAAAACATTAAGACTTCTACAGATAGGACTTCATACAGTATATACTGGATGGACAGAAATAATGAGATTTGTGAATTTCATAGTAGCAAGTACAGTAAGAATCATACTGAGTTAGGACCTACAGTTTTCCAAGGAATCCAAACCTCTTATGACTTAGAGAACCAAACCCTAGACTACAGTAAGGTCTACAGTAAGGCTAGTCAATAAGGTTTTTTTTTGTTTTTTTTTTTGCACAGTTAGGAGTCAAACCCAGAATAATGGCATGCTAGGCAAATGCACTACCACTGCAAGGCCAAAATGATAATGAGATACCTGCTTCCTAAGTAACCTTATACTATCACCCACCTTGCTATTAGAAAAGCCATAGCTTGGTAAGTAATAAGTAGGAGATCCTGACATTCACATACATGGTAATTCCATAAGAGTATGAATATATTTTGTGAGTTAACGAAGTTTGCAAGAAAGATGAAAGTTGTTGCTGATACGTGGATTGTTCTATGGCAAAAGTGGTATATAAATTACACTATCTCCATTTCAACAATATCAAGAATGTATTTGATATATGCTATTTCCAAAAAGAAAAAGCTCACAGCAGAGAAAAAAAATTACTATCAATATCTGTCTAATATTATTTTAGCTAACTGCAAATTATAAAAGAATGCAATGATTGACCAGGATTTACCATAACGAGTAAAATGTTGTCACTAGCCATAATGTGAATGCAAAGAAAATAAAAAGAAAAGTAAAAAAGTAAGTTGGAAACAAAAACAGTAAAAGTAATGAAAGGTGGAAAATAAATTAGAAAAAGTTAAAGTACTGAAGAAAATAAATAAAAAAAGGTTAATGAAAAGAAAATTAAGTAGAAAGAAATACAGAAAAAAAAAAAAACTTACCAACAGCATATAAAAAATCATAACATTTCAAGAACTACTGTTCTTTTTATCAAGCGAAGTGACTTCGCTTGATAAACAGAAATGTACATTTATGATCTGATGGAAATAATATAAGCATAGAGCAAGTTTAAAATATACTGTGTCGTTGTAATCAAACTATAAAGCCTTAAAAAAATAGCATATAATTCATTGAAGTTCTATTAGAATTAAAGAACTATAGTGAATGTAGTTTTAGGTTTGCTTGAGTTTTATGGTGCAAGGACAGAAAGGATCATGCTGCACCAGAATCTCAATTTTCTTTAGAATCCAAACTACTTAATGAATATGGAACTTATCCTCAAACTACGATAAGCAGTTAGTCGGTAAGCATTCTTTTTTTGGCACAGTTAGAAGTTGAACCTGGTATAAACGCACAATGGGCAAGAATACATTACCACTGCACCACCGTAGAGCCTAATAAATATGGAATACTATAAATACTTAAGTAATGTAGAAATATAGATATTTCTTGTGTATTTCAAATTTTCTAGTTGATATGTTATGGATACAATCACTGTCAGACATACATTTAATGTCATAAAATTCATAAATGCTAAAAGGGAGATAGTTATTAATCTTGACACTTAAGCAGTCACCATTACATTGACAAAGTTTGAAATCATAATCAAAGTCTTCTGTCTTCACATCTCCATCGCAAGGTTAAAAATTAAATCATAATTCGCTATTTTTACATAAACGTAGGTTTAGGATTCAAACCATAGTCTACTCATTTTAACTCCAAGTAAGTTTGTTTTCAGCAAATAGAGAGTTTTTCTTTTTCCTTTTTATAAAATAAAATATGTGAACAGTAACTGTATGATTGAACATAAATACTCAAGATATCAGGGGAGACAATTTCTAAATAAAATTTTTCACCAGTTAAGTATTCAAACATACATCTTCAAACACAAAATCTTGGGAAATATTCTACTATATAATGACTTTATATGCTTAGAATGAAGGCAGTGAACTTTAAATGCTTAGAATGGAAATAATGAACTTTAAATCCTATTCACACAAATCAGCAGCACCAGCCTACCATTTTTCTGATTAAAGTAACACATAAAATACTATTAAAATTTCTGATCTTGGTTAAAGTTTTCAACTTATTTTAATACTGTAATTAGTTATTACCAAAAAGAATTTAAAACATACGTTCTTTGTCAACTGGAATCTGGGGAAGTTTCCGCCTTTTCCGCTGTACAGAAACTTCTGATGGAAAACATCTTTCATCTGATATGTGGCAATAATTTGATGCCTAAATATAATATTATAAAAAGCTATAATATTTTAAAAGATGCATCAAGACTGAAAATAAATCATCATCTCATGGTGTCAGGACTACACAGAGACTGGCATGCATGGCAGATTTGTTACTGCATTATGATGAGAAATAAAAAAAAAAAAGTGACACTTTCTGCTGTATTTGGCCATTGTCAATTTTTTTTTTATCACTGCCTGAAGTTATTCAATCCACAGTAAAACCGAAGTAGATAGTTTTTCATTTAACTTGATAAAAGCAATAGCTATTTCGCATAAAAATTTTTCCTTTCCTCTCCTGCCAAAAGTGAGTGATCAAAAATCATTAGCATTAATTAAGGATATTTTTGACACAGAGTATAAATACATAAAAATTTTGGTGTGCATTGGGTAGTGACTTTTTCAGGACTTCAAATTACAATGGGAGTCTACAGGAGAGACTTGTTTTCTATGATTTTTGCAAACGAGACCACAGGGGACCCCAATTCTGTTTTTGGACAAGAAACTATGCTGCATCTAACACACCTGTATTAATGCTTCGGTAACATTGGAAACATGTTCAAATATAACAACAAAAAAAATAAGTAAAAAAATTAACTTGGTTAAAACTTTGGGAAATAACAGGATGGTCATAATTTAACTTTGTCTGTTTAGAACATCCTGCAGCATAAATTGCTCAGCGGACTGAAACCAAAATTGATATAAAAGACAATCCAAAGGATGCGGAAAGGAATTTAGAAAAAAAATGGTTTGAAAATGTTCACCTGGGTGCCTATCAGTGAAATGAATGGAGGAAATGACCAACACTGAAGTTTGAGGACCAGAAATAAAAAAGAATTGATCAGGAAACGGAAATCGAATGAATCAAAGATAATCTATGCAACTGACTTCACATTTATAGCACTATTTCAAGAATAAAAGTCAGGATGTACTATATAATTAAACACAATCTAAGAATTAACATAATAATGAAATGAAGAGTTAAGAATGAAAAAAAATTCTCTAAAAGTGTTCAAGTAATTAGCATTAGACACAATAATATAACCTGAATAAGGTCAGTAATTAAAGTTAATAGGTTTCAGGTTTATAATAAAATTCATATTATAATTCAATATATAATATTTATAATTAAAATTTCCCTCAATGGATGAAACTTAACATCACAGACAGCATAATCCCCACAGAATTTGCAGTGGACTGGTTTTTAAAAAAATTTAGTGAAATTTCATAAAGGGATGCTGTTAACTTTTTTTTATTATTATTTTTGTTCCTCACGTTCGAGATCAAGATACGACTGGAATAGACCACTGACGTCATCATCATAAAATGTCAATAAATAAGAGAAGATAACTTTTGTCGGTAACGTTGTATATTTTCCATCTTAAAGCTCATTAGCTTACGCTAAAAGGCACATGTTTAACTTTTATTGGTATATGTACGAAAACTAACTTTATTGCACAAGCACAGAATAGAGGCAGGACATGTATTCAGAAAAAAGAACAGTAAACTATTATGTTCTCCCATACAAAAAACAATTAGAAATCAGGAAGGGCTTCTCTCTTGTGTGAGAGCACTTGTTGTAACCTATTGTAACACAGGTTGTAAAATACAACTACACATCAAGAAAAACCTTTGTAGTTTTAGCATTCATTGTAAGCACAGATATCTGACAACATCCCTTGTGGCATAATCTTTAGTTTCTCTCAGAAAAAGAGGAAATAGGGAAGCATTTTCTCACTTTTTGCTGATTGGATGTTCATATAACGTCATAGCTAATTTCTAACCAATCAGAGGTTGTAATGTAAGGATAGTAAAAACAGAGAAAGTTCAAAAAAGGGGGATGATTTGGTTTTTGACACCGGAGAAGATGATTGAGTTTTGATCTTGTAATAGTGTAGAACTGAGAGATAATGTAAAAATTATTAGTAAGCTTGTGGGACCACTCGGTGGCCCACGTAAATGAACCAGTGTAGTATGGTATGGAGAGGTCAGCGATGTTAATTGAAATGTGGTATGGTGCGACGAGAAGGACAGAATGAGTTGATGGACAAACATGAGACATCCCATAAGTCCAGTTAATTTTACTTTAACTCTCAGAGACAGTTTTGAATTAGGGATTATGCCTTTAAGTAACTCGAAAATTAATAACTGAATTTATAGAGAATTGATAAGCTACTGATAAGGGTTAGAAAATTGTATAAGAGTTTAAAATGTGAAGTATAAAATTATCGTGTTTTAATGAAGTAGAAATATTACCATTAATTGTTGTAGGGTGTATTTAATACAGATAATTTACACAGATATTTTATGTTGTGATCATATTTATGACTTCCAATCTTATTCGATTTTTTATGTCATTTTAAATTTGCAAAGGGGTCAAAATTCCATCACACAACGGCCAGTCGAAAATATCGCATTTTTCACAAAACCATGCAAAAACAAAGTTTTTAAAAATGACGTTAGATACAGCACCATTACCAACTCGAATTTCTCTTAATCAACAAAGTATACCTCTGCTGTAAACCATGTGATCCAAGTTCCAGAAGTTCTGGAGGTAGGCAGATTTAAAAAAAAAATCAACGAAATATCAATAGAGACTCTCGTCTCTTTTTCTTTCCTCCCATTCAAGAGTTCTGCCTTTGTTCTATAGTGGACCACAGTGCCAATCATTAATTCAATTCAGATGAGGCAAGAACCGAACGGGACATCACCATGCATGTGCTAGGATAGGGAGAAGGCCGAATTTATAAATGGGCAAAAAAATTTTTAGGGATATAAAATTTTATAAAATAGACTTTTTTAAATTACAATCTCAACTGCAGAATTCTGTCGATCCTCCCTCCTTGGGAAAGCACCACCCCCTTGACCTTGTCTAAAATTCTAAAATTATGAAAATTTTTGTGAAACACAACTACCTTCCCCAAATATCAGAAAAATACAGAAATTTGTCATCAAATAAAATAAATTTGTTCATAGAAATATCGTTAATTTCATTTTATAATAATGCACATACGGTAATCTCAGACATTCCCCCATCTTCCCACCCTTCGCTATTTTCCATTGCAAAATGTTTTCTTGGGTAGCTAGCTTAATTTTGAAAGCCAGGTAGGACTGTCCACTTTTCGTGAAAAATGGCCGGGATGAATATGGTATACACACACATACAGTACAGAGTAAAATGCCTCATAGCAAAAATATATAATTATGAGATATACAGCGTGACAGGTGGGAAGAAGGACACAAAAAGTCAAATGTTCCCCAGGTACCTCGCACTTCAAATCCGGGTTTGGGAGAAGAATGAGCTTCACTGGTCATTCTAGTTCTGAAGAAATGCTCAAGCAAGTTTCGAGGGAGGGGTTCTCTATGCATATTCCCAGAGGGTGTTCTCTTCTATGCATGTTCCCGTTGCCGCAAAAGGCACATTACAACCCACAATGTGTGAACTCTATATTTATTCTGTATGTTGATCCATACTGTGAGAAGAATGGCAATAATAAAAATTTAAACTAAAACATAGCCTACTAAAGAGAAATGTTGAGGAACATGATAATAAAATTAAGGACTTTTAGAGACATGCAGATTTTATGCGAAAATAAATAGTTTTAAGGACCAAAAATCATTTCCTAAAAAAATTAAGAACTTTTAAGGACCGTACAAATCCTGAAACAAAACTCTGTAAAAACTTTAAGAATTCATTTAAAAAAGAAAGACTGACAGGAAAAATCAGTGCATTGAAGTGCAGTTTGCAAAATAAGTAATATTTAATGTAAGGTGGTTTTTTTTTTTTTAACAAAATAAAAAATTATTGTTCAAAACTCACCAATATATGGCACTTTAGATATTCGAAAAACAAAATTACCTACTTAGTGTTCAATTTGTGTATTATACTAGTAAGTGTTTGACATGACCACCACTACGAAAAAATCCTCCTTGACGGACTTACATAAAACATGCAGCCTTCCAATATGAAAAGGTGTGTTCCCCATCTCTGGATGAAAGCTTTAAGTGGCCTTTAAATTATGAACTCAACTGCGTAAGGTTTATTCCTGGTGACCTTATACTCACCAAATCTACACTTAAGTATGAATGCTTTTCTCATTGTCTTCACAGTTTCAAAACTTTTTACCTTCAAAAATCCATTGCGAATTAATAAATCATGTGACTGTTACAGGATAACTACATAAAGATAAAATGTTCTGCCACAAATTTTAGGGAACGTTGAAAAATTTAGAATTATACTACTGTATTATAAAGTTATTTTAAAATTACATTGTTAAACTAAAACAATAATTTAACCCTTTGACTGGCTGCCGTTTATCCATGAATACTCTTTTAAAATCCACACGATTGAGCATATAATGCTTCTAAAAATGATGGCCACATTTCAGCAAGTGGTCTTAACATTTTTCCCTCCCGATTTTCTTCCCCCCAATGATTGACACCTCACGGTTGGAGGGAGCATGAACAAGATTCAGTTCCTATGGTTTACACAGCCATTATGCTATCACCCGCCTAAAATTCTTAGAAGGACAAGGAGCCTACTTTTCTCCTTACCCCTTTCAGCCCGAAATATTTGGGTGTGATATGGACACTCGTTTGGGTTTGTTATCAAGAATAAGCAACCTCCCATTTGAAGAAAGACAGTGTATAAAGACGTCTATGTACTGTAGTGCCTTTCACTGTAACAGTCAAGCTGGGTTCTAAAGTTTGAAGATAACTCAATTGTGTATTGCTGAAAGCGAGAACTTGCTTTCAATACTGGTTTGAATCAAGTTTTTTTGGTCTGTAGTTTTAAAACTGTGGTCCGGTTAATATTTTTTGTATAAGACAAAAGCCCAACAAATTACTCGTAAATTCCTTTCCAATTTTTTCCAATGTTCATACACTAAACTAACAAATATTAATAATGAATTATGGCAAAACCATTAAGAAAATTAGTATCCTTATATATATACAGTGTGGTATATTAACAAATGTAAAATTAAATTAATTATCAATCACTGATCAAATGCCAAATATAAAAAATGGTTTGCTTCCCATAACATCCGAAAAAAAAATTAGGTGCGGTCGGTCGAAAAAGGGTTCTTTTTACTAAAATTTCTTTAGCAGATATAATTAAATTGATCATTGTGGTATCGATATGTTTCATAATCGATTATTTGATAAACTATTGGCCATTAATTAATAGATTGTAAGTTAAAATGCCGATTAATCGCTTCAAAAGTGCAAAAAAAGTTAAGGTTGGTTTTGGTTTTTAGTAGGTTCGAAAAGCATCCACGTAAATACATTTTAAAAAAGACCCATTTTAAGTTTAGAGATTTTGACTTTTCATAAAATATCGACATAAAGCTAAATATATATGCCTGCATGAAATTTAAAATTTATAGCTAAAAACCACACAATCACATAATCCTCTTTTTTTTTTAACTATTCACTTTCAGCATTATTTTAATTTACACTCACTCACACATACAGACTTGTAAGCAGTGCCGAATTTCCGTATAGGCAAAGCAGGCCCAGGCCAAGAGCCAAGGAAAGAGCCTGTTAAATTGCTGATAATTTAAAACATTAGACAGCACCTTTGAAAGCTTGGAACTTAATTAAGAATGACAAAATTATGTATGTGTATATATACACACACAGACACACATATATGTAAACACATATGTATTTTTTTTCCCCCTCAATTTTCACGAAATTCCGCCATCAGCAGAACCATCTACAGTAGAAATTGTTTATAACGACCAATTGCATATAACGATGGAATTTTTACAAGAAGTTTGCTATTCTACTCCAAACTAAATATATCAGTTATAACGACATCGTATATATGACACGACCTGACAATCATACATAGGAACTATGTGGGGTTGAGACAACACTGGACTCGCACTGTTAAGTTTAAATAAAAGAAGTCGAACGCATAGATGCAGAGTGGGGGCTTCGTGTATATTTAGGCGTAACTTAAAACTAACCACTAACTAGTAACTGAGGAACATTTTCCACCTTATAGGAAAATTTCATTACAAAATGTCGGAACGCAAATTACCGATTTTTTCGGAAGCGGTGCTTGACTTAGGTACAGACATAGGAGTAGAGTTACATGCGCTTGTGGGTACGGAGCTCTCCCTCTCCCCCAGTAATTTGAAACAAATTGAATTTTCCACATATTGTAATGTACAAATGCATGTACCAATGCTTGCCTCCACCCCAATAATTTTGAAAACTCTGCTGCGTATAGGACAAGTAGGTCCTGATCTAAGGCCCCCACCATTTTGGAACTCCATAGGGACCTTGAAAGAGCCTTATGTTATTAAAAGTTAAGAAATTTTTATTACTGCTAAATCTGAATATTGAAGATAATGAAATAAAAAAAAAATAAAAACTCGTGATTTACTGATTCAATACTACGAGGACCAGTATATTTAGGGGAAGGGGACCATGCTATTCTTTAAGCCTAGGACCTATAAAAACCTTAAAACAGCACTGTTCGGAAATCATTAGTATAATATAATAAATATTATTCATTACATTTGTTTTTTATAGCATAATTTTCACTTTTTTTTACAATTTTAATTTAACAAACTCAAATGCTATGTATTTAGTGAGGCTATGAATATAATTTAATATAGACGGAAATTAAATTCATTATAATTAAATATATTTTTATTTAATTTTGAAAGCTAAACGTTTACTACTTCTTACTATCAAACAATTTATAAAACTCTAAACTGTATTACTGTACTATGATTTTAAAAATATATCGTTTATAATGATTATTGTTTATAACGACCGAATTTGCACGGTCCCTTGGAGGTCGTTGTAACTGATTTTCATTGTACTTTAGGGACCGACCTATTCTATCATTTTGACCTGGGACTAATGAAAACCTTAATCCGGCACTCTTTGTATGCACACATAGATGCATACGTGTGATTAGCAGTTGTTGAACCAGAATTTTATTACTAATGTTATATCGACAAAAAATAAATAAATAAAAATACAGGATCTCAGAACTTGTGAAGTTTTCATCAGAATCAGAAAAAATTTAAACACGTTCTTAATATACTTTTTCTTAAACAGTCTCTAAATTTTCACATTGATTTTTAAAAAAATCATATAATTAGATTTCAAAAATTAAGAAACCATCCTGTCTATAAGATATGTGCTGCCTCAGTTTTCTTAATTTCCATGCAAAGAAAATACACAATCGCCACTAGTTACTGATTGACAGGCTCAAGAATGGCAATAGATACCTCCCCTTTATCTAGCAGTAGTCAGTAGGTTTGGAATATCGAAATTGGTCGGGAAACGTTTGGACTAAAGGCGTCATGTAGAATCTAAACCACAGGCAGAGAGCCACATAGAGTTCATTGTACAGCAGGAGGGAAAAAGCAAAACGTATATATACGTTTCAGCCATTCTCAAGGGCCTATGCCTTGTGCGTATATATAAGTCCGGGCTAGTTTTCGAGAAATTCTGTTACAAGCGTATATATATGTTTCAGCCATTATTCGAGTGCATTGAAGAAACATATATATATGTTTCGGCCAGTCAAAGAGTTAATATTCCTTTTAAAAAAAATTACCAATAGCTATTTGCAACAAAAACTAATAACAGAATCTGCAATAATGAGCATTCAAAAAGATTTTTAAAAAATATAATCTGTTATTATTTACAGCTGATAATTCTAAAATCCTTCATAATACAGAAATTGTAAAAATATTATGTAATTTAATAATTTATATGATCAATATCTGTTCATTGAAAAGTTGGAATTCATTAAAGTCATATCTTGATCTTATACATACTTATTAATCAAACGTGAATTTTTAACAAAAGGGTCTATAATTTTGGCACTAACTTCAAAACAATAAGTCAGTTCATTTTTATCAGAGGCATCCTTCATAATAGGAAGCGAAGCATCAGAACCTTCAGTGGTCGAAGAAACATCAATACCATGAACAATCCTAAAAAACATTATTTCAAGCCCAAAATTAAAATTATCCCTACAAAAGTATATATATAATGCATAATATAGTGCATATGAAAACTTAATTGTTAAAATACTTAAAACTGTTAAAAGACTTGCAAAACTTATTTCTGTCCCACGGCTACGCAAATGGTCTCACCTCAGAAAAATTTAATATACAATCTCTTTTTAAGCTAAGACATATACAGTTATTCGAACACACTGAAATTTAAGCTTAGTATCGTCAGGGTTGGCTTTCTGCCAACAGAAAGCAGTTTTTGTTATGTTAATGGCAAAAACTCGTTATAACCCAGGGTTCGAAATTAGCGGGTGCACTGTGCACATGAAATTTTATCTGAACATTTTAATTTTGGTGCAACGGTGCACCTAACTATTCCAAACTATGGCTACTTGCATTTATTTTTCAAGAACAGTGACCTATGGAATAATTTTATATAATTTTCTCAATGTATCTGCATTTAATTTTGTTTTGTTTACTACAAACGAATGTTGCTTAAAAGTTACATTTTTTTTAGCTTACATGCTTAAATATAGTTGCTACACTTACATTTTACCCGTTTCTAATGTTGAGGTTTACTTTCTATTCTGTTAGTTAATACACATAACTAGTATTTAGTGCACCTAAGTCGTAAGACTTGGGTGCATTTGTGCACCTGATTTAAAAAGTTAATTTGGACCCCTGTTATAACCAGTTTTAACCGGCAGAAAGTGGGAGAAACTGGCAGAAACTAATAAAAGTACTGAAAACAATAGGCTATTGTATCATTTAGTAAATGAAAGATTACAAATATATATGTTTATTACAATAATTTAATATATTATAAAGCTTTATATTAATAATTTTAATAATTAAAATATTTTAAAATAATTAAAAAATACTAGAGTACATCAAAGATTTGTTACAAAAACCATCTTTCGCAGGCCATATTATTTAAATTATTACACCTATTTCGTCTTATACAGGGTTGTCGAAATCAAACTTCCCCAACTCAGAGGGCTGTGTAGGGAGTTGTATGGGTCATAGAGACATGAAATTTGGACAGCAGACACTTCAGATCATGTGCTCGAGATTTATTAAAAAAAAATATTCAGTACAAAAAATCACGATAGACGGCGCTGCAGCACGACAAAACGTTCATTAGTTCTATATGTTTGCCATGGCTTTGCACAACCCTGTCCAATCGCAAAACAGTGTGTCCTACAGCTGAACGCAGTGAGTCCGCATGAAGTCCACGAACATGGAGACGAATACAGTCTTTCAGATGTGACAGGGTTGCGGGTTGTTCTCGGTAGACATGATCCTTTAAGAATCCCCATAACCAAAAGTCACATGGTGTGAGATTGGGTGAGCGGGGCAGCCAACTTGTTGGAAAACAACGGCTGATCATCCGTGCAGCGGTGAAAGTTTGCCGTAACACCTATTGAATGCCACGATGAATATGGGGAGGTGCACCGTCCTGCATAAAAATAGTGTCCTGGACACGGTGACGTTGCTGAAGTTCTGGGATCATAAAAGTTGTCAACATGTCCCGATAGCGTTGTCCATTGACGGAACAGGTTTTAAACCCTGTTGGAGTCATCTCCTAAAAAAATAAGGCCCAATGATGAACGTTGAAGTGAAACCGCACCATACTGTAATTTTTGCAGGATGCAAGGGCACTTGATGGATTACGCATGGGTTTTCTGTTGCCCAAATTCAGCAGTTGTGCGTATTCACTTTTCCATTCAGTTAATAGTGCGCCTCATCCGTCCACAGAATGTTTCATGGCCAAGCGGCATCGACTGCCATTCGTGTAAGGAACTGCAGTGCAAATATTTGCTGAACTTCAGCGTCCCGGTCATACAGCTGGTGAAGACTATGGATTTTGTAAGGATAATAACCCACAATTCATCGCCAAACGGTGGAATAGGGCATATCAACAGCACGAGAAATAGCTGGTACACTCACAACAGTATGTGGGTCTTGCCTAGTTGCTTCTACAACCGCCATAGCCATATCTTCAATGCTTGAAGAGCCCACAGACTTTCGTCCTCTACCTGGTAAAATTCCAAGCTGCCCAGTTGTTTTGAATTTTTTCATCATGTCACGTAGAGCGTGCATGGTCATTAGTCCTCGGCGTATGTTCTTCTGCCAACCGAATGCTTTTATTGCAGCAGATGAGTTCTCGTCATTCTGGTAGAAAAGCTTCACTAACAGAGCTTTGTCTTTCAAAGTCGGCATTGCGTATCAGCGAACAGGAAACTCTTTCTTGTGCAGCGCCTATCTTCCTCTTTTATCAGATTCGCCATTTGCATAGGTTGCACAGAGGCTAGGTTTCTGCAAATCACGTTTTACTAGTGTTACAGTGCCGTCTATCGGTGATTTGTATGTTTTCTTTTTAATAAATCTTGAGCACATGATCTGAAGTGTCCAATTTCATGTCTCTATGACCCATACAATGCACTATACAGCCCTATGAATTAGGGAAGTTTAATTTCGACAACCCTGTATATTCATCTTCTCTACCTCATTAGACCTTTGGCTATAAAATAATTATAATTAATAACAAAATATTAATTAATAATTAATAATGTAATAACACTGACAAACTGGCTGTAAGAAAAAGCCTTAGTGGTTTATGACCAATTGGATAAGCTGTATTACAGCCAATGAACCACACTTTTTTTAAAGTCTGTTGTAAAGAATATGGTATCTGTTTAGAAATATTTTGGAAATAATTACAGACAAGATGTTTGGCTAAAGGAATACATAAACACTGTAAAGCCACAAATACCCAGCAATATAAGGTGGAAAAACCACGTAGATTTCTTGGAATTATTCATAAAGAATCACCCATGTTACTTGAAGATCATGAAAATGATATGGATGATAAAGGAACTTTCCAGGTCATAAATAATCAGATGATTAATAAAGATGTAACTTTTGGCAGCTCTTAAAATCTATTGCTATTTCCCTGTATAAAATTTTCCCCAAAACAATTTTCACTTACAAGGGAACTTTTTTTGTGGGGCCCTCGACCTAGAATCGAGACCTATTACATTTTGTAGAGGCTGCTGCCTTAGTTACAAATGTGGTGTTATTTTTCTGCAAGACTCATATTTTGATTTTTTATTTGACTTTGAAGTTAGGGAAAGTGCGATTTTAGAGCAATATTCATATTTTTTGCTGACACTGTATTTCAATTAATTTTATTTTCATTTAAGTAGTAGTAAAGGAAGTTACGAAACGAAACGTGTAAAATTAAAAAAAAAATCAAAAACATGAATCTGATTCGCAAAAAATTTCAATTCAGAAGAACGTTTATGAAAACACAATTTGGTGATTTTAAGTATAAACGTTTGGCGTGCGTGATATATTTGGCATACGATAAAGACAAAACTTCTATCGGGCACTATTTTGTTTTAGTCGGCTTAATTGTCAGTTGAAGAATGCTGTAATTCCTTGAACTAATCGTACTGTGTGCTTGAAATGACATTTTTAACTTAAAATTAAATTTTAACTTGTGCTTTGGGGAATAAAATACTTTAAATGTAAAGTGCTGAATGTTGAAATATATTAAAAATTATCGATTTCTGATATAAAATTAACTTTGCAAAATCTGGGAAAAAATGAAATGTGTTGTAAATATCATAATGTCTCTTTTAAATTTAGCAATTAATAAATATAAAGTGGAACCTTCTGTAATTACTGAAAGCGAGTATGAAGAAAGAAAACAAGGGTGTATTCGAAAGAATTTAGGAGTTAATTTGGATGGATAATGTTGTGGAAGAGATAGCAGATGTTGAGGATCATAATTTTAATGATGATTATATTAGAAATGATTATTGTAGTAATTCTGATGATTTATATGAACCTGCTTCTAAACAAAATAACGGTATAGTCAGTCTTAAACAAATGAAAGAAATCATTAAGTTTTATGGTTCTTGCAAAACAGGTAAATTTAAACAGATTCAAAAACGTTACCCATGGCTTAAGAGTAAATCACGTGTTGCAAAATTTAGAACACATTTGAACAAACAGGGTAGTGTCAGTGAAAAATGCAGCATTGTTAAAAATTATGTACATAACAATTTTTGAAATGCCAGAGAAAATCATTTGCCTGTCCATGAAAACGACTTGAGAAGGTGGGCGCTGATGAAAGCCAATGAAATAGGTTTCGCAGAATTTAAATATACAGATTGCTATATAAATATTTAAAAAAAAAAGTTCAAAGTACTTTCCAGAAAAATTACAGAGTTCGTTACAACTACTGAAGTTAGAGATGAAGACAAAATACAAAATAATGCTATAGAATTTGTTTTACAAACACGAGATGGGATAAAAAATTGTGTTCCAAGTCAAGTGCTTAATGCAGACCAACGTGAATTTAATTATTTTATTGGAAATGGTAGATTATTATCACATTAGTGGGGAAAGACAAACCTTTGCAGTTTAAAAGGCATTGCATAATACAACACACTAATATACGATAATGTCCATTATTTCTATGGGTGGGGAATTAAAATGAAAACTTCTTGTATGTCTATGAGAAGTTTTAGGAAGTTTTGGGCCAAAGGTAGAAGAAAAATTATTTCGGCCTTCAAATGTATACGTCACTTGTTCCAAATCCGGGAAAATGGATAAAAAGACCATGAAAGATTGGATAAATCAACTGTTTGAATCCACTTCTTGAACCTCCATCCTGCATTCTTTTAGATGCATGGACAGGCTGTACTGACCCATATACGCACACACACGCGCATATATATATATATATGATAATCTTAAAACTCAGCTCACAAGTACCTGCGAAAACTACATCTCTCATTCAGCCTTTAGACATTTATTTCTTTCACCAGTATAAAAAGTTTGACCAAAAAAAAAAAAAAAACATAAACAGAATTACGCTGGACGAAATGAACATTGGCATTACCAATAGAAATGCAATTTTAATAATGCATTCACTTATCTATAATCAGTTACAGTCAGAAAAATTTCGTGAAATGTTACAGTGACAAAAATACAGAGAATTTTTCTAATGTAGAAGAAGTGTGCTTTAAAGTACATGCTATTTGCACCGTCGATAATTGCCAAGTCGTTTTCATTCATAAAATGTTCCTATTGCAACAAAATGCTTTGCTTTCATCATTTTTACATAACGTGCCATTATCACGATGCGCCGAGTACATAAAAAAAAACATGTCTTATTACATTTTGTTTTATTTATTTTCTTAACATTTCCAAGGGAGGCCACCACGGAGAAAAATGTTTTATATTTCAAGACTTTATTAAATATTTTTATACAAATTTTGTAAATAAAGTCCGATAGTCTGCGACTCCTATATATATATATACATAGTATATATAAGTAAGACGTGTTTTAATCGATGCTTCTCATTCCTTTTTCTTATGTTTTTTTGCAAAAAGAACGTTGCAAGATAACAACATAAATACTTTCTAAAATAAATATGCATGTTCCTTTTTCCCCTCTTTCCTTTCAAAATAACAAACCGTTATATATATAAACTACGTAATTTAACATTTATCACCTCATTTTCTAGACAAAGTACATTTTTCGAGATTATGAACCATTCATTAGCTAAAGCTGAAATTCATTAACGTAAATGTGTAATTTATAAAGAAAACATGTATTTGCCAAATTTCTCTTTGTATTATGCATATTTTTAAATTTTCATTTTAAATATAAAATTAGTAAATACAAGTATTTTTGCACTTTGTGCTA
>QLNU02015360.1:146837465-146862787 GCA_006491805.2 Dysdera silvatica | reverse complement strand
TCGATTCTAGGTTGAGGACCCCAGAAAAAAAGTTCCCTTGTAAGTGAAAATTGTTTTGCACTTGAGGTATATTAAAAAATGGATAGCATATATAGAAAATAGAGATTTCAAGCTTTAAAATGATATAACTATATTGATACTGTTTGAAATTTTGACCTCTTGGTTTCACTTTTGGTGGAACTGCCCATATTCAAAGGGGAAAGCAGTGCTCAATGAGATGATTAATACTGAAAAAACGGAAATTTCATGCTAAATATAATTTTTCATTTACCTTTTTTAATTTAATACTTTTTATTTTGATTCTTTTTAATTTAATACTTATTTTGATTCTTTTTAATTTAATACTTTTTATTTTGATTCTTTTTAATTTAATACTTTTATTTTTGATTCTTTTTTAATTACCTTTTAATTTATTTTAGATTTTTGTTAATTTATGTCATCAACATTACAGATTTTAGATTAAAAAAAGACTGGAAGTATAGAAGAAAATAGAGACCAAGAATATGTACTAGTAACACAATGGACACCTACCAGAAATAAAGAAAATAATGATATAAAATTAGAAAGCCATACCAAATCTAAAAAGAGACTTCTTTTCAACCATGTAACAAGTGCTCTAGACGGAAATAAAATTTCAGATCAGGAAGCAGTGAGATTAATTGTAACAATGACACTTGAAGGGAATGCTTCTGCTCCCAAAATTTCTCGATCAACTATAAGAAGGGAAAAAACAACTAGTAAAGAAGAAAACAATTTGAGCCAAAATACCCACTTGTAGTTCATTGGGATGGCAAAATTCTGCCAGATATTGTGGAAAATGAATCTGTAGGTCGTTTACCAGCTATAGTTTCTGGAGACGATAAAAAGAAGCTTTTGTGAGTACCAAAGGTAAGGTCTGCTAGAAGAGAAAATTCAGCTAAAGCTATTTATAGTATTCTGCAACAATGGCATTTGGTGAACTTCGTTCAAAAATTCAGATTTGACACAATTTCTGTTAATGCAGGTCATTTAAATGGAGTTTGTGTTCTTTTAGAGCAAAAAATTAGATGGGAACTGCTGTGGTTAGCTTGGTGCCACCACATGATAGAAATAATACTAGCTAAAGTATTTGCATTATGTTTAAGGCCTTCAAATTCTCCAGAAATTACTTTATTCAAAAGATTTAAGGACATTTGGGTTGGAATTAACAGAGAAAATATTCGGGTAATAGATATGAATTCTGAAGTACTTTGTAGGATTAACACTTCTAGCCTTAGAGATGATATAAAAGAGCATTCACAGCCTAGGGATGATTACTTGGAACTCATTGAACTTACTCTTGCAGTCTTAGGTAAAAAAACTCAAGAAATACACTAGTGAACACCAGGGCCAGTTCATCATGCTAGGTGGATGCATAAGCTCATGTATGGAATAAAAATCTACTTGTTCAGAAACCAATAAGATGTGTTTGAGTTGGTGAGAGAAAGTTGAGCCGGAGAGATTTGCAAAATTTGGTGTTTGTATGTCAAAGCTTGGTTTCAAACCCTTTTACCAGCCAAAGCTTTAGTTTGTGGTGGTAAGACGTGGAAAGATCTTAAAAAATACAAAGACATTGTCAGTGAAGTTAGTAAAGCTGCAATGAAAATCCAGACACATCATATATGGTATCTTTCTGATGAGCTAGTGGGACTGACTTTGTTCTCTGATAAAATATCCTTTGAAGATAAAGCTAAGATGGTAAAAAAATATGGAGGTTTTACCCAAACAGCACAAAGTTCAGGGTTATGCTGATGTTCTTAAAAATGAAGACGCAAGTTTAGCCAGTTTTGTAACGGAGCAGACTAGTAGACTACTGCAAAAATTGGAAATCGAAAAAGCATTCCCGAGTCAATCTCCCAAAGATTGGGAAAGAAATCTTAGTTATATTCAAGAAAGAAAACGTATTAAAAAATTAAAGGTTCTTAATGACAGTGCTGAGTGTGGAGTAAAGTTTTTCCAGGCTTATAATAAAATTCTGACCACTGATGAAGAAGAAAAGCAATTTCTTTTACAAGTCGTAGAAGAAAACAGAAAATTGATACCTACTGAGCCAACCACAAAGTCTATTATTGACTTAATTTCAAAACAAGAAAAGTAATTGTATATGTGTAATTGTGTATAGTGAAAAAAATTGCATTATAAAGATAAAGCCAATAATACTTAAAAGAAAAAATCTTGTTTTTAAAATTAATGGTTAGGTTTAAATTATATATATATATCATCATCATATTCAACCATTATCTATCCACTGCTGGATGAAGGTCTCTCCAAATGCTTTCCACACAAGTCTATCCTGAGCAATTCGCTTCCACGTCACCCCAACCTGTTTTCTTATTTCATCCACCCATCTAGTTTGAGGACGTTTTCTAGGTCTTCGGTGGTCTCTTGGAATCCAGTTCAGAATTTCTGTTGTCCATCGTTGATCAGTTCTTCTTGCAATATGCCCAGCCCATCGCCATTTCAGCCCTTTTACTTTAACAATGATGTCCTCTACTCTAGTTTGCTCTCTCACCCAAGTGTTTCTTTTTCGATCTCTCCTAGTTATTCCAAGCATGCACCTCTCCATGCTCCTTTGCGTTGTCTGTAACTTTCGTATTGCTCCAACTGTTAGACTCCATGTCTCTGATCCATAAGAGAGGACTGGCAATACACACTGGTTGAAGACCTTTCTTTTTAGACACAAAGGCAATTTCCCCTTCAGGATAAAACTGTTTCTTCCAAATGCACTCCAGCCAAGTTTAATACGTCTGTTGAGTTCTTTCATAATGTTGCCATCCATTGAAATCAGCTGGCCAAGGTAAATATATGAATCAGCAATTTCTAGCTCAATGTTGTCAACTTGTATTTTTGTTTCCTCTACGAAATTATTGAACATGATCTTAGTTTTTTGTAGGTTCATCTTGAGTCCAACTTCTTTACTTCTAGTTGAGAGCTCCTGTACCATGTCTTGGAGTTCTAATGGGTTCGTTGAAAAAATAACAATGTCATCAGCAAACCGCAAATGATTTAAATATTCACCATTTATTTTTATTCCCTTGTTATTCCAATTTATCTGCTGAAAAATCATCTGTAAAGCTGAAGTAAAAAGTTTTGGAGAAATGGTATCTCCCTGCCTCACCCCTTTGCCAAGTTTGATAGTTTTGGTATCTTTATGTAACCGAAATTTTGCACTTGCATTTTTATACACACGTTTCACCATGTCAATGTACACATCCTCAATGTCTGTTGATCTTAAAGAGTTGATGACTGCTGATGTTTTAATAGAGTCAAAGGCCTTCTCATAGTCAATAAATGCCACACACAATGGAAGTTCATATTCATGTGTTCTTTCAATTAATTCTCTTAATACTTGAATATGGTCCACTGTACTGAATCCACTTCGAAATCCAGCTTGTTCTCTTGGTTGAGCTGCATCTAATTTTTTCTGCAGGCGATGTGTTAGCACTTTTGTGAAGATTTTATAAATAGCAGGTAACAAGCTAATTGGTCGGTAATTTTTCAAATCCTCTTTATCACCTTTTTTATGCAAAAGAATTACTGTTGCAGAATCCCATTGGTTTGGTATGTTACCGCTGTTAAGACATTTGGTAAAGAATTTTGCAAGTATGTCTTCTACATATTCTCCAGCTTCTTTTAGGATATCTAATGTAATACCATCATCACCAGGGGCTCTTCCTTTCTTCATACTTTTTATTGCAAATGAAACTTCTTCTTTTAAGATTTTAGGAGCTGTTCCTTCGACTATCTCAGAGTCTTCGTTTAATCCACTGTTACTTTCGTATAGATTTTTGTAGAATTCTTCAACTCTTCTAAGTATTTCTTCCCTATTTCTTGTTACAGTGCCATCCTCTCCTTTTAATGCAATGATGTGTTTCTTCCCAATAGACAAACTCCCTTTAACAACCCTAAGGCTCTTGTTGCTTTCAATGGCCTTCCTTACTAACTCACAATTGAATTTTCTTATATCTTCTTTCATGTTTTTGCGCAAAGTTTTGCAAAGTTCTACATACTCGATCTTGCAACTGGTATTTTGATTGTCCACCTTCATAAGTCTTCGCCTTTTCATGAGTTGTTTCGTCTTCTCAGATAATTTGCTATTCTGCTTTTTACATATTACACCACCAATTTCCCCAGCAGTTTCAATTATTGTCTTAACAATGTTTTCATTTGTTTCTGAGATATCGACTTCTTTATAGTCAATTTCGCTGGTTCCTCCATTGGGGTGTTTCCATGTCCATTTTCTTTGTAGTTTCTTCTTAAAAAATGAATTCATGATGCTAAGATTTTCAGCTTCGGCAAATTCGATGAGTTGATCGCCACGTTCATTCCTTTCCCCATATCCGTATTTACCAACCGATGTCTCTCCTTGTTCCTGTTGTCCAATTCTTGCATTGAAATCCCCCATGATGAGCTTGATATGTTGTTTCCCTTTGGTGTGTAACTCTTTGATTTCTTCATAAAATTCTTCAACCTCCTCGTCGGTATGGCTTGATGTTGGTGCATATGCCTGTACTATCTGAAGTTGGTATCGCTGGGTTAGTTGAACAACGAGCCTCGCTGCTCGATCTGATGTACTTTCAACTTCCAGAAGACAGTCTTTAATTCTTTTGTTGATTAAGAAGCCAACACCACTTGTTCTTCCAGTTTCCGTTCCTCTATAGTAAAACAAATGTCCGCTTTTCAGTTCCACCAACTCTTCACCTTTTCTTCTAATTTCACTGAGTCCTACAATGTCCCATTTGATCTTGTCTAGTTCCTCTTCCAATTCCTGAAGTTTTGCTTCAGAAGCAAGGGATCGTCCATTAAACGTAGCCAAGGTCAATAACAAACGGCAGCCTGGGCCATTCCAGTGATTCTTAGCACCCCCTGCTTTCATGCCACACTGACCACTGCCTTGATCAGGAACATTCCAGCATCTGGAGACTAAGGGCCATGGTTTTTGGTGTATAACATACATGCTAACTTCAACAAAATCATACATAATTTATGAAAAAAGGGCACAATGAGGAAATTAAGTATTTATTAAATTAATAATAATAGAGGATTAAACTGTATTAAACGCAATATTAATTCTTAGAATTTACAAATGCTGTAGTGCAAGATTTTGCATTTGAGAAATTTTTTGTCAAATACATTCTCGTAACATTTCACATGTTGTCTGCATTTAACTATTAGTAAATTTTCTAATGTGTCATCAGACATGGTTGACCTGAAGTCAGTTCTAATTTTCTTCACTTGACTGAAGACTCTCTCGCATGCTGCATTACTGTGAGGGATCGTAAGTATTGACAGCATAACCTGAGAAAGTCGTTTAAATTTTAATTCACAAGTATCATTTTTTATTTTACCTATGGCTGCCCATTGTGCATCAATGCTACCTTCATTACTCACAGTTTGTGGAACTTTAAAAGCCTGGAACTCGCTGAATTCTGTTTGTAAAGCATCAACAGCTTCATCTTCTGTATTATTGAACAAAAGAACAGGAAATTTTTCTGTAAAATATTTTAAGCTGGAAAATGATGCATTTTCAAAATTCGATATTTGTGTAACCTCTGCATGATGTAACACTTCTAACTCAAAAGGAAATTTATTGTGCATGTAGTCACATGCTGCTATGAAATAGCTTCTGACGTTTTCATAAAATTCATTTTTATCATGGATGTTAAAATCTTGGATTACTTTCAGTGTTCCATTTCCAATTAAGATATCAACATCATCTTTTTGATTACTCCTCTCATGATAGTGGACTTTCAAAATATTATTACATAATTTTGTGACGCTTGGTTTTATAAATTTCACTAGCATTTCTCTGTACAATTTTAAGAGAAGAGATTTTAGCATATGAATATGCGGTTCCGCAGACTGAAATTGAGCATTTGCTTTTTTAAATACAGGCACAGTATAAGATAAAAATAAACAGAAAGCCTTATTGATATCTTCCGACAGAAAATAAAACAACCTTTCTTCACGAGACATGGAGTTTTCAGTTTTTTGTTTCTTAGAAATATCCACATAATTTTGAGCTTTCCTTTTTAATTTCTGCGATGCTTTTTTGCTGTTACGTTCTTTCACTTTATCTGCATTTTCAACCAAAACTTTGATAGAGGGAATAGTAAAGAAAGAAAGTGGGGTGATTTGATTCCTTTTCATGGCCTCTTCCTTAAAAAAACTGATCAAAGGTTGCCACTGCTGGATTATACGCTCTAAGCACTTTCCAACAGACAACCAACGAGTGCTAACGTGTTTTAGTACCTTTTTATATCAGTCTCTAAAATATTTTTATATTCTTTATATCAGTATTTTAAAGGAAATTGGGATTTACAAATCTAAGAAATCACCGGAAAATCGGAAGACTGATAAAAAATCGGAAGCCTTCCGGATAAATCAGAAGGATTGGCACCTATGGTATAAGCATAGTATAGGAATTAGCCATTATTTCACCATGCTGGCTAGACGGGTTGGTGAATTAGCCCACCCTCCCTTTCTATTCCTGCAGCAAATATTAATTTGCCTCACAAATAGTAAGCCTGATCTGCACCACTGGAAAGCTGGGTAGGACACTAGGTTACTGGCCCAGACGGTTCCACACATCGTCACATACGTTCAGCGTATAGGTCTCCTTCCAGTTAGATACCAGCAACCCTTTTGCAGGCCATATATATATATATATATCATAATAATCATAATCAACCATTTTTAATCCACAGCAGGATGGAGGTCTCTCTGTTATCACACATACACGTAGTACGGTGAAAGAAATACAGAGGAAATGGCCTTAAGCGCAGAATGTTGGCCAAACGGGTTGGCAAGCTGGACCTACAGTTTAACGAAGATTCCGAACTTCGGTCACCACAGCTGAAGTCACATGCTAAGGCGGGACTTTGTCACCCTCCAACAGAGTGACCACTACCAGGCTGACGCTGATCTGATGAGTGCCGGTATTCTTGGCAGAGGACGGTTGTGGAACATGTATATATTATGCTTATACAATATAGTACATCTCATTACATATCATCAGTTTGACCTTGCGTACATGAAATATGGTTAAAATGTAAAAAGTTCAAGGCCAGTGAACACTGCCTTAAATTTGAAATACAAAGCTCAAATTTCACTAATATAACCTACTAAGCAAGTCTAAAAGACGTACGGGGTGTCCTGGTGTATAAGTCAAAGTTGATGTTTTTTCATATAAAAGTGGACCACCGTATTTGGGTACTCATACCACTTTCGTGAATAATTTATCATTTTAATATCACCACATCATTGACTATAATGACAATTATTGACTTCAATAAAAATTCTTACATAAAGTCAACCTAATTGTTTAATTTTTAATATTAATGTTGGAAATGATTTTACCGAGATTGAGTCTATAAAAATCAGAATGAAATGTTTATGTTACAAAAAATACAATAAAATAATTTAGCATACATTTGTGTGTGTTTGTGTTTATGTATATAAATGAAAAAAAATAAAATAAAGGCTAAGCTATTATGTCTGTGATATCACACAAAATCTTGATGTAAATAATGCTAGCCTATCATACTAAAAGAAAAATAATAATATACTTCAAAATTAAATTTATTTCATTATTCAGACTATACCAGGGGTGGGAAGCCTTTTCACGTTGAAAGGTCGCATTAAATTAGTTATATTCGAAGGCCACATTGCAAAAATTTTAATTTGAAGGAATTGGATTTTAAGAGAATAGCAATTAAAAAATTACAGGGTGGGAGGGGGAGGGGGGCTTGAGTAATGTTTTGACAGATCATATGATTCGACATTAAATGGAACAATCTATTTCGGTATGCAATGTGAGAGGGCAGGGTATAAAAAAAATCGAAGTTCTTTTTTAAAAAATCAAAAGAATCAGATTTTTTTTATTTAAATTGAATTTTTGATTAAGATTATACACCTTAGAAACAAATCAAATTTTTCATGCAGCTTCATGTATAAGATTTAACATTCAATTTAATCTTCAACCTTAAGTAAATATCTAATTCTATTTAATAAATTAAAAAATAAATATCCAGTGTCTTGATTTTTTTTAGACAATATGAATTAAAGATTTCAATTATGGCTTCTAAAAACCAACATTTAAGGATTTAAAATAAAAATGCCAACTTTGCTGCCTTCTCAACTCCCAATTGATTTCTTAACTTGATATGAAATGGACAAATCCAAATATGGAAAACATCCTTTCAACTCCAGCAGAGGTTCCCTTAGATGTGCATAGTTCCTCAATAGCATCGAGTTCCTATTGACCAACACATTCTTTTATCAAGGGCAGTGATTTCAACCACTGAAGAGTAGAAATTGATTTCACTGTTTCTTCTTCAAATAAAGCACCACTGAAAGGTGGTGCACGGACAATGTAAGAATAATGCCTAATTATGAGGTATCCTTGAATTTCTTTTTCACAAAATCTATTGCTTGCTCCTTCTCACTCCTTGATGAGCATTCTGCTTTAAAATTTGGTGATAATAAATGTACCAAATAGTGAGCTGGAGATACAGTTTGTCCATAGTGTATTTTAAAACCCATCCAACTTAAGAAATGGTTTAGGTATAAAAAAAAAACGAAAATCCTGTAAAAATTTACAAATTTTTCAAGATGTGCTGAAGCTGATTCTGATGTTGATTAACAAACATGGAAAACAGTGCATATTACTTCCTGGTCGAAATGGATGTCACCAAAACTCATGCTATTCTCTTAAAATCCATCCGAGAATTGTACGTTAGGCCGTTTCTATGCACTGCATCTGAGCATAATCATAGCGTACATACAGCATCACTTATTTTTTGGAACACTGGATGTCGGGATGCACGCATCAGATAATACCTGAATGAGTGGATGTCAAGTAGGGTTTCCGAGCCTGTTTCTAACTGGGCAGGGGACAATACACTCAAACCAAATTTCTTTTGCAAGTACTATAGTAACAGTAGATTTTACATGAAGGGGGAAAACTGGAGTGTTTTAAAGTCTTCCAACAGTTTTTCCCTGTTGAAAATGAGGATTTTCCAAATTTCTGATTCTTCGAAAGCTGTATCTCCAGTGGGGTTCACAGTAAAAATCTGAAATTAATAGTACTGAGGCTTCTACTAGGTAGCAACAACATAATAAAGTTTGGTCACTTTGTTTTGCATAGTAACAACAATATTTAAGTTCGAAGCTGTGAATAAAACCAGTATATTTCCATTTGCATGGACGATAATTTTTAACCATCTTTAAATAGCAAATGAAATATGCATACCGTAAAAATAAAGAAACATGTGAAAGCAAACTATTAATATATATACATATCAGAAAAGTATATACCAAAAAAGCAGCATTATAGTTACAAGAAATGCCTTATATTACTTGCTGCTTACATGTTGTAAACAATTGAACAAACAGAAATTATATGTGCGTGTACATACAAAAAATTATCATTATAGTTACAAGAAATGCATGTTACTTGCTGCTTAGGCCTACATGTTGTAAACAGTTAAACAAATGGAAATTATATCACTTAGCAAGTTTTTTCATCTTGTTTCTTTTTTATGTTGTCATAGAAGTTCTATAATCGATCACACAATAGTTGCAGAATCTGGGCTCAATATTCCATGTTCGTCCAGTAGCAGTTGACAACTTGGAAGGAGTAAGAACATGTAAGACATTGTCATATGGCATCCAAACAGTATCTACTTCAGATTTTTGAAACGATGCTGATGATCCCACTAGATGGAAGAAATGGACATTGCCGTCCTTAATTGCTGCACCTCAACAACTTGGGTGCCAGCCACCAATGAGAACCATAAATGCATGCAATATAATCCTTTTCTTTAAGTTCAAGAGAAAGATGTGTTGAAACTTTGGTGATGTTGATTTCTTCAAAATCTTGTGAATTGAATATGATAAAACACTTTATTCACCTGCAGTCTATAGGTACAAATCGATGTTTGGATGCCATATGACAATGTCTTACATGTTCTTACTCCTTCCAAGTTGTCAACTGCTACTGGACGAACATGGAATATTTAACAAAGGTTGTGCAATGGGCTTACGGAACTTTTACAATATAAGATAAAAAGGAACAAGCTGAAAAAACTTGTTAAGTGATATAATTTGTGTTTGCTTATTCAACTGTTTATAACGCGGTAGGCCAAAAGCAGCAAGTAACATGCATTTCTTGTAACTATAATGATAATTTTTTGTATGTACACGCACATATAATTTCTGTTTGTTCAATTGTTTGGTAACATGTAAGCAAGTAACGTATTGCATTTCTTTTAACCATAATATAATTTTCTTTTAACCATAATATAATTTTCTTGTATATATACATATAATTTTCGTTCAATTGTTTACAACATGTAAGCAGCAAGTAATATAATATAACACATTTCTTGTAACTATACTGCTAATTTTCTTGTATATACTTATTACATTACATGCTTTTCTGATATGTATATATATTAATAGTTTGCTTTCACATGTTTCTTTATTTTTACGGTATGCATATTTCATTTGCTATTTAAACATGGTTAAAAATTACTGTCCACGCAAATGGAAATATACTGGTTTTATTCACAGCTTCGAACTTAAATATTGTTGTTACTATGCAAAACAAAGTGACCAAACTTTATTATGTTGTTGCTACCTAGTAGAAGCCTCAGTACTATTAATTTCAGATTTTTACTGTGAACCCCACTGGAGATACAGCTTCTGAAAAATTGAAAATTTTGGAAAATCCTCATTTTCAACAGGGAAAAACTGTTGGAAGACTTTAAAACACTCCAGTTTTCCCCCTTCATGTAAAATCTACTGTTACTATAGTACTTGCAAAAGAAATTTGGTTTGAGTGTATTGTCCCTTTCCCAGTGAAAAACAGGCTCAGAAAACGAGAAAATGCAAATTTCAATGGTGCATTTTGACTACCATTAAATTCACAAAAACATATCAAATAACGAAACAAAGTTGAACCAAAATTATGAGCACTTTGTTCAGAGAAGAAAGTTTTTAAATTTTTAATTTGCTCAAATATGAAGTTATACCATTTTCTGCATATAATTGTAATTACAAAAATTTACATGTTTCAAGGGCCATCTGGTAACCTTTCTGTCATACGGTAAGAAAATTTTATTTTCTAAAATTGGTTTTGAACTCTTTAAACATGTATAAATACATGTACAAATTATAAAAAATATTAAAAATGATACAACCAATTTTAAAAAAAAAAAAAAAGGACGTACTAGGGAGGAACCTCACTCCACAGATGGCGAAACGTAGGTAAGTATTTTTTAAGAAACAGCAGAATACAAATACCTTGTCCGTTTGCAAATGGTATTCTATCATGGCTACCGGAAATACACACAAAAGCAAAACGGAATACATACAAGAGCAAAACGGCAATTCATAATGATGTAATCCGAAAAGGAAGTTGTTAATGTGATTGGCTACAAAGATAAGGAAGTAATATGCACTGATGCTCAAACATGGAAACTGTATGATAAATACTAATTAATTACCAGTGTTATTTCTTATTAGTATTACTTATTATATTAAATATACCAACATACCAAGTTCGCTTTTTAAAATATGGATTTATTATTACTTATGACTATGGCCCGGATCTTGATGGCCTAAAAATTTCTAAATAATGTCCTTAAAAGGATGAAAAAATGCCCTTAAAAAGATGGAAAAATGACCTAAAAAGTCGAAAAATGTCCTTAAGATTAAAAAAAATCCCCCAGAACAATTTATATCATATTTTTCCAAGTTGTAAATTAAATAATTTTAACTTTAGACAATTCATAGACTAGAATTTTCAACCTTTCTCCCTATGTCAGAAGAAAAGAAAGAAAAGGGAAGTAAATACCGACTATAAATGAATTTTAATGATGTGTAATCTAATCACTTGAACGAAAATTAAAAATTGTACTGAATAATTATGCATTTTTTTAACATTGTCAAAAGTCTATTTTTCGAAAGCAAACTCTTATGCCTTGAAAAGCTTTTCTAAACTCTTACATATGTTGGTACAACTCGCATAAAGAAACATATGTTATTGGAGCATATTTGAAGAAAACACGCTCATTTTTATGGAAAATTTTTCAGCAATTCCTGATATTTCTGTCTCTTAAGTTAAGCTATCAGAAATTTTTTTTGAAGTCTGAAACAGTTTTTTTTTAAACAGTTTAATTTTGCAACAATGGAGTATCCAGTCTTCCCCTTGGCCTTTTTTTTTTAGTACTTCACTTTCGTTATCGATGTGCCTAGAGTCAACAGGATAAATTCTGTGCTTCTGAGCCCTAAATAATGGACGGTAGAATGCTCTTTTTTTTTTTTTTTCCTAATGCAGCGGGCCATACGGACGGAAGTCCTTTACCATGAGGAAAGTTTACACACATTACTACAATGACAACCAGTGAATATCAATAAAAATAAATTAAAAAAAGTTAAAACGGTCCTAGAGTTGATCAGAAGTACTATGTAGACTGGAACATCAAATGTGCTGCAGAGAGGACAAGTCTCTAGCTTCCCAGTACCTGGCATGCAAAGTCTTCCCCATTAAAGCGGGACAGGTTGGGAGACGATTAGCATCCATCACCTCATCACTTGTACAGAGAAGACACAGGAGACTGTCCAAGATTCCGATATGGTGGAAATGTGAGGCAAGGCAGTCGTGAATGCTGAAGTTTGATCTTATGTATGCCAAATTTCCTTCTATTTTTTCCTGAGAGAACAGACATCGCGCAATTTGAAGAGATGCTACGTACTCCGGCTGAAACTCATTTACTGTCGCCTTTACAGCATCAAAATTTTCACTGTAACAAATATACATTCATTGAGCATCCAACCATGTTCCCTAATTTATATGCAAAAATCAACATTATAAGCGTAAGTAATGTTACATTACTTACGCTTATAACGTTGTTCTTTGCTTATAAATCTAATCTGCGTAATGCTACGTCAAATTATCTTAAACATTCCCTAATGCTTTATCAAAGAATTTGTTGGCAAAGTTAAACTAGGAGCTTGCCTGCAAGAAACCCTTTTTAAGGTTAGAAACAAATCTACATCCAGATAATTTGCCTGAATTTCCTCAGCATCCCTATGTAAGGCATAATCAAGGGACATGCCCTAGCTTTGGATAAAAAGTTTGTTTTTCTGGCTTTCACTATGTTTGGTGTAGCATCCGTTAAAAAAGGTAGAACGTTTTTATATTCGGCTCTGTTTGGCCACAAAAGAGTAAAATATTTCTCAAGTAGCTGACAGAAGGTTGAACGATTAATCTTTTCAAGTACCTCCAAATTCAATAAAAATACTTAATATAAGGTAATAGTTGGGAAGTGTGACTACAGCGTTGAAATAAAAGTTGGGAATAGCGCTAAAGGAAAAGTTAAAAAGGCTATGATCGATATACATAGTTGATTGACAATGAAGGCTCTTGAAGCTTTTTTTTCATCTAGAAATCCTAATTTTAGTTACTGCAACTTGTTTGTAAGTCTTACAAAAACTTAATTTTTATCAAAAAACTGGCAAAAAATGTCCCAAACAAGGAAAAATCACCTAAAATACCCTAAAAATGGAAAAAAACAAAAAAATGCAAAAGATGCAAAGAAATACAAATGTCATCAACATCAGGGCCCTACTTATGGCCATTTAAAATTGCTAGAAATATTCCGAATAAGAAAATATTGTTCAGTTCAAGAAATTTAATACATTAAATATTTACTTGTGGCTTATTTAAGTAAAGCTGAAATTTAAAAAATACATAATAAATGATAATTTTTAAATGTGAATTTTTTTTCTTCGTATGGGAAGAATTCTTTGCTTTAAAAATATTAAAAATTAAATTGACTGGCTTTTTTAAGTGGTTTAAACCAACAAAAAAAAAGCCAATCAGCTTTTTTCAAACCCTGCCCGTGGATCTACCACTTTTTTTTACCAAGCACTTTTGCAAGAATTACTGATTCAAGAGGGTACTTTACAGAAGTTCAATGCCAAAATCCAGAGGGGGTTGGGGGAGTACCCCTAGACACTAGGCATCCACCGGTACAAGGAAAGTACTACAGCCAAAAAAATGGGTCCAAAATGAGGAAAACACTACTTCTCAAAATGGCGGATGGCTCCTTAGCTAGTTATGAGTTACAAACTCTGCACTATATTACCCAAAATTCATTATCCTACTGTTACCAATAAGCAAAAACCTTATAATGGATGGGGAAAACAGTGTTCTCATTTTCTGCATTCTTTTTGGGAGGAAACAAATGATTAAATATCACTCAATGCCAAGACCGTAGCCAGGATTTAATTTCAAGGGGGGGTTCAAAAATTTTTACAGCATGCAAGGCTATAACCAGATCCCATTAAAATTTTAGTTTTTTTTTGGGGGGCTAAGGTGTTCCCCCTGGATATGGACAGGCATGCTTAATGCACTTAATACTTTTTTTTTCACCCTTATTTCTTAAGGAAAATACAAACCAAAAATTTACCACTGGTAACAGAAAACGTAACTGTATTCAGGGAGGTTTGAAAGTAAGGCTCTAGTGCACAACACATCCCCTAGTGATTTTTAGTAGGAAGTGTTTCCAACATGCATAGCAATTGTGACACTGACTTGCCACCATGTTGTTTACGTCATGTTAACAACATGGATGTCTCGATTCAGCGAAGTTAAAAAAAAGGAAGTACTAACCTTTATTGGTCTTGTATATGCTTTTTGTGGCATTTAAAAACGAGGGGAAGCAAATTTTCTGGTCTATTTTTATGCTGATGCTGCTATATTAGGAGTTGAACAGTTTCTCATTCGTGATTATGGTTTTTCTTTATTTCCTTCTCTCCTCTGCCTCCTCATCCCTTCCTTCCTTCTCCACCTCTCCATCCCTTCTTTTCCTCCCCCTTTCTTCCTTTTCTCTTCCCCCTGTCATGCACATTTTCACTTTCTGGTAACGGCACTGAAAAGCGTCATTCAAACAAGGCCTAGCCCATGATTTCATCTCACACTCATATCCAGACGAAGCACTTAATCCTTCTTTCATAACCTACTCCGGCACATTTCTTTTCTCTTTCAACTGGAATTCCACCAAAAAAAAGTTAACTGTATAGATATAATACAATTCACTGCAACGAACCACAGCCAAAAGAACGACGAAACATGTGCAAATGCCTGTATATGTAACATCACAAGCCAATGTACTAAATCCAGCAACCTTCTGATTCATTTCAAGAGGAGATAAACACTAGGGGATGTGTTCCACACTGTTACCGAAAGTAAAATTAAAATATGAGGAAAATGAATAATAGTGCTTTGCAATCATTAATGAGAATCCATTTGGTGACTGGTAACAAAGAAAAAACCAAATGCCACACCATATATTATTAAGACACAATGTATATTACATTTTCCTCTTTGTAAGTGAAAAGATTAACCTTGCATACTTTCATTTGCACTCAGTAAAATAGCATTGTTCTACCATTGTAATTTTGTAGTATAAAGTAACAATTTTAAAACTGTATTTTGTGTGTATGTAACATCTTATTCTTTTGATCTATATTTTATGAGCACGGAAAAGGGAAGACTGTTTTTAGGCAAGAAGTTTGTGGGCAAAGCAACGAGCTTTATTAGAACCGTAAATCTTTGCGGAATTCATACAAAGGCATGTGCAAGAGTAATTTAACAAATGAACCGAGAAATAAACAAGTACAAAGATTTTGTTTAAAGAACTCACTGATAGCACTTCGAAGTAGCTTTTATATGTTGAGGTAAATTTTCAATTCCAGTACAAAACTCTTCGAATTGTGGATCAGCCATACTTTTTAATGATAAAAAGGTTATCTGAAATATTTATTTTTATCCATTTATACATCCAGATGCGAGACTATTTTATAATGAAAGAACCAATCGTTTATAGAGAACACATATTTTTAAATCACTGACAAAAGCCACCTATCTTCACCAACAAAACTTGCTGTCTGTATTCTTCTTCTCCCCTGAGTATTCAGCTTTAATGATGACTGTTGTCCGTCTTCATTGGTGGATTTCTAGACACAAGAGATTTTCCATTTCAATCTTCGAGCATTGAACTGACGGGAGGGAGCACGGCGCCGTGGTTAGTGGGTAAATGTTACTAGGTGGGGTGTGAAGCTAGCGGGATGCAGGGGAGGGAGAGGTTTCTGCGGTTTACCATTACCAAGATGGCTGACAACCCTTCCTTTCTTCGAATATTGAACTGACAGGAGGGGCACGGCCCGTGGTTAGAGGATAAATGAAAGTGTGAGCGGGAATGCCATTTCTCCAAAATTTTACTTCTGTTTACGAATGGTTTTCAATGAAGTGGAATAACAAGGGAATAAAAATAAATGGTGAGTATTTAAATCATTTGCGGTTTGCTGATAATATTGTTATTTTTCAACGAACCCATTAGAACTCAGAAACATGGTACAGGAGCTCTCAACTAGAAGTAAAGAAGTTGGACTCAAGATGAACCTACAAAAAACTAAGATCATGTTCAATAATTTCGTAGAGGAAACAAAAATACAAGTTGACAACATTGAGCTAGAAATTGCTGATTCATATATTTACCTTGGCCAGCTGATTTCAATGGATGGCAACATTATGAAAGAACTCAACAGACGTATTAAACTTGGCTGGAGTGCATTTGGAAGAAACAGTTTTATCCTGAAGGGGAAATTGCCTTTGTGTCTAAAAAGAAAGGTCTTCAACCAGTGTGTATTGCCAGTCCTCTCTTATGGATCAGAGACATGGAGTCTAACAGTTGGAGCAATACGAAAGTTACAGACAACCCAAAGGAGCATGGAGAGGTGCATGCTTGGAATAACTAGGAGAGATCGAAAAAGGAACACTTGGGTGAGAGAGCAAACTAGAGTAGAGGAGACATCATCACTAAAGTAAAAGGGCTGAAATAGCGATGGATTGGGCATATTGCTGGAAGAACTAGTTTACGATGGACAATTGAAATTCTCAACTCGATTCCAGAAGATCATCGAAAACCTAGGAAACGTCCTCAAACTAGATGGATGGTTGAAATAAGAAAAGAGGTTGAGGGTGATGTGGAGCTCTAGATGGCCGAGGATATGTAGACTTGTGTGGAAAGCATTTGGAGAACCTTCATCCAATTGGTTAGATGTGGTTGAATATGATAGATGATGATGATGATGATATATATTTCCTGTGGAAACCAAGTAAGCATCCCGGATTTTTTCTTTCAGTTGGGGGGAACCCATCTCCCGGATACGTCCCTGGTTGGAAGTAGGTGGAGTGCGAAAGATCGACGTTTTAAAAAGTGAGTCGCGAATTCAAAAGTTTGGGAACCGCTGGTTTACACCATGGCGTTTATGCTAAGTAATGTATAGTCATATATAATTATCACATCGTGAAACTGAAAAAGAACGAAAAAACGTTCAACGCCACATAATTGTACTTAACACTTAATATGTTTTTTTAATTACAATTATTATTCACTTCTCATGGTAGGTGCAACAATGATAATCGTTTTTTTAAGATATTCTGAGAAATCATACTTTTTTTATCGGATCGGATATAGTGAACCAAATGTTCCGTCCATTAAAGTTCGCTATAGCAGAGTTGGACTGTATTATAAAGGAAAAAAAGTTCACCAGATCCACTTATTTTTTGTAAATTTTTTAAAAATCATTTTGAATTAGTCAATTTTCACATTTTTTATCATTGCAGAATTTCGAGTATTTTGTTATTAAATTATCACTTTAAAAACATCAAATATTCAGCACAAAAGGAGGGGGGCAAAGCTCTTCCTTTCGGAAAAAAAATTAAGGCTATGTATGCGAAGTTAATATCAGATTGCATTTTTTTTTTATAATTTGGGGGGGGGGTGTAGTCTCATCAACTCCCTCCAGTCAACAACCAGTCGTGATGAATGCTGATGTCTTGTATTGACTGTTAAAAGCGTTTGAAAGTCAACGAAATGGTGTAAAGGAGCAAAATACTTACTTCCATAAATTAACGATCATCCATGAAGAACAGCTACTTTTTTTCGCTATTTCTACTTAAAAAATTAGCAGAGGAACGATACTACAGCAGCGTGTTAACGTGCGTCAAATTCGTTTGTTTTGTAATCACCAAGATGGAGAATGTCCCCTGCTGCGCTGCTTCCCTTTTTCTCTTCAATGCTCCCTCCTGTCAGTTCAATACTCGGTTCCTCTGCATTTCCCCCACCCTCTCTTCCCCACTTGATTCCGCCGTTGTCCGGATGACAGCGACCAACTTGTTTTATTAATGAATTAACTGCTCTTTAACATAACAAAAAGTATTAACTCACACACACAAAAAAAAAGGTGTAATGATATTTAACAATGTACAGTCAAATCCCGCTTTAACGAACCCGGCTTGTAACGAACTTTTAGATCCCGTCCAATTTCCTCTGCCTATAACGCTATTTTATACGGATATAGCGAACCTCCAGACGTATTAAAATAAAATACAATGAACTTTATCAATGTCTGCGACTGAAAAAAAAATTCATGAGGGGGGGGGGGGCATAGACAGAAAGTTCATAAGGGGGGTTATAGGCTCAACGGGTGAGTTGTTAATGAGCTACAACTCACATATTCCTATGTTAAATATACAAAATTTCATTGCAATGGGGGGTTACAACCCCCAAAACACCCCCTGAGGGGGCGGACGGGTATTTTGCTAGATTATTATGGCAGAAATCAATACCTTTACGTATTATTGCACCTGTGTTCTTTTACCTATCAATTTTAATTTTCTGTACCAAAAATGATCATTCGTAATTGTAAATGTGCATTTTACAGGGAAGTACTGTATTTCGAGGGAAGGGCCTAAACCAATGCTTTTCAAACAGTGGGGCGCGGGCCGATTTTTGGTGTAGTACGAAACGTTTTTGAAATATGCATATTTTCATTTTTTAAAAATTGGAAACGGAATTTTAAAAAAAAAATGTAGTTTTTTGTGTAAGCCAAGTAAGCATCCAGGATTTTTTCATTCTGTGGGGGGCCATTTCCCGGATACGTCCCTGGTTAAAAGTAGGTGGGGTGCGAAGGTCGACGTTCTCAAAATTTAGTCGCGGATTCAAAAGTTTGGGAACCGCTGGTCTACACCATGATGGTTATGCTAAGTAATGTACAGTCGTGTATAATTATCGCATGGTGAAACTGAAAAAGAACAAAAAAACGTTTAACGTCACATTATAATAATTGTACATAATAATAATTTTAATTGACACCTAATATGTTTTTTTTAATTAGAATTATTATTCACGTCTCTTGGTAGGTGCAACAATGATAATCATTTTTTTAAGATATTCTGAGAAATCATACTTTTTTTTTGTCGGATCGGGTATAGCGAACCAAATGTTCCGTCCATTGAGGTTCGCTATAACGGAGTTCGACTGTGCTATAAACGAAAGGAAGTTTACCAGATCCACTTATTTTTCGTAACTTTTTTAAAAATCGTTTTGAAATAATCGATTTTAATATTTTTTGTCATTGTAGAAGTTTGAGTGTTTGTGATTAAATTATCATTTTAAAAACACCAAATATTTAGCAAAAGGGGGGGGGCAAAGCTTTTCTTTTCCAAAAAAAATTAAGGCTATGTATGCGAAGTTAATATGAGATTGCATTTTTTTTTTATAATTTCGGGGTGGAGGAGTTGCAGTCTCATTAACTCCCTCCAGTCAACAACCAGTCATGATGGATGCTGATGTCTTATATTGACTGTTAAAAGCGTTTGAAAGTCGACGAAATGGTGTAAAGGAGCAAAATACTTGCTTCCATAAATTAACGGTCATCCATGAAGAACAATTATACTTTTTTTTGCTATTTCTACTTAAAAAATTAGCGGAGGAACGATATTACACTAGCGTCTTAACATGCATTAAATTCGTTCGTTTTGTAATCACCAAGATGGAAGATGCCCCCCACCGCTCTGCGGCTTCCCTTTTTCCCTTCGGTGCTCCCTCCTATCATTTCAATACGCGAAGATTTCAATCATGAAACTAAAACTTAAGGAAGCTCCCTAAAGAGGTATCGATGAAGTTATATTGAAAACGGGGTTCTCCTTCCGGTCGGCCATTATCAGTCCAGAAAACGTGTACCTCTTCGATATATCCTACAGCTAGTGTTGTGAGATTCGAATTGACAAATAATTTTTAATTGAAAATTGTTGTTTTCGTCCATTATGCCGGCCTGTGTGGCATTTGGTTGCGTCAACCGATCTGATAAACCAAAGCTTGGTGTTGCATTTTTTTATGCAAATTACTAAAATTGTTTATGTTTGCAAGGGAACTACGCTGTATGGGAGTCTTGAGAATTGAGACATATTGCTATTTATAGATTTTAGACCCCTAATTACGAATCCGAAGTCCTTTTTCTGTGAAATCCACATATTGATTTTTAATTAACGAATAAAATTTTTAAAATTTATAACAACTAGCGTTAGAGTCCAATGCTCCTAACGGTGACTTCACAACTAAACCGGTATCTCCGGGCCGTTACAAATTCTCACAGATTCAGGTGTTTGGCGAAATATGTGTAAGAATTGGCGATGCTTTTATTATCGTTTCAAAACTAGTTTGCTTTTTCGATAGAAAATAAAATTTTAAAACGAAATACATGCTTTTTATGAAAGCAAAAATAAACAAATATAGCCATTAATCACCAAGTTTAGTAATGCAATATACATAAATTGTATAAAATAAATTATTAAAATATAATGGAAACTATTTATTACTAGTTATTTTTATAAATATGAAATACGTATATTTTATTCGCAAAGGCGGCTATAATAAGGGAGAACCGAATTGTTAAAAAAATCGTACACTAAAACGTGAAGAACAGTATTATCAATGTTCCGGCAATGACACTACGAACGGAAAGTTCCATTTTGCAGTTTCGCGTTTGTTAGGAAGTGTTCAAGTATTACGGAAGCTTCTTAGGATTGGGAGGAGGGTGGTTGCCGTTGGTTTTATTTTCCTGTGTTTCAGGTGACCAGACGTCCCGGATTTTGACCCTTTTTTTCAAAGTCCCTTCAGGATGCCAATTTGTCCCAGATTCAGTAAAAATGTCGCTTTATCCTGCTTTAAAGAATTTTTCTTGCTGTAAGGTAATTTGCCACAGAGTAGGGAAATTTTGGTTAGAACCTTATTTTTTGTGGGAAAGGGGGAAATAAATAAATTCTCAAATATACTGTAATTAGCAGAATTCTTTTTCTGCCTTCCTATAACCAATGCTACCACTGAAAGGGTATTTTCTGTCATGAATGGCATATGGATCTGTGACAAAACTCAGCTTGCTGTAAACACTCTGAAGGCAATTTTAGTGACTAAGGTCGACTATGATGAAACTTGTGTTGATTTTTGTAAAATGCTCCTAACAAAAAAAGACCCCCTTAAAAAAATTCACAGCTCTGCTTTTAATTGTTAAAATGAAAACTATGGTAATACGTCGGTGAAGTGTGACGTTTCAATATGGCGCTGGGCACAAACAAACTGCCATTTGCTATGTTATGCTTATGAGATAGATTTAAAATGTTCTCATTTTATGAAATTTCCGTGTTTTTTTCGGATCAGCCGAAACTGATCGAACGTGCAGAAAACGCTATACGTTCTTCACATGTTCGATCTTTTTTTTATGACCCTGATAATGAAGAAATGCGAGAACAAATTCATGCTTCCATGAAGAGTAAAGTATATAGTATTCAGATACTGTACCCAGTCTGCGTTTATGTATGCATATATATACACATGTACTGAAAGAGCAATTTATTATATGCACGTATATTATTTTTCTGGAAGCGATACATATTTTGCTGTGTAACTCTCAGTGCGCTTATAAAAAAATTTTTGCAGGAAATTAAAGGGCCATAAAAACACTTGACAGATTCGTAACAAATTAAATTTTTTTCAATAATTTCATGAACGAAGAAGATAAATTGTTCTTTCAGTGTGTATATATACAAGATCCGTTTTTTTTCAGGGGGGCTTGGTCGTACCCCACTTCAAGGAAATAAAAAATAAATAAATTATAAAAATTTATTTTAAGGGGCCAGCCTTAACAAAAACCTGACTACGTCGTTGATGGGGGTTATAATTATGGTTCAAGTTATTAGATATTCTGCCATATCCCCTACAGACAAAAAATAAATGGAAAATTAAAGATCTATAAAATCAAAACTGTAAATTTAAGGAGAAAAGAATTGATTTTCATAAAAGATCAAAACATTTTTTAAAGAAAATGATTGCGGCATCAAGACTTATTAATATAACAAGAATTCTGAACAAAACTACCCAAAGTATATGGACATGTTTTGAATATATATACATATATTAGCCCTCCACCAAAAAAAAAAATTTTTTTTTCAAATAAAATACAACGAATTAAATGGTTGGTTGGTTGCTTGCTTTTTGGTTTTACGGCTCAAAGACTACAGTGGTCATGCTGCGCCGGGACCTACTGTTTTCCGAGGAATCCGAACCTCTTAAGGCCTAGGGAACCAAACCCCGGACTACAGTGAGCAGTGCGGAATTAAATGCTTTTGTAACATACATGAACACAAAAGTTTGAATAAAAACCAAATATAAAAATTTATTAAACAAACCACTAAATTTAAAATTCATCTTTCTAATTCTCTTATGTTAATATCAGAAATTTGGTCCAAGATATAGGCGAATACAGAAAAAAAATCTTGGGTCGAAGAGAGAGGCACGGTACTATATAACTAACTTCACATTCCTACATTTTGTGACTTACTCTAAAATATAATTGGAAGAGTTAATGGCTAATGACTATTTTGTGAACTATTTGAAAATACAGGCAGAATTTATTTATTTTTTTTAAAAATTCTAATGCAGTTGGGAAGATTTTTTTTAAAACATTGATCTCATTATTGTCCCATCCCCTGAATTCGTGCAAAAGTACTCAAATGAAGTTTTCCTTTAATATATATATATATATATATATAATTTTTTTTTTTTATTTCAAAAATTCTGTTTTGAGTTTTTATATATATATATATTTTAAAAACGATAAAAAAATCTTCTCAGTACATATGTATATCACAGAGAAAGCGCATATAGAGGGCTTTAAAATGAGCTCAAGATGAACTTTCTAGCTAAAACAGGTGCTTAGATATTTACATGAATGTGACTCAAGATCACTGAAAAAGTTATTTTATTTTTTAATTTCCAAAAATTAATTCCAGGAAAACGGAACCTCCGAAAACTATGAAAATTTGCAATTTGCTCCATAGGTAAATATAAATCAAAAATCATTGGAATCTGAAAATTAAAGGTCAATGCCCCGGTTGATGTGATTTGAATGACCTTTGATAGAAATTATAGATACCTGGACATTTTTGCCCAAAGAGCATGTTTGCGTTTGTCTTTTGGGAATCTATAAAAAGAACATTTATTCCCGACAGTCCGGTGGTTGCAACAAGCTACAAAATATAAACCCATTTTTATTTGCAAGCTTAAGAAATGCTAATTACTACGATCGTCAATGTTAAGTCAATGGGCCCAATCTGTTGTTTGTGCCCAGCAGCCATGTTGTGACGTCACGACTTCACCGAGCGTATGACAAAAAGTGAGATTGCTATGCAGTGACGCCTATTACTGTTTTCAAGAAAAACCATCCAGTTCTCGCCACCCAATCGTAACCAGCACACATCCATATCATGCAACTTCTTCATTGCTCGCTGAGATCATGACCCGGTGGAAAATTGAATTCATTTTCAAGAAAGATATTTATTATAGATGTAATTGCCATGGAATATGATTATTAATAACACGTTTTCTTATATTTCAGTACGCGTTGTAATAAATATTTGTTTTTAAGTAACTATTCGTCAACAAAGACATTAGATTTAACTGATACGTTTCATCTAAAATTTCTAAATAATTTGCTAGAATTTCAGGCAAGTGGCGGACTTATTTAAAACCCCATACTTACCCTTTTTTATTTTCGTTTATTTATTTATAGAAAAATTATTTGGAATTAAAAAAATTTAGCGCGGACTCCTAGGTTATTTCTTAACTCACCTTACGATTAGTACTCGCCTTATTCTAAGGCTGTCTCCGCATTAGCGTATGCAGGAAGTTCGGGAGGGGGGAAGGTTGTAGAGCTGTAACTCCCTATATTCATATGTATATATACAAATATGCATCACAATACGGGTTATGAATAAGCCCCTCCCTCTACGTACGTCAGTGCCTCTCTTCATTCGGGATGAATCCGTCCGCCTGAAGAGAGAGAGAGAGAGAGGGAAATTATGCAAAATATGATAGAATTGTATAGTGGGGCAACAGAATGTTGAATATTGAATTTTTATGTTTGTTTGGATTTTTATGGCGCAAGAGCATCTGGGCTATACTGCGCCAAACATGGTAAAATCAAAGACTGTTGTAAAAATCAGTTTAGTTTTCTGTCAAAAGTTAAAGACAATTATGTGGTCAGCATGGTTTATGAATTATTACATTTTTTGTGCTATAATAAAGCTTCATAATATTATAGTACTTAATTATTTGCTTCAGGTCAAATTACATATTTTCACACATTTATAACATTGAAGTCTTTTGGGACAAAGGCTCGTTTCAGTTTCAAGCAGAAGTACATACATGTAAACAAATTGTTTTAGCAATTTCGATTGCCAATATGATGTTGAAGTCGTTAAAGATTGTGAAACATTATTCAAGAACATCAGCTTTTCTTTTCAATGTACGTAGATCATCACATCAACTAGTGCAAGCAAATGTGGAAGAAGCCAAGTATCCTCCAATAATCGACTTTGCCTATACCTCGAAACTTCGACACCAACGCCAACAATGGTACGATAAAATAAAATCGTTACCAACTGTTGAAGAAAAATTGTTTGAAATAGTGTCAAAACAAAATTATTATGATGGTGAAGTTCATCGTGTTAGTGCCTGTTCAAATACCTATGGAGGAATTCCCTTCCAGCAGTACATTACTCGTACCCACGTGGTCCAAGGACTGCCAGAAATTTTTCAAGACACAAATGTTGACGAGATATATAACAGATTGAGAGATCCATTGTGTGAAGTAATAAAAAACAGTTTAGGAAACGTCTGGCGCGAGAAAAAACTCTCTGATTGGTCAGAGCTTCTATCAGAAAAAGATTGTGGTAACAGGGTAATCAGCAATTTGCTGTCATTCTGTTGCAGAACTCTGGCTTCGGAATATCCTCATCTGCTCGGGACTGCGGTAATTTTCTTTTATTTGTTTCATCATAGTTTGTGTGACATGGTTGCTGAAATAGTAAAAGTGTGGTGCCAACCGTC
>QLNU02015360.1:146811794-146834669 GCA_006491805.2 Dysdera silvatica | reverse complement strand
GATCACATAATCTTGAACTTAAATTATTTAAGAAAATCTCCCAACTACTAATAAAACACACAATATAATCACATGAGCAGATAAAAGAGATTTGTATTAATGTTAAATTAATTAAAGTCTTACTGTTGGGAATAAATGCATACGTTTAGATTTTACCAGTCAAGTACTGGAAGTTTAGAGCCTATTAATTTCATGTTTTTCCATAACCATTTTCTATTAAATATAACTTTGTTTTTCTGCTTTTAGTCTCTCATTTAATATTTTCATAAGAGCTTAGTATTATATCTAGACCTTGAATTGAGCCAAGAATTGAATTAAAAAATTTTAACTAAAACAATAGCTAGATTTCTTTTTAAATATTGATCATTTACATGTAACAGATTCCATTTTGATCTCACAGCACTACCAGCCATAGAACTCATTTCATTCTACAATTTCAGGAAATTGGCTAACTGCAGTGGATAGTGTTTCCTATTGATAGACAGGAAGAAAAAAAAAAAAGAAAGAAAAAATTGGAATGCAGGGGAATATGGTAATCATTTTGTTACATATGACTGGAACGAAACGGCATTGATCTTGGAATTTTTATCACGCATAACTCTAGTTCCACTTTAATCTCAAACTTGAAATTTTCATGGTGACTTAGTATTATATAGAACTTGCCTTATGCCAAAAATTAGATTTTTCCTATTTTGCCAACCAGAGATATTTAAGCCTAAAGTTCGTAAAATCTTGATTAAACCTCATTTTCAAAGTATCATAAAAAAATGTAGGATTTGAATCTCAAACTTCGGATTGATTTTAAAACAAAGCATTAATACGTATATATCAGGTGCAGAAAACTGAAATTTCAGCTTTATTTCCAAGCTGAGATATCGACTCCCAAAAAATCACAATTTTCCAAATATTTTGCCTTAAATGAGCTCGCTTTTTCGCCATTAAAAATTGAAATAAGGTAATCAATGTATAATAACAAAAATGTAGTACAAACTTTGTTCAGAACAATGTTTTTTGTTTTAGAGCTCTACTGCCTCCCAATCTGCAGATATTTGCAGTTGCGTAAATGCCTATGAACACGAAAATCGCTGCCAGTTTTGGTTTAAAGATGGCCGCCATTTTAAATGAAAGTGAGTAAAGAAAATATTAGTTGCTTTTGAACTATATGTATACAGGCCTGCACAAAAGTTTAGACACAGAGGCAAATTATAAATAAAAGCGAGAATTTGCATTGAACTTCGCCGATATTGTATCTAAATAATCCTAGAACCAATAATAAATTGTGCAACTTAAAAGATTACCAAAAGTACTGAAACAAAATATCCCAACACCGTAATATTGGAATCTGCATGCCACAAATGTTTAGGCACATATGTCAGATTTATGCAAATTAACGGCGCGAAGTTCCCAAGTGATCGAAGGGGCGTTTCCCAGAGTTGTTATATAAGGCCTGAAATAATTTAGAATGCTTAGAACGATGCCGAAGTCAAAGCAATTTACGAATGACGAGATTTTGAAGATTTGGAGGCTGAAAACTAAAGGTAAATCTGTTACTCAAATTTCTGTTGCATTGAACCGTTCAAAGCGAGGCATTTATCGAGTGTTATCCCGGGGTGATCAGTATCAACCAAAATCACGATCTGGGAGGCCTCGAGTGACCAGCATTCGGGATGATAGACAAATACGAAGATTGGCTTCAAATGAAAGCCTGTCTGCAAATCAAATAAAAAACACGTTAGCAATGCGAGTGTCAAGAGAAACCATACGTAGAAGGATTGTAGAATGCAGGCATTTGAGATATGCAAAAATGCGCCGCAAGCCCTGCTTGCAATTACATCATAAACAAGCACGACTACAATGGGCAAGGCAGCACATATCATACAGTGACGAATGGCTGCAGGTGTTATTTAGTGATGAAAAAAAGTGGAACTTAGATGGTCCCGATGGCCTTTCGCACTACTGGCACGATCTTCGAAAACGCCCCTTAAGTCGGTTCAGCAGACGTCAAGGAGGAGGTTCAGTCATGGTTTGGGGAGCCTTTAGCTTCAATGGACAGACTTCTTTGGCGTTTTTGAATGGAAAACAAGATTCCAAGGCATACCAGGCAACTCTTGAAAGTCACCTATTACCTTTTGGCGAACTTTTATGTGGACGAAACTGGGTTTTCCAACAAGATAATGCGTCCATCCACACATCCAGGTCAACAAAAGAATGGATGAGCGCTAAAAATATTACAGTTCTCGATTGGCCTGCTCTTAGTCCTGACTGTAATCCCATCGAAAATGTATGGGGCATACTAACGAATGTTGTGTATGCCAATGGAAAGCAATATCCGTCCGTTTTAGAACTTAAAAAGGCTATAGAAGAAGCGTGGTTTAATTTTGAACCAGAAACCTTTCAAAATCTTGTGCTTTCAATGAACGACCGCGTATTTAATCTAATACGAAGTAATGGTGGCTACATTGATTATTAAAATTGTTCATTTCCTTATGCAAGTGCTAAAATTTATGTTTGTGCCTAAACTTTTGTGCCACATATTTTACTTATTTTAAGTTATATATTGCAGCAAGTTCGCTACTGATGTGATTTCTGTTCTCAAATTTTTAATTTGCATATTACATGTGTTCATACTTCGTAATATTAAAGTTCCTACTTCTTCAGTTTTAATAGTATTTTGTTATACTCAAATTTGTGTTGTGTCTAAACTTTTGTGCAGGCCTGTGTTAGTAATAGCTGACAAAAAATAAAAATTAAAACGGTCGAGAAACCAGACTTTATAATTGGACGCCTTGGAGAGGATTGACCCTTTATGTAATACTGAACTAAGCTCTAAGACGGCCATGTAACTCGGGGAGGGGAATTTTATCTGTTTGCGTGCCAGGTACCAAAATTTCCTAGGCGGCTACTGTAGCAGAAGGGAAAAATGCTTGATTTAACAATAATTGGTTACGATTTGGGTTCAACAACATAAACGCCGCCTTTCAACGTGATAACTTCAATATCCGTTCATAAATTGTATATATACTATGAAAAATCGAATTCGTATATAAAAAAAAAGTTCACGAATAGAGATTTTTATATAACATAGGGCGATGGTATTTTTCTCTTTTCGAGCATATGATGGCGGCAACCGAAAATGACGAAGTAAAGTCATCAATAAAGGTACAGGAATAATTGACTTCATACTTCAGCATAGAAAACGAGCATTAGGGCCCTTCCTTAAGTTTTAATTCCGTGATTTCAATAACAAAATTATCATATAATTATATACACACACACATAAATACCAGTGGCTGCTCGTGGCAAGATTTTAGGGTGTGTGCATGAAGGCTAATTCACCAAAACACATCAATTTATGGCCTCTATTCGTCAAGAAACTGGTTTTTACCTCATTCAGTAAATAAGAAAGAAATTTATGGTAACTTTGGGTTTTGGTGAATTGGCTTCATGCACATACCCTAAAATCTTGCCACGAGCCCCCACTAATAAATACATAGTCTACATATGCGTGCGCACATGCATGGAACATCTCTTACGCGCCGGTAAAACCATAAGTTTTGTCCGCTTTTGTGAGCCAATTCAAAGTAATCACTCTCACCGTAGGTAAACATTTTGAGCTAAATGGATCTCAAAAAAACTTTCAGATCAAACTGACTAAGGTTACTCAAAAGCTAAGAATAAAAGTCAAAATACTTTAACCTTGGGCGCATTTAGTATCTGTATGAATGCATATAAATTATACATTACACATACGGAATGTCTTATACGTGATTAAGATAGGAGGTGACGTAAAAATTTGAAATTAAACATAAAAATTTTATAAAATTGCAACAACCAAAATGGGGATAAAACGGGATAAACTGTTTGAAAAGAAATATTGACGGTATGAATTTTCTACTGTTTAACGCAACTATAGGCCTTTAGTGAAGTAGGGTAAATGCTGCCTGGATTTTTATTAGTTGGACTTTGAAGTGATGTGCAGCGCCTAAAACACAGTAAGGGTTTTCGTTTTTTAGCATTGCATTTTTGAACTACCACATTTATCAAAAATTTTCTGTTCAAATTATAACGTATTTCTAACAAAATGGATGTAGAATGCGAAAATTTGCGAGTTGTATCACTCTTTTATTGCGCATGTACAATATCCACTTAAATCGAACTTTTTTTTTTTAAAATTGTGCGCTTTGCATGCATTTTCACTTCGTAAGACCGCATGGAGATGCCTTTGAGATAGGATCGACGGTTTAATGTGATTTCCAAATAAAAACTTATTTACATGTGACCAAACTTAAAGGTAGAGGGGTGTTTCAATTGGCTCACTGGAACACCTTTTATTCGCTGGTCAAACTGCCTCGTTTACTTCAGCACCAACATCTTCCGGTAACGTCGTAGTTGGTTAGTTGTGTTATTATGGCCTAAGGACAGCAAGGGTCATTCTGCACCAATCCGGTAGTGTAAGGCCAGTCGCAACCTCCTGACGTATTTTGCTCGACTTGTTTAGTGTTTGGACAATATGTATATTTATATGTCCTCCTATTTTGTGTTCTGAGACTGCATCATTATTCATCCGAGATGAGATCGACGGTTTAACATATGCTTAACCTAGAAATCACGATACATTTATTTATAGTCATAGGAATCCACTGGTGTACGCAGGGGGTTACTAGGGGGACATAAATCCCATTGCGATGCAATGTTGTATATATATATATACATGGATATATGGAATTGGTACTCTGTAAGCCCCGCTTATGAACTTTCTGCGTACGCTAATGTAGAAATTGAACCTAGTCCAGTGAGCTTAGCCGTAGTGGTTGTAACTACTGGATCGCTGGGCGCAACTACTAAAGGAAATGTAATTTGAAATATTTAACATTTGTTTTATAGCGCAAAGACAACTAAGGTCATGCTTCGCCTAGACATGAGGTTTTCCGAAAAATTCGAACCTCTGTTGCTTAGGGAACCAAACCATGAACTACGGAGTGGAAAAACGGCAGGGATTTGGAATAACTGCGCACGCCATGGATTTCAAATTAAGAATTTGACAAAGGCGCCAAACTCTCAATTATGTTACTAGTTACATTTAGTAAGATTGGGCGTAAATCCGCCCCTGGAGTGGTTATAGGATATTAAAGGGGGGAGGGAGGTTACAGAGCTGCAGCTTCATATCGCACTCCTGCTCCAGAAATAAGATAAATCAAAATTTGTCGATTTGCGTTTTGTGTAATTTTAAATTACGTAACACTGAATGAACTCTCGTGAAACAACCTGGGCTCTTACGTTTCTCGCAGAAACTATTGGAAGGTTAGATGTGTCGTTTGTTCTGAAGGTAGATATGACGTTACTTACCTTAATAACGGTTTTAGCTGGAATTTGAAAATTGTTTAATTGTAATTGTGCCACTTCTGAAGAAAGACTAATATATTCATAGGCATATGTACAAAATTGCATTGTAATAATGGGGGTTATGACCCCCAGTGGTAGAACCCCTTCTATCTTCGTTTAACAGGACGGCGTTTGTGTTGGAGAAAAACACACACCAAAACGTTAACTGCTATATTTTCTTAAAAAAATTAAATTTTACCAAAATATTTTGCCGCCCCTGAATCCTGGCGCCGGTGTTTTTTACACCCACGCTTGACGCGGCCTTGGATATCAAGTACGCCTTGAGTCGTAGGTGAGTGGAAAAAGATATTTCAGTTGAGCAGGTTGTAGCTGTACTTGTTAATATTTGATTTATTAATTTACAAAATTTTGCTATCAGCAAATGATGAGAAGTGTTTTCTACTAAAAAGTACAATTATATCGAATACGCTTTGATTTTCTGTAGATTTCGCCTTAACTAACTATGCTTTAACATATACCGATAATGCCACAACCTCTTTTCAAAGGATCGTTGGATTTCACCGTTTCCAGACGTAACTTTTTCTCTGAAACGGAAGTCGTCGCAATCCTCCAGCACTCTTTCATGATTATGTGCTGTCGTTGTTCGAACTCTTCCATCGTAAACGGCTCTACCCCGACAACTTTTCGTGGTGCATCTCAGATAAATGACCGTGTTTTTTTCCACAATTCTTACAATACATATAATTATCATATATAAAATAAGGTACTCCTCTCCTTACTCCCTCGACTATTTCCATTTCTTCAAAACCAAAACTACGAAAATGAATACAAGAAACATAAAACGTAAAGTAATCTGAACAACACGTGAAACGAGAAACGCACTATATTCCTGACATGAAATTCGAGAGCAACAAACATACGAAAAACGTGAATCACAACTAACCACCAAATCTGGTAAACAATTTAAATCAAATTTTTCAACCAATGAACGGCTAAGAAATAAATTTCCCTGCTTCTCGGTTGGTTTTGCACTATGCCGTACCTCCTTTCTATGTACTCAAAACTCCTGTAAAATACTTATGTTTCTCGTCAAGAGAAATCGCGTAAATAATCTATTCTTGTTAGCTACTTTCCTGCTAATAAAGTGTGTCATCTATAGTTTCCTATCTTTTTTATGTCAGTTAATTCTTTTGATAGGAAATGCTTCATCACAGGCCATAGTTATCAAATCAATTAAATTTAGATATATCTCATCCAGATTAGAAGTGAGATAAATTTGTTCAAAATCAATATCATTTAACAAATTCACAAAATTTTCCAAATTCTGTGAATCAAAATTTCTCATATCTGCTTTTCTACGTGGAATCTTTATCTTTGGCACTGATTCTTCAGGGAAATTAATATACATAGGGATGTGGTCACTAATAGCCCTGTTCATTACACCAGAAAACTAATTCTCACTATCCCAGCTATCTATAAAACATAGGTCTATCACCGTTTTTGTGTTCAGAGTAACCCTTGTAGAAAGTTCAACAATATTTCTTAGTGTATAGAAATTTGTCATATTCATTAGGTCTCTCATTGCTTTGGTTTGTGATAACCAATCAACATTGAAATAGCCCACAGAAATCAATCTCACGTTATTCTCACAAGAATACCAAAAAACAGAGTCAAGGACGGACTAGCTTTTCATATTTTCAAGAGGAGGTTCATATACATTTATCATAAGTTTTGTACTTTCAATAGCAATTGATTCTATATGATCATCAATTTTACTAAACTGTTTATTTATTTTACTTTCTATATTCCCTGTTACATATTTTGCAACCCCTCCACTCTTTTTTGGATATGATCATCTCACATACGGAAAATAATTATCACCCACATTAACGTACTCATCATTCATCTATGTCTCAGATAGACTTAGAAACTCAAGCAAGTATTTTAAAGGATATCCTCGAGGTTAAGAACCTTATTGGAAATGCTACATGCATTAGTATAGAAATTTTTTTAAGTTATTTATATTATTTACACTAAAATTGTTTATATCTCCAATTGATATGTACATCAATATCCACAATATGCATAAGGTAACTGCACGTCCAGCACAGTATATAAAAAAATCCCATAAATATTGTTCACCATCCTGGTATCAACACACTCAGGGGAAGAAATACAACAAAAAACATCTCTGCAATTTAGTTATAATTAAGTCACAGAAATTTTTATGATGCTGTCCAAGATTTAACAGACAAGACTATTCTAAGTCAAGGAAGGTTTACATTTCAGTCAAAGACTTCAAAATCCATTTTTCCTTGACACCATCCTCTAAGATGTTACCATTATTTGTCCAATATGTGATATCTTTCTCATCCCATTATAAATAGATTTTCTTAAGCCTGTAAGGTTTTCAGTTATTAACACTTTAGTTCCCTTTAAAACCCTATTATTTGAATATATCTGATCCTTACTCATTATCCTTACAAAAGTAATTATGATTGGCCTAGGTTTTGTGGCACCATCTTTAATACCGTATCTTTCAAAGCGATCAACATTTGCAATGTCAGTTCTCATCAATGCAGCATTGAATTTGTCATTTAGAAAGTCCAGTGCCGTATTTATAATAATTTCACTTTCATAAGTTCATGTATTAGAATGTTCGATTTCCAGCTATACTGATCAATAACATCCAATTGATCCTTTGTTTGTCTAATTTCACTATCTAAATTCGTAATTTTAGCATTAGTTTAATCAACTATAGTCATCCATTTATTTTATATTTCATGGACACTAGATTCAATAATCTCTTTAAATTTGTGTTCGAGGACCTCTAAATCTTACCTGTCCTCTGACTGCTTACACCCACCATTAACATTATATAATTCGGTCATCAATCTTTATACGGACATCAAAATATGATGTTTAATGCTTTTTACATTAAAAGGGAAATTTTGGTTACACTTTCACCACCAAAATGGACGCCATTATTAGAGTCAAGTTTTTGGTGGGAGTGTTCCATCTAGGTCTCTTTTTTACTATGAGGGTAAGTCAGTAAGTGGATTACAAAAGCCAATAAAAAAAGGAGAACCAATATACTTACTTGAACAGCATGTTTATTTCTCTACACAATCACCATTTACATTGATACATTCATCCCATCTCTTTATGAGTTTTCCAATATCTGGCTGCATCAGTCACGAAATGCTTGCCACCCAGGTGCAATTTAAGCTGACCAAACAGGTGATAATCGCTTGAAGTTAAGGCTGGGCTATAAGGCGGATGTTGAAGAAGTTGCCACCGAACCCCTTCAATTTTCTCCTGGGTCATTCGAGCTGTGTGAGGCCTTGCAACTCATCAACTTTCCATACTGTTTCTTCTGTCGCAATCTCAACAGAATGACCACTTTGTTCTTCATTAACAATTTTTAAACGCCCTTCATAATATTTCTGGACCCAATTAGAGACCGCTTGAGGAAACAAACGATTCTCACTGTAAACAGGAAGGATTTCCTTGTGAATATCCTTTGCCGGAAGCTCTTTAGCCCACAAGAAACGCAAAACACTTGACTGCTCTTCTAGCGTACACTCCTTGAGGACAGTCGCCATTTTCAAATGCAGCTGCACATCTGTACAACCGTTGTCTCAAATTGAAAATGGATATCATATAGTTGGATAGTGCTGCCACCTATTGACATATTTTGAAATAATTTACTACTAATTTCTGACCTCTCATATCGGTTTGTAAACTACTTACTGACTTGCCCTAGTATATCTATGGTGACGAGGCATTAAAGAAAATGCTCCATGTGCCTGCAAAAAATGAATGCAGCTAATACGGGAGATCCCGCTAAATGCAAGGGTTTCGATGAATGGAGAAAAGATCAGCTAGCATGAGGAGAAGGAAGACCTAGTTTGCTGCAAGCTACAAGGAGTTCTTCACAGTGATATGCTGGGAAAAACAGAAGCAAATGCTCGGGAGTCTCGCCCAGTCCTTCTGTGCATTGAAGGTACATAGAAGCAGGTACTTTGCTAATTCGGAAATGAAAGTTGTTTGTAAAGGCCCGACAAAGGCGGTATTATATCAAGTTCTGTACGCACAGACGATTTGGAAAGATCGTCCATTGAAGCGGAACAGTATTTCAAGGAAAGGTATGGCAAAGCCATGGTGAAGCAGCACTGTTCCTACCCTCCAGGCGATGAAGTATGAGGGATGAAATGGAATATGGCGGAGTTCCATGAATCAGAAAAGGCAGGACGAATCCTGATGAGATTTGATGAAGAAGGGCAGGAAACAGTAAGCGATGAGGATGCACGGCAAAAGTGAGCAGACGAGGAAACAGAAAGGGACAGTATGGCAGACAAAGGATATCCGAGTTGAAACAGCAGAGGGACCATAGCCGGCAAAGATGAACATGAGACAGAAAAGATGAACAGAGGCAGCTACAGACTTTGAAAAGGAAAGCACTGTTGAGCACTCCGATGCATTTTTTGGAAGCAGACACATGGCCATTGCAAGAGAAAGTGTTAGGGAAGAAAGTAGGGGAGAGGGGGAACAGAAAAAGGCAATTAAACTGATAAAATCTGATCCATCAATGCAAGACAAAAAAAAAAAAGTGGAAAATGAAAAGCAATGTGCCAAGCATTCACTCCCTCTGAGAACCAGAGCCAGAGTCATATATCAAGTTCTAATGACGACTAGTCTCAGCAAGGACAACAGTCATTGGAAGGGGGCAGGTCTAAAGTCCCCACCCCAAATCTCTACCATTAGTAGTTTTCATTTTTCTAGAATCGAATAAAAAAACACACTCTTAGCTCCCCTCAGTTACTTAAATGGGTGATATCAGAGATTGTTACAAAGTCATCATTACCCCACCCATTCAAAATAGGTGCTTCCGAATTATATATCCCCAGGATAGACCACCTTTTTATAAAAGGCCCCTTACCTTAATTTCTATTAAACATTTTTATTCTATTTATAGGACAGTGCTTTGCTCATCAAATACTCATCGTGCTCAAAATTGCTTATAATCAATACGCATTTTTAGTTATCACATCGTGGACATATTCATAAAGTTAGTAATCATTTATTTATATAAATTAGAACACGCTGATTAAATTAAACAATGTCAAACAATCAACGTTTATTGGTAGTGTAGACCTCGCCAATGCGTTTGACTTGTTAATTGTAATCATGTTTAATTTTAAGAGCACCAAAGCTGTTCAACTACTACTTTATTTTTATATATATATAAAGGACACTTGAAAAGTGTCGGTTTCAAAACATCCATGTTTTTAATCACCATGTTAAAATAACCAATTGCCTTTCTGTTTAAAGAACAACAGTAGAGGTTAGCAAAACAGCTGATCAAGAAGTCATAATATGGCTTAGTCATATACTGTTTGTTAAGAAATTACATTTTTAGATAAGACACAACCACTTAGCAGTTGTGATATGCTTTTTAGTTCAGAGGCTAAAACTCTGAAAAATGCTTGTATTGCATACAGTACCATCTGGAATTTCAAACATCATCTTAAAAGACATTTGAAAACTTCTTGAATCACACTTACACAATGTTTAAAAACGCTTTATCACTTGTTCGATGAACGTTTAAAAAATATTTATAAGATGTTTAAAGAGCTTTTAAAGAATAATTAACAGAACCCTTAAATGACAATTTTTTTATTGAAAGCAGAATATATATAAACGTTTTAATATATTTCAACTTGCCATAAGCTTTAAAATTGTATTCGTTTTGAGCATGACCGCCTGAGAAATAAAACTTTCAGAGGACAAATTGAGAACGCATAAAGTAACGTGATGCATCAGATACTAATTGTTTTGAAAACTTTGTGGGTTTTCACATGAATTGCAGATAAAAAGGGATTTTTTTTCTTCCACACAGAGTTTTCAAATCCATTTACTTCACAACAAAATTAGTACAAGTTGGAAGATATAAAAATGGTGTCACATGCACACACGTGTGAAACAGTTGTTACAAAAACAAATATTTAGCAACTAAGTTATGTAAAACCAAACAATTTTTCATTTAACCTGACACAATAGATGCAAGATGCATTATAATTACACATTTTACATGCTGCAGAAAATTTCAGAGTAGTATTACTCAGTGGGATATGTTTTTCCAAAACGTTCAACCTCTATATGATAATGCACTTCAAAATTTAAAAAATTTTAAAACATAGATTTTGAAATCATTGCTTCTAGAAGCAGTTGTGATGATAATACGGTTACAATGTAACACAGTGAAATCTGTCCAAAACAATATACAAGGGACTGGGAAAAGATACTGTTATAGACCAGCAGTTCTTTAACTTTCCTAAACTGTGGGGCCCCTTTCAGAGATACCCAACTCATCCTCACAGACCTTTAACTCAAAGTTTAAAGCCCGGAATTTGCATCATATGTATTTATTTCTAGTGTTTCATCACTAATTTTCACCATTTAAGGAAAGAATTTTTCGTCCCCTCATAATTTATTCTTAGCATTAAAGAGTAAATGCTCCAGTCTTAGCATATTTCTGAACATTTATGGAACACTGGAAGGATCTCATAGACCCCCTGGGGTCCACAGACCACAGTTGAAGAACCGCATTTAACTTTCAATTCTTAAAGCATATGTGTTCTTCCTCCATGGCCTATTCTAATGTGAGTTTCAGAGAGTATACTGAACAATTCATCATTGATAACATAATACTGTATATTCGTTTCTTCTAGTTTTAACGGCACAATTAATTTCTCTTCATCATTAATGTTTAAAACGTCAAAACGCTTTAACCGTCTGTACTCCAAAGGTGTACTGCAGCACTTAGTTTTAGCAGAAATCACTTCGGAAAGTATTTTAGAGCACTTTTCTTGAGAAAAATAAAAACAATTGTCTTCTCGTTTAATCGCAATCAATGTATGCAATGTTTAAAAAAAAGATCACGGTTCACTGCAGTAGCCATTCAATATATAAATTAGGGTATCAGATAAAATAAAAATTAAGCAAACGTTGAACACACACCAGCAAACCTTGCATCAGACTGACAAACAGCAGAGTGTTCGAGAGTCTAACAAATGAATGCCACCTGACCTCAATCGCGGCAGAACAAAAGATTTGGAGTTTTTGTCGCCTCTGTCTGTCGCCCCTCTGTCTGTCTTCTCGTTTCAACATTCACCAGAGCTTATCTGTGCTTGTGGACATACACTGGCGATAGTCCAAATATCTAAGAATATAACCAAATATTCGGTCTTTCACAGTAAGTATATATTAAGTACATCATTCCTAATTATTAAACAATGTATAGGCAAAACATATACAGTGAAACCTCTCTTAATGATCACCTCCCTTAATGACCACTTTTTCTGGAAACAGACAACCTCCATAGACCAAATGCAAAATTTACCTCTATTCAGACACCCATCTCTCTGAACAACTGCTTTTCATGCAACCAACAGGGGTCGCATTAAGGATGTTTTACTGTATTGGAAATCCCATATATATGTAATTCATAATTTTCAGACTGATATGCAGTAAATTTTATGAACAAATTTTATTAAATCGTAATTTTCAACATTAACTTAGTGTAACCCTTCAAAATTCTGGTTGAATTATAGAACCTGCAACTTAACTGCACAGTCTGTCACACGCCTTCTCTCTCCTCTTAAAATTTGTCGAAAATTACAGTAGATCGGCTTGTGATATCATACTCTCTCTCTCTCTAACGGCATACTTACACGTCTCTTTTGAGTTTTTAATGCCATTTTCACATGCTTCACGTTTCTCAAGGCTGTGTTTTTCTCACTGCAGCAAAATTATGTAGGAAATACTTTTACAATTCGTTTCTGGTCGTATTTTCAATTAAGAATTTGCAGGTTTTTAGTGATTCAACATTATACTGATCCAAGAGTACTCGAAGACTATCTAAACGGCCAGCAAGGGCATAAGCCTGAAGCGGGAGGGGGCTCTCCCTCCCACTAACCGTTCTCTGATTCAGGTAAGAGTAATTTGTTTTCAGGTATGAATTTTGTAAAAAGTAAATACTAACCCAAAAAACACTGTCAACAACATTTCTAACATAGCAGAAGATGACTTTGCCCACTGCCAATCAGTTTTGGCAACATTGCAAAAAATTCAAGAGATAGAAGGCATGTGACAAACCAAGCAGTATCGCTGAACCTGCTTTTTTACCAAATATTGAATACATATACCAAATTTTGGTGACATTGAATATATACACCAAATATGAATTTGCACAGTAAATTGGGGATACACACATGCAGTAATTTAGGGTAGTCCCTTAGAATAATTTCCTGCTACTTTCGAGTGTTAAAGTCAGCCACTGTTGTCTAATATTATATTTATTTCATTTCAAGAGGGAAAAGCACTCCTATCGCAACTGACATGTCTTGTACTTTTCCCATGCTTGGATGCCATCTTGTTTTCACATTCTAATCACAAATTGTTGATGACAATTCACATTTGACAAAGTAGGCTCCACAATTATAACGTCACTGAAATTTATAACATGAATATATTCCTAACATAGTTACATTAGAAATGCTTTGAAAATCAAACCATACTTTTAATCAAACTTCAATGATTACTTCCATTTAACTCCATAATAACTTTGGTTTACCCCTTACCCTGAAGTTTAATTCAGTTCATGCAAAATTCACTCAGATCAGATAGCAAATATTGTAAAAAGTTTTTCATTTCACTCTCTTTTCTGTGGACAAGGTTTCTACTCAAATTTTGTTTCAAACTTCCCTGACTTTTCCAGGTTTTCCAGACCAGTAACAAAAAACTTTCAGGTGCAGTGTTTTTGCAAACCTAATACATAACTTAAGATATTTTTTAATCAAATAAAGTTACTGATCTAAAATAAATAAGAATTAAACTAATTTAAACTATCGTTTTTCAAAACTTTAAACTTGAGTGATAATTGCAATGTTCTCTATATACCCTGAATGTATTTTAACACATTTCATGCTTCACTTTAATGATTCAGCCATTATTAGAAGCAAAAAAACACTGTATAAGATTATAAAAATCATAAAATACTGCTGTAATTAGTTGAGTAAGGATAAATTAATAATAATAAGACATGGTGTCTAGCCAAATTCAATTTCAAACTTCACTAACTTTTCCAGACCAAACTTCATTCGATTTCCAGTCACTAATTACAGTAAACAATACATTAAAATTTGTTTAATTAAAACACGTTTCAAGATCACAAAATCCATAAACACAAACCCCAAAGATGTTTGTTTATAGCTCAATTTCAGTGAATTTATAAATACAAAAATTTTATGAAAAAATGAATTTCTTTACACTAAAAACTTGCATTAATTAAATATTTTCACTCAGTTCTTTCTGAGATAAGTAAGTTTAGTTGTATAATCATGAAGCTGATGCTTCATCTTTTATTCCATTTAAAAAGCGTATATGACTATATATAAGAGAAAGGAGACTCGTATGTTCAAAATCCCTTACAGATTGGATAATTTAGCAAACATTTTCTCCTGAAAAATATATAGGCTTAATAATTTTATATAAATTATATTAGTTTTGGTGCAAAATGGTAACTTTTGGAAGAAGTTTAGTCAAAAGTATAACTTTTTAGCATGCAATACAGTATATGAACAGTTCAGAAAACTATTTTAATAAGCTATTTATTATAAATTATTATAAGTCACAGAACGAATTATAAATAGATTTAGAAAATTAGAATAACTTGAAGCCATTCAAAAATAAATTGAAGAAAAAGGTAATAGATAATAATGTGGGATAACATTAAATATTTTTATTAATATTTAAAGAGTGTTAAATACAGATGAGATATCAATAGTAATATGTTTATAATGATATCATTAGCCTAATTGTTATGATCATCATGTTTGATTTTAAATAAGTATACATTTTGTAGATAAAGGTGCAGAGCGACATAAGTATTGTTGACTGAGCCTAAGCAGTAAATATTAGGTCCTGGGTTTATTACACAATCGTATTTTCCTGAGACCTGCTACAATATATAAACAGTTCCATTCTGTATTATATATATGTAGTGAATAAATAAAATTAGTATAACAATGAATTGGGGACACTGAAGAACAATCTCAACCCGACAAGAGTGCCAAATAATGTTGCCGAAACTCTTTTATACTCTTAAAATTGGTCGGAGATTTTTTGGGACATGGTGAAAGTGCGCATGCGTGTCATGTGATTTTTTTTTAGCGTAGACGACGTGTACAGTAGTTGTATTGTAGCATCTGTTCAGTCATTTTGTTATTGTCTCCATTTTCTGATGGTAGTGTTTTGTGAATTGACCTAAAAAACTTATGAATGTCTTGATATCACTATCATGTTTAATTAGGTAACCGAAAGGGCATGGGGCGTAGTTACACGGTCCATCAATGTTGGGGGGGAGGGAGGGCCTCACCAGCACTTGGCAGCTCTGTAGTTGTTGTTTTTAATCAAATCAATACAAAAATTCGGGTATAGTACAGAATACGGTAAGTGTGCCAATTTCTGCATAACTCCAGCAACCCCATCCTGTTTCTGAGAAATATAGCAACCATGCTGAATTTTTGCAACGATTCTGTCATTTTGAGAAAATTTTTATTTCTAGTACATTTAGGGAAGAGAAATCAATAAAAAACAAATTTTTATATGGGAAAAAAAAAACTGTATTGGTACGCTTTTTATTTTAATATTAAATCTTGTTGTTGTATCCATACCACAAGTAGAGATGGGAGTTATTTAAGGTAACTGTTAAAAATCACCTGTTACCGATTGATCACTGTTCCAGGAACAGTATGCTCCTTTGAAACCCCTGTTCTCAAATAACAGCTGTTATTTCAGATCACCAGTAATTAAAGATAGGAGTTACTTGAAGTAACAGTTATAAATCACTGGTGACCGCGAAATCACTGTTCTAGGAACATATTCCTCCGTTTCCATCACACAGGAAACGCGCTGAGATAACGGGCTATCACAACATCCGGCATAGTTGTCTAGCTGACACAAGGGCTTAGGCACTAATTACCCATTTAATATCTGATATTACAAGAGGTTATATTATTATTTTGTTATAGTTAACCAAATATTATTTTAATTAACCAAATATTGTTTTAATTAACTAATTGTTTTAATCAGTTTATTTAATTATTGTTTTAATTGATTTATTTTTATTTAATTTACTTAAAGTTTAAATTCAGTTAATATGTGATTATATAGGTATTCCTACTTCAATAGCAACTAGCGAAATCAATCGCTATCTAGACGATAATTAAAAAAAAAAATTAACTTGCCGCGGAATCATGACCCTTTGTCATGGTGGAGATCCCATTCTCTGATCTACCCAAATCTATCAGAGTTAGCGAAAAGGAAATTCAACTTTATGGCAACATGAGTGCCTTGCGAAAGAATTTTCTTAAAGGCTGGTAACATTTTAACCGATGGGAGAAATCGGTTGGAGCCTCTTCACGCCGAAAGATTATTGTTCCTAAATGCCAATTCATATTTAATGGAATAGATTTTTTATCCATGTATATTAATTAGTACAAGTATTAATATTTTTACATTACTGAGCTTTACACATGAAAAATTCTGAATACATACATGTGTATAACTACATCAGCTGAGAATACACATTTTGTATCATCATCCTGTTTAATTAGTTCCACATTGTAACCTTTCAGTATGTTTTACCAATTAATTTACAGCAGTGTCAATATTTTTTGCTGTATTTCATTACTTAGAATTAGTTTTTTAAACTTTCTTTGATTTTTAAAATCGTGTAATGTTTCAAATATCTAAAATTCAATATTTTAAAGCCTTACTTTTTCTCATTATTTTTGTACTTCATATGTGTGTATTTTTTTCCAAAGGATTTATTATTTTTATGGAGTTGGCATGACGTTCTGTTACGGATTGAGCGTTGAAATGTGTTATCGTTAAGTTCCTCAATTCCCAAAACATGTGAAGCAATGCATACGTTCCAGTCACCGGTGATTGGAATCTTATCCGGTTGGAACAGGTTATTCAAAAATAACAGTTTGGTCCATCACTAATCACAAGTAACAAAATTTGAATGGTTGAACGTAAGCAAATGAAAATGCTGATTATGTAAAAGAAATAGTTTATATAAGAATTATGTTTTTTATTGATGAAAGATTGTTTTGTAATGGTTGTTGCCCAATTTATCCTGCTTATTGCATTTTTTCAACGTTTTTCTGTACCAAAAATAAATTGCCTTTTCAAAATAGTGGAATTGCAGTGCAGTTGCTGGTGTTCTTTTATAATATCGTTAACAATTTTCGTTTTGGCGAATGTTTTGTTACTAAGTGAAAAAAAGAAAAAAGTGATTTTAAATTTTGAAAGAAAAAAAATTAAAAAAAACGAAGTTATATTTGAATTAGAAAAACAAAATTAACAGTATTGAAAAAAGAAGGAAACCGGAATCGAAGGATGCAGTTAAGAGTTTCGTGATCCATCAATGAGAAGCCATCACCGGAGATCGGTCATTATTTTTTTTTTAATTGACATTACAGAATTAGAGAAAAACAACAATAAAAAAAGTAAACAAAAACCGAGATTTCAAGAACATAAGGGGCCACTATGAATTTCGTGGTCTATCAATAAGAAAGGGTCTCTCACCGGCACTCGGTGATTATTTTTTCTATTCAAAACTATGAAATTAGAAAGAAAAAAACTAACATTACAAAAAAATAGAAAAAGAAAACAAGAATCAAAATAAAAAAATGCATATAAATAAAAATCGCCAAAACGGAGATAGTTACTACAGTAAAACCTTGCTACAACGACATCCGATATAACGATAAATCCCTCTACAACGATAATTTTTCTCGGTCCGTATAATAGTGTTGTAGAGAGGTTTTACTGTATAATGAACCCTCCCTATAACAACTTTTCGATCCATATAGTATTGTTGTAGAGAAGTTTTACTGTATATTGTAAAGGAGCACCCAGTTGCCTTACTTGACAATTGTAGCGAAGTTGCTGTAGTTTGCGGAAGTTGGCACACTTACTGTATTCTGTACTATACCCCAAAAATTCATTAATATCTCGGTATGATGTCTAATTAAGTAAACAAAAAGGTATAACATAAATAGGTAGTCATCACTATAATACAACTAGGTGGTTCATTTATAAACAATCATAGCAGCCAGAAATAAAGCGAACACGCAAAACGACAAATCATGATAACATAATCCAAGGAGGAGGTTGATGCGTCTTTGACGACAAACCAAGCATGGGATTCATCTGTACTGTGGCCACATCTTTAAAAAAAGCTTCCAAATACATAGGTGAGTCTTATTTTATACATTTCTAAATATTCCAGGCTAATCCATCATAACATCATAGAATAGAAGTCATAGCAAGCAGGAAGAAAGTTGGCACCATTGGCGACCAGAGGGAGAGACTGTTAGGCAGTGACACCCAATGAATTTCAAATTTCCTTGACTTTGGCCTTTGTATTTCAAATTTCCCTGACTTTTTCAAGTTTTCCCATATCAGTAAACAGCCTGTGTGGACTTTAAATATATAATTATTTGCACATTTATAAAAAACACACATATAACAGTACAGAAAATGACACAAAGATAAACAATTCTTAAATTCTTCATATTTCCCAATAAATAATAATTTCTTTTAATTTTAATAAACTAGTGCATTCATGAACACATGTTTTAAACGTATCATCACAGCTAATATCATTGAAATAAATCTATATAGGCTATATATATATGACTTAAATACTCTTGTGGTACACCATTTAGAATGGTTCAAACTCATTGAATGAATGCTTGCCAAATATATTTTGAAAGTGGTTAACATATATGGCACAATGTTCATCAGGTTCAAACTGAGGTACACCTCGGAGTCGAAAGTTGCGCTGTTCAAAAAATTTAAAGACTGCATAAAACAGTGCGTGGTCTGATGTCGATGTTGCAACAGACAGATACTTGGGAGCTGAAAGCGCATCCACAATTCCGCAACTTCGGAGAAAACGTAAAGCAGATAAAACATGTTTGTGTGACAAAAGCACTTCGACGATATCCTCGTTCGAATTTTGTAATCTTCTTAACATATCAATGGCAAGCTGGTGGGCCGGTGGATAGACACTTTGAAGAGATAGCATTAGCCATGCCAAGGGTTTAGAATCATTTAAAATATTATACTGCAAGAATTGGTGGAGCTGATAAAATTGTTTATGCAAAACAAGCACATGAATTAGCAACTTACATATGTCATGTTGAACATATAACTGATACTGAGTGAGGGAGCGAATGTATTCCAGTAAAATAGAAACTATAAATTTATAATTTGAATTATTATTTTCAAATTCTACAAATACATTCACATACATGTCATTTTGGTCTATGTTCGGGGCATGTTTAACTATTACTGATGCTTGACTGACATTTACAGATGAAGTAAGAGACTTTTCTTTATCGCTATTTTGCTTGCATATATTATTAAACTTATCAAATATTTTAGCTATAACCCGTAAGGGTACTTGTTTGTTAGATATCAGTAAATCACGACAAACTTTTAAAATAACAGGTTTTGAATTCCGCCGTAATAATAAGAAATCTATAAGTTGACATTTATCGCTGAGCATGTTGACAAGAGATTCAGGATACAAATGTACATGCCATAAACAACCTAATTTTGGATCAATTATTATATTAGGTTGAAAAACAATCCAATTTTGCGAATATAACTCGCAACTAATTTGGCTTACTTCTGTAACACTGTGACTTGGAACAGTGGGAACTTTCAACAGAAACGGTTTCATTGCAAGTGGCGGCACAATAGGATTATGTTGGGTAAGAAAACCATCGAATTCACCAGGCATTTCAATGTCATACAACATTGACTTTTTGGATGACTGATGATGCACAATAATAATATTGTCAATAACGCTTACGGCAAATCGTCCACTCATATCCAGCTTAAGTACATTTGTCTTACGAGGTGGCCCGTCTTTTTGCAAACTGTAAATGACTATCTCTGCTCCTAAGGTTGCAACAGTACGAGTCTGATGTCGTAAAACGAAAATACGCGTTTTGTAATAAACAGTGGCTATGCTCACATCCCTTTCTAACAGAACATTCTTCTGAGTTTTGGGCGCAGATGGAAGGTCAACTTCAAATTTAGAAAGCTTGTACACTGCACCGGGTTTAAACTGAAAGGGATGCATCACATTACACAAGTTGCCTGACGATAACAACAAAAGGGTACTTTCTGCATGGTATACATACCAATTTACTGAAACGTTATATGTCTTAAGAGTTTTAAGAGTACGTTTTTCCGATATCACTTGATAATGTTCGATACCGTGATCAGTGACAAAAACAACTTCATCCGTATTAGTCCAAGAAAAGCCCAAAATTTTTGTCATTTTTCCTTTACAACTTTGGGAATATTCTACACCATCTAAATCACCATTGAAATTTACAAATTCGACAGATTTGGGGCTACGCTGAATGGACAAGATTTTCTTATCGGGCGAAAATTTGATTGAGTTAACTTCTCCCTTGTCAACCATTCGAAAACTGAAAGTGGTTTTCTCATCTGGTCCTTTTACCACTACTCCGGTGGTACCTCCCGATCGAACCGCGAAAATGTGACAGTTTGCTTCATCAAAAAACACGCTGGTGAGTTTACTTACTGGTTCAAACCGAATCGGATCCGAACTTAATCCTAAATTGTACACAATATAGCCCCCGCCGCCACCAGCCATTCTATTATTTTGAACTTCAAACTAATTCATAAAATTCTTTCTCCCAATATTGTCTTACAGCAATGTTGCCACACTTTGCAATATAAATACAAGCATCGGAAAGTTGCGTGGGAAAATAATCTGACCCACTTACTTAGAATTTAAACAACAATATGTATAATTCCTTGCAAAGTCGTCATGTAAATTTTTAAATTTTACTTAAAATTGAAATCTCTGTAGCACGAAATAAAAATGCACACGATTTTTGTATCTCTAGCAGTAGCAGTAGGCACTGGCGTACGCAGGACAGTTCATGGGGGGTCGTAACCCCCAATTGCAATGCAATTTTGTATACTATATACATATAAATGCACGGTCAACCAAAAGTTCTCATAAACTTTAAAAATTCATAGAAAGAAAAATGATCAGATGAACGTGTTTAGCGATAAAATATACGTCGGTGAAGTGTGACGTTTCAATATGGCGCTGGGCACAAACAAACTGCCATTTGCTATATTATGCCTATGAGATAGATTTAAAATGTTCTCGTTTTATGAAATTTCCGTGTTTTTTTCGGATCAGCCGAAACTGATCGAACGTGCAGAAAACGCTATACGTTCTTCACATGTTTGATCTTTTTATATGACCCTGATAATGAAGAAATGCGAGGACAAATTCAGGCTTCCATGAAAAATAAAGTATATAGTATTCAAATACTATACTCTGTCTGCGTTTATGTATGCATATATATACACTGAAAGAGAAATTTATTATATACACGCATATTATTTTTCTGGAAGAGATACATATTTTTCTGTGTAACTCTCAGTGCGCTTATAAAAAATTTTTTGCAAGAAATTAAAGGGCCATAAAAATACTTGACAGATTCGTAACAAATTATTTTTTTTTTCAATAATTTCATGAACGAAGAAGATAAATTGTTCTTTCAGTGTGTATATATACAAGATCCGTTTTTTTTTTCGGGGGGTGGGGCTTGGTCGTACCGCACTTCAAGGAAATAAAAAATAAATAAATTATAAAAATTTATTTTAAGGGACCAGCCTTGACAAAAACCTGGCTACGTCGTTGATGGGGGTTATAATTATGGTTCAAGTTATTAGATATTCTGCCATATCCCCCTACAGACAAAAAATAAATGGAAAATTAAAGATCTATAAAATCAAAACTGTAAATTTAAGGAGAGGGAATTGATTTTCATAAAAGATCAAAACATTTTTTAAAGAAAATGATTGAGGCATCAAGACTTATTAATATAACAAGAATTCTGAACAAAACTACCCAAAGTATATGGACATATTTTGAATATATATATACATATATTAGCCCTTCACCAAAAAAAAAAAAAAAAATTAAAATAAAATACAAAGATTTAAATGGTTGGTTGCTTTTTGGTTTTACGGCTCAAAGACTACAGTGGTCATGCTGCGCCGGGACCTACTATTTTCCGAGGAATCCGAACCTCTTAAGGCCCAGGGAACCAAACCCCGGACTACAGTGAGCAGTGCGGAATTAAATGCTTTTGTAACATACATGAACACAAGAGTTTGAATAAAAACCAAATATAAAAATTTATTAAACAAACCACTAAATTTAAAATTCATCTTTCTAATTCTCTTATGTTAATATCAGAAATTTGGTCCAACGTACAGGCGAATACAGAAAAAAATTCTTGGGGCGAAGAGAGAGGCACGGTACTATATAACTAACTTCACATTCCTTCATTGTGTGACTTACTCTAAAATATAATTGGAAGAGTT
>QLNU02015360.1:146782276-146811694 GCA_006491805.2 Dysdera silvatica | reverse complement strand
TGGCCACTACTGCACCTCATGGCAAAGACAATGAAACTAGTAGACGGTACATACCGAGCTAATATAATGTGTCTGTCTAACCTCTGCCTTGGTAACAATACCAGTATTTCTTTTTATCTCTTACTATCTTTACTTTGAGAAGTGCATTGCATGTACCTTCCACTCACTTTAAATCACCCCTCAACCTCGACTAGGGTGTGCTTCTTTTGCATCATAACCTTTCCTGTTCTTGTGTACCATAAAAATAATATAAGATATTATTACCCTTCACAGGGATAACACAATTGCCAAATAATGGTCAACACCGAAAAGCCTCCGGGGCGAGATTTTTGTGAGTTTTCGTGGGGGAATTTATTATACTAATAATTTTTGCCACCCACGTATAAGCACCTTAAGCTAATGCTTTTTAGGTATATACAAAAAAAGAGAGACACTGTCCTCGCCCAAGAGTCCAATTAGGGTTCCGCCGTTGACCCTGGCGTACTCTAACCTCTCTCTCTTTTTCCCTCCCTATTTGACTTATTACTCATTATTAGATATTATTACCCTTCTCAGGTCAAATAATGGTCAATAATATAAAAGGATATATATTTATATTATAAAGGGTATATAAATAATAAGGGTAATAATATCTTACATCCTTATATACGAAGAAAGAGAGAGCGAGCATTGTTCCAGTCCTAGTAGGTCTAGAGGTCAAGACACTCGGGGCTCAACCGGGGAACCCTAGTTCGAATCTAGGGCGGGGACGGCATCTTTTTTTCTCCTGTACCTAAAAGGCTCGAGCTGCTTATACGTGGGTGTCGAAAATTATTATTATACAAATAATCTTAAATAAAGGGTTGGATGCCAGCATTTCCGATCTCTTTCACAAATACAATATACGTACGAAGTTTTGAAAATCTTTGTCATTCACGTTTCACTTTTAATGTCCCAAAACTGCGTCATGAGATTTATGGGACGGAATCGACGTCTTAACGTAGCATCTAAGCCGCATTTATACATAGTTAAGCTCGTATAATAAATACATTTGCACATAGTTAAGCTCGCTGGCATTAGAACCCATCCTGGCGAGCCCAAGAAGGCGGCAGTCAAAGTCACATCCGTCGCGTTTTTATCATAAATGTGATATTATTTAGCATGTTGAGAAAGAGAATACCGGAAAATTTGTTGCTTGTATTTTACGCTTGAAGACAGCATAATCCTAGTTATCCTTGCACCATAAAACAAAAGAAATCTTTATTCGATTTTCAATACTCTTTCTTGTTCATCCCAATTTGTCAGCATGGGCTGCTATGGCGATCCTCGGGGTATATCAGTGTTTTTTAACAGCTTCAGGTGTTCACGAACATTGAACCTTAAATTTTTCATTGTTTGTGGTTTTACAGCTCAAGGACTGCAATGGTCATGCTGTGCCGGGACCTACTGTTTTCCGAGGAATCCGAACCACTTGGACTCATAGTTTTCCGAGGAATCCGAACCTCTTAAGGCCTGGGGAACCAAACCCCGGACTACAGTGAGCAGTGCGATCTTTATGAGATCTCTGAGTAAGCGTTCTTTTTGCACTGCTGGGAGTCGAACCCGGATTAGCCGCGCAATAGGAGAACGCGTTACCACACTGCGCCACCGCAGGGCTCACTTTACATTGCTTATAGTGTGCAACCAAGAAAGGGGAAGTGGTTGTCTGTAACTTCACCCTGGAAAAAAAAATTGAGGGGGGGAGTCACGACTCCCCTCCCCCCCCAAAAAAACCTTTTTCACTGTAAAAAATTCCAACTTTCATGATAAATGAAGGGTGTTATTCCAAGACCATGGCAAATTCTGTCCTTGACCCCCAAAATGAAAGTCTGTGTCCGCCTCCGATTCTAATGTCCCAGTAAGCACACGCTCAGTCTTCAATGCCCCAAGCAATCTAGAGCTCAACTTTTAACACCATCAGGTGAAAGTGCAAATACACTTATAACCACCAGATTTCAAGGCAGTTGGTGCTTTTATCTCAGTAGTTCATGTTTTAAAAAATCATTTTTGCGTATTTTTCGTCTCAAGAAGATTTAAAGCCATGCTGCCAGGGAACCTGAAGTTTTCGGAAGACCCTGAGCCTCTTTTGCCTGAGAAATAAAACCTCCGATTACGGTGGCTAGAAAAAATAATTATCCTATAGCATAGTTGGAATCAAACCTGGGTTCACGACGCGATGTACAAATACGTGACTGTACGTAGAGCTTAACAAAATAACGATGTTCAAATGACAATGGGGTAGTGGCGAGAAGCGTTTTGGGAAAGGAATATTCCATGCTCTGATTGGTTGCTTTCAACCTGTTCTATGGGGGGGAATAGTGGCCGGTTTTCCAAAAAATCGCCTTAGAAAGGTGGTCGTCTCACAGAGGTAAAAAATAGAATCACATGGGGAAATGAATAAAGTCTAAAATCTTTAACCGTAATAAAGATAGCTGTCCGTAAGATCGTCTTAGAGATGGTCGCCTTAAAGAGGGAATTCTCATAATCACCGCATTCCTATTAGAAATATAGGAAATCATAAAACAAACTACTTTGTCATGTAGCGAAAGATTTTTAAAATAACTAAAAAATAAATAAATATAAAAGTAAAAATTCGAAAACTTTTGATTTAAAAAGACAAAACAAAACTGGAGATAGAAAAAAATAAAAATTAAAAACTTTCGATTTAAAAAAAAAATAAAAATTTAAAAACTTTTGATTAAAATAAAAATTTAAAAACTTTTGATTAAAATAAAAATTTAAAAACTTTTGATTAAAATAAAAATTTAAAAACTTTTGATTAAAATAAAAATTTAAAAACTTTTGATTAAAATAAAAATTTAAAAACTTTTGATTAAAAAATTTTAAAAACTTTCGATTTAAAAAATTGTAAAGTTAAAAAAAAACCTAATAAAAAAACACGCGAAATAAATAACGCGCCAATTTTTTGTGCAACCCTGAGGACCACCCTGCGGCCCTGCCTCTCCTTGCGCCAGGTGAGCCAGGCTTCTGACTGGCCCCGTCTATACTTTAACATTAGCGCGCCAGTTATGCAGAACGCCCACTTTCCCCCTACTCGCAGGTTCGTATGCCGGTTTTCTCATATGCTATTCTCATGCATGCTCTGTGTTTCAGATCACTTTAAATGTCTGGTTGAAACTCAAGTGGATATAAATTCTAATTGCACGTGCATTTATTAGCTATAAAAAAGCCTTCCACTGTAGTCAATCATCAACAATCACCGACCCACTGAAATCAACAAACATCAAGTATGTGCACCTTGATGTCATTGAATGTGCGTATAAAAATATGCGCTAAATTTCAATTGAATAAATGTTCTAGAGGAAGCGATAAAAAGAAACAGTGCATATAGAATATAGCATTCATATAGAATAAATAGATTACAAATAATAAAAAAATATTCTATAAGATTTTGAGAAATGGTGATGCGGTTAATGACTCCGGACCAATAACAAATGTTATTTTTTAAAAATAACTCTTTCCCAAAATTTGTTTAAAAGTAATTTTTTGTTTACAAACGTACGAAAGGTGCATCATTTATCAATGAAATTATGCTGAAAAGCGTTTCCAAACGTGGATTCTAAAATGTAAACAAACCAGTGTAAACCACTGCTTTGCTTTTTGGCGCTGCAACCGTACTTTGACATGGGCGAGACGTTAAATCGCTGCTATTGCGCAGCTTTATTTAGTGACTCATCGTAAAACACGTTATTTATCATTGTGCTGATCTTTATTCAGCCCGCGGCTGACACATTTTTCAGAAAAATGTGTCGTAACTGGTGGAACTGCCTTTCTTATGACTTCATTGTCCTCTAAAGTGATACTTTATGTCCTTTTGTTTACTTGGTTGCTCCTTTAATCCCTATAAGCCACCGATTCTAGTGATAAATTACCTAATATGGCAAGGTTATCTTTCATTTTGCTTTTAAGCCATCGATTCCATTTCGAGAACGATGGGTCAGCCTTTTTATTACGGAAAGTAAAGGGGCGACTCTTTCTCTCCTTTCCTCCAGAATAGTTAATAACTTTAATACTCTCCTCTCTCGAAAACGGTATAATACTACGTAATTCGTAAATTAAATACTGTGGAAATAGATGTTGAACTTGATGTATATACATAATATAAATATTTAAACGACTTTGATATACTTCCTGCATGGACTAATCCGCCATCTTAAATACTCTGTTTCGAAATAATGAGTTTTCATCATTATTACTTCAATGTATACTCACAAGAGAGCAGGAAACATCCTTTCTACTTCGATATCCGCACTGTAAGTTATATTTTATCCTTTAAAAACTGAACAAAAACTTCAGAAACTTGAAAATTGAGTTTAAAGAAATAAAAATACGAGTTCTTATTTAGTTCTATGCCCTTCAAAACATTTCTGTTGAAATATTTCTCAAACTGTTTTTTAAAATGCTGCGAAATTTTAATTTATTATACCATTCACGCCTATTTCGTTGTAAAATAATACATTTTTAAAGAATTTAGTGTATGTGTATGCGTGCTTATTAGAGAGTGAGTGTGTGTTCCCCTCTTTAGAAAACCTTCCTGTGTACCTTGCCTGCAAATAACAGCACCATTTTTCCATTTATTCAGAATTTCACGTTTAAAGTGCGCAAAAATATCTTGGCACCAAGGAGTTCCAGATAAACCGCAGAAAAATCGTACCCAGTATTACGTTAGGCTGTAGGTAAAGATAAGGAAGAAAATGCCCGATAGGGAGCGCTTCGAACGACACGAAGCCTACAAGATAGCTCTAAAGTAGTCTCTTTTCTTCAGAGTTTGATAACATTTGTTACAACTGCCGTTGCTTTCTCTCAAGAAGATAATCATTCTTTCGGTGTTATTATTTCTTCTTTTCGGTTTCTAGAATCTCGATGCTTTCTCAAATCTAGACGGAAACTTTTGAGAACATCGCCTGTCCCTGACAGCAGAGAAACTCGGCCGTTTCATTTTTCGTTTCTCATTCCACTTTCGTCGTGCCCTCAGGATATGTCAGATAAATGGTTGGACAGTCCAAGGTTTTGCGATCAGTTTTATATCGATTTTTGGAGATGAGAAGAGGAGTTTAAAGAAAAACACAGCAAGATTTGATATTTCTCTACCATCTCTTCACAAAATATTTTCTGGTTTCATCTTAGTTGAAAATCATCACGATCGCCGACTTTTAATCGACTTCTTTATCGTCAGCTTTTCAAAGAACTCTCTTCTTTTCACAAATGTATTGCTACGTTAACATTTTTATTTCCTGATTTTATGATTTCCTTAATTCAAGCGTAAATCTTCATCAAATGATTATGAAAATCAGAATGGGCGGATTTATAATTTTGCCGCCCCTTCTTACTCGTCCCTCCAATCAGTGGAAGGAAAATAAAAATCAAAGTCAAAATGAATAAAATATAAAAAAAAATGTAATAAATATATATATATATATATATATATATATATATATGGCCTGCAAAAGGGTTGCTGGTATCTAACTGGAAGGAGACCCACACGCTGAACGTATGTGACGATGTGTGGAACCGGCCAGGCCAGTAACCTAGTGTCCTACCCCGCCTTCAAGTGGTGCAGGCTGAGCTTTCTATTTATGTGGCAAATTAATATTTGCTGCACGGATAGAAAGGCGGAAGGGGAGGGCTAATTCACCAACCCGTCTAGCCAGCGTGGTGAAATTATGGCTAATTCCTCCATTATGTTGACACACCAGAAACCATGGCCCCTAGTCTCCAGGTGCTGGAGTGCTCCTGATCAAGGCAGCGGTCAGTGTGGCATGAAAGCAGGGGGTGCTAAGAATCACTGGAATGGCCCAGGCTGCCGTTTGTTATTGACCTTGGCAACGTATAATGGACGATCCCTTGCTTCTGAAGCAAAACTTCAGGAATTGGAAGAGGAACTAGACAAGATCAAATGGGACATTGTAGGACTCAGTGAAGTTAGAAGAAAAGGTGAAGAGTTGGTGGAACTTAAAAGTGGACATTTGTTTTATTATAGAGGAACGGAAACTGGAAGAACAAGTGGTGTTGGCTTCTTAATCAACAAAAGAATTAAAGACTGTCTTCTGGAAGTTGAAAGTACATCAGATCGAGCAGCGAGGCTCGTTGTTCAACTAACCCAGCGATACCAACTTCAAATAGTACAGGTATATGCACCAACATCAAGCCATACCGACGAAGAGGTTGAAGAATTTTATGAAGAAATCAAAGAGTTACACACCAAAGGGAAACAACATATCAAGCTCATCATGGGGGATTTCAATGCAAGAATTGGACAACAGGAACAAGGAGAGACATCGGTTGGTAAATACGGATATGGGGAAAGGAATGAACGTGGCGATCAACTCATCGAATTTGCAGAAGCTGAAAACCTTAGCATCATGAATTCATTTTTTAAGAAGAAACCGCAAAGAAAATGGACATGGAAACACCCAAATGGGGGAACTAGTGAAATTGACTATATCCTGGCAAACAAGAAATCAATTATTGAAGATTGCAGTGTACTGAACAGATTTAATACTGGAAGTGATCATCGAATGGTGAGATGTAAAGTGCACTTAAATACTAAATTAGAACGACAGAAGCTCATTAGGAAACAAGTAAGTAAGAGGGTGGATTTAAAGAAATTAAAAGAAAATACCGAGGCATTCAAGTTGGAATTAAAAAATCGCTTTTCTGCACTGGAAGGACTTATTGATGAAAGTGATATCTCAGAAGCAAATGAAAACATTGTTAAGACAATAGTTGAAACTGCTGGGGAAATTGGTGGTGTAACCTGTAAAAAGCACAATAGCAAATTATCTGAGAAGACGAAACAGCTCATGAAAAGGCGAAGAGATATGAAGGTGGACAATCGAAATACCAGTTCCAGGATTGAGTACATAGAACTTTGTAAAACTCTGCGCAAAAGCATGAAAGAAGACATAAGAAAATTCAATTGTGAGTTAGTAAGGAAGGCCATTGAAAATAACAAGAGCCTTAGGGTTGTTAAAGGAAGTTTATCTGTTGGGAAGAAACACATCATTGCATTAAAAGGAGAGGATGGCACCGTAACAAGAAATAGGGAAGAAATACTTAGAAGAGTTGAAGAATTCTACAAAAAACTATATGAAAGTAACAGTGGATTAAACGAAGACACTGAAATAGTCGAAGGAACAGCTCCTAAAATCTTAAAAGAAGAAGTTTCATTTGCAATAAAAAGTATGAAGAAAGGAAGAGCCCCTGGCGATGATGGTATTACATTAGATATCCTAAAAGAAGCTGGAGAATATGTAGAAGACATACTTGCAAAATTCTTTACCAAATGTCTTAACAGCGGTAACATACCAAACCAATGGGATTCTGCAACAGTAATTCTTTTGCATAAAAAAGGTGATAAAGAGGATTTGAAAAATTACCGACCAATTAGCTTGTTACCTGCTATTTATAAAATCTTCACAAAAGTGCTAACACATCGCCTGCAGAAAAAATTAGATGCAGCTCAACCAAGAGAACAAGCTGGATTTCGAAGTGGATTCAGTACAGTGGACCATATTCAAGTATTAAGAGAATTAATTGAAAGAACACATGAATATGAACTTCCATTGTGTGTTGCATTTATTGACTATGAGAAGGCCTTTGACTCTATTAAAACATCAGCAGTCATCAACTCTTTAAGATCAACAGACATTGAGGATGTGTACATTGACATGGTGAAACGTGTGTATAAAAATGCAAGTGCAAAATTTCGGTTACATAAAGATACCAAAACTATCAAAATTGGTAAAGGTGTGAGGCAGGGAGATACCATTTCTCCAAAACTTTTTACTTCAGCTTTACAGATGATTTTTCAGCTGATAAATTGGAATAACAAGGGAATAAAAATAAATGGTGAATATTTAAATCATTTGCGGTTTGCTGATGACATTGTTATTTTTTCAACGAACCCATCAGAACTCCAAGACATGGTACAGGAGCTCTCAACTAGAAGTAAAGAAGTTGGACTCAAGATGAACCTACAAAAAACTAAGATCATGTTCAATAATTTTGTAGAGGAAACAAAAATACAAGTTGACAACATTGAGCTAGAAATTGCTGATTCATATATTTACCTTGGCCAGCTGATTTCAATGGATGGCAACATTATGAAAGAACTCAACAGACGTATTAAACTTGGCTGGAGTGCATTTGGAAGAAACAGTTTTATCCTGAAGGGGAAATTGCCTTTGTGTCTAAAAAGAAAGGTCTTCAACCAGTGTGTATTGCCAGTCCTCTCTTATGGATCAGAGACATGGAGTCTAACAGTTGGAGCAATACGAAAGTTACAGACAACGCAAAGGAGCATGGAGAGGTGCATGCTTGGAATAACTAGGAGAGATCGAAAAAGAAACACTTGGGTGAGAGAGCAAACTAGAGTAGAGGACATCATTGTTAAAGTAAAAGGGCTGAAATGGCGATGGGCTGGGCATATTGCAAGAAGAACTGATCAACGATGGACAACAGAAATTCTGAACTGGATTCCAAGAGACCACCGAAGACCTAGAAAACGTCCTCAAACTAGATGGGTGGATGAAATAAGAAAACAGGTTGGGGTGACGTGGAAACGAATGGCCCAGGATAGACTTGTGTGGAAAGCATTTGGAGAGACCTTCATCCAGCAGTGGATAGATAATGGTTGAATATGATGATGATGATATATATATATATATATTATATTCACTGAACTAGAACAACTCCAGCGGAAAATGAGAACCATCCAGAGAAGAGCCGGACAACTACACCCTGCAACGGCAATTGAACGGCAAACACTACCCCGGGAAGAAGGAGGACGCGGACAAGCGGACCTCAAAGACTTACATGACAAGCAGATCCAGAGCATGAGGCAATACTTCCAGTTGAAGAGTCCCCGATCGCCACTCATCCAAGCCATAATACAAGCAGATGCAAATTACACGCCACTAAACCTGTGTAGTACCGAAGAGCGTGTCCTCGAAACAGCCAACGAACAGAAACTGAGAACTTGGGCCGGAAAACCATTACATGGCAGGCACTACAATGACCTGCAACAACCACACGTTGACAAAAAGGCATCAAATTCTTGGCTGGCCAAAGGCACTCTCCAGCCAGAGACAGAAGGATTCATGCTAGCCATCCAAGACCAAGTGATCGCAACAAGGAACAATCAGAAATTCATCCAGAGAAAAGACATAGAAAGCGACAAATGCAGACACTGTCATGCGGCATCGGAGACAATCCAACACGTGATGGCAGGATGCAAGATCCTTGCGCAGTCAGACTACAAACATAGACACGATCAAGTAGCGAAAATAGTCCACCAGAAATTGGCAGCGAATGCTGGCTTTCTGACAGAAAAATGCCCGTACTACAAATATGAGCCAGAGACCGTGCATGAGAACGAAACACACAAGCTTTACTGGGATAGAGCAATCATAACAGACAAGACAGTCCCACATAACCGTCCTGACATAACCCTCGTCGATAAATCGAATAAGACCACGTACTTAATCGACATAGCAGTACCCAACACCAATAACATACAGACAACCTACACAACGAAAATCACCAAGTACCAAGATCTCAGACATGAAGTACGAGATATATGGGGTATGGAAAAGATCCTCATCATCCCGTTAGTCATCTCAGCAACAGGGATAGTACCAAAAACGCTTGCGACGAATTTGGAGATACTCAACATTGACCCAAACACCTACATTGAAATACAAAAAGCCACAATCCTAAACACGTGTCACATTGTCAGGAAGTTTCTAGACATGGCACATTAAGAAGTGATGTAAAAAGAGGCTTGGGAACATGGCGCTCTGCCCGTCCCAAAGCCTGTTTCCGCCAAGAATGGGCGAGGAAAACTTTTATATATATATATATATATATATATATATATAAAGAACTACCCTGTCGGCGAAACAACCTATCAGCAAAGTGGTGTAGGTGAAGTGATTGTCGGCGAAATGAACTGGACCCTTTCGTGACAGTCCATTTCGTTTTTAAAAAAGTAGATATTTCTATATTTTTGTTAAATATGATTGAGAAAAATGATTAATTTTCTTCTCCAATGACCTGTCGGCGAAACGACCTGTCGGCGAAATTACGTGACGGTGAAATGACATGTCGGCGAAATGTCGTGTCGCCGGAATGACGTTTCGGCGAAACAACGTGTGGGCGAAACGACCCTTTCGGCGAAGTGGTGTCGGTGAAGTGACTTTCGGCAAAATGAACGCGACCGGCATTTGCCCACACCTGCTTTGTAGCATTAGATCTCCAACATCTTTAACCTTAAACTTAATAGAATCCAGTATACTCTTTCTATAAGATTTCTTTTAGAACTGCTATCTACAAAAAATAGTTCTTCATCGTTGGCGGATAACCTCCAATCCTAAGTGTGAAACCTGTTCTGTAGTTGATTCAAATGAACACAGACTTTTTCAATGTATGGATGCAATTCAACAACGTATTACTTTTCTGAACAGCCTTGGTCTCCCGAACTCCCAACATGAGAAACATTTTCTAGATTGTAATTTCAAATCATTCACACTTAGCATTTTGAACTATATTTGTGATATTGTTTCTCCTTAGTTTCTTAAAAGAAGTTTATTGATTATAGTCCTGGGCAGAAAAGCTTCAAGCATCTACCAATATTTCGCTCTGGTGACCGCATCGGAAGAATGCAAAGGAGAAGAAATATAGCTTTATTTCCCTCCTTTTTAAGTTGTATAGTTGTAGTAACACATGATCAGGGATTGGCCCTTGTGTTTTATTTAATCATAGAAAAAAACGAAATGGATAAGAAAGTCAAAAATGTGTCCCAAGAAAGGGACCTAGATTGTACGAATGTGGAAAACCTTTGGCTAGTGAAAGTGAGTAACATTGCATATTTTGATTTGTACCGACAGCTTGGGCCAAAAATTTATAAGGGGTGGGGGGGTATAGGGCTACAATTTTGTATATATCGTATATACAGTGGCGTAAAGGAAAATCTCGGAATCCCCAATAATTTTTTGGGGCCCGCCCTTTTACGAAAATTAATTTGGGCTCTAATATTGGGTTCGTTACCCCCCTAAAACTAGCGTAATTTTAGCAGAATCTAGCACGGTGTTTCCAAGAACTCAAAACCTGGCAATTGGCACACAGTGACTAGCTGCCATTGCTTCTTACGGCGGTAGAGTACTACTCTCTGCTTTACTGATGTTTTTTTGGTGGCAGGGGTGTTTGGTGGTGCACCCCCCCCACTAGGCTTTCACTAATACAGGAAATATACTGATTGGCAAAAAATCCCCCTGCTTCCGAGAAAAACATGACGCGTTCACTCACAGCTTGCTTGGGTTTCGTACACACCTACGTGACATCACACTCTCACATGCTACAGCAATCTAGCGGATTTTGCAGCATTTTCAAGGGAATAGAGTGAGTTTTGGGTAACGAACGTGATTGTTACCTTAATTTGTATATGCATATATGAAAATAAACATATATATAATAGCGTTTTGTCTTCTATAAGAAATTAACCGGCGACATGTTCCAATATTTTAAACAGAACACATGTCTATTAGTCACCGTTTCATAAAACAGGGTTCTAACACAAAGCATATAATTTCAAAACTCGTCTAGATTTTATAGTTTTCAGATGTTGAGTTCAATTTTAAAGGCAATGAAAATATCTAGGGGACAGTACAGAATCCATCCCCTAGCGATTTTTTCCCTTTAGAAATGAGTCAAAAAGTTACTGAAGGCATGGTTATGGCATCGTACATTGTGACATCATCCATACAGGCATTTTCAAGTGTATCGCTGCTCTCTCGCACGGCTTCTTGCAGTGGATTATATTATGTCTGAACGATTGACTTTTTTTTTTTTGAATCATGAATGAAAGGGAAAAGAAATATGCTGGAGTAGGTTATAGAAGAAGAATTAATTTCGTCCGGATATGAGTGTGAGATGGAATCGTGAGTTAGGCCTTGTCTGAATGACACTTTTCAGTGGTGTTATCATAATGTGCATGACAGGGAAGAAAGGAGGGAGGAAAGAGATGAGGAGGCAAGCAAAGGAAGAGATGGAGAGGCGGAGGAGAAAGGGAGAGGGAAGGAAGGAAAGGACAAGGAGGCAGAGAAAAGGAAAGAAGAGAAGGAAGGAAAAAGAAAGAGTTTATATAACAGCGCCGGCATAAAAATAGACCAGAAAACTTGTTTCTTGCCACAAAAACCGCAAACATCCAACAAAAAAAGCAAAAGAAGAGCAATAAAGGTTAATAACTCCCTTTGGTACTTACATATTAGCCCGTCAACCAAAAAATTGGCGAAGATTTTGAAGAATTAGCATCAAAGTTTATTTACATAAATAACTAAATGTAACCATTCATTGGCGTTATTTCCCTACTATTTATAGTTATATATCCCACTATTTTATTATCCCACTATTCATATATATACATATATATCATTATTGGTTCTGTTTCATGGCATTTGGCGATGGTTTTTGATTTGGCAGAAATGGTCGACGGTTTAATACGTAAGTACCCTCCCTTTTTAACTTCATGGAATCGAGACGTCTATATTGTTAACATGACATAATATAGCGGCAAGCCAGTACAGGCGAGGCCAGTGGCACTGTTGCCATTCGTGTTGGAAACACTTTCCAAAAAGCACTGAAAAGTTGTTAGGGGACAGATTCTGTAACAGCGACTGCAGATAAAGTAAATACATGTAATGAGTTTGCCACAGTTGGAAACCGTTCATTTTATTTTATATTTTACCTAAAGATTAAAAAAAATCCTTATTAACTAAAAAATATATTTTTTTACTTATAAATTTTATGGAAAATAAACAAAGACAAAAGGGGGCTCCTTTTTCCTGGAGGTTGCAGGGGTTATCAGTATGCCACTGCATATATAGGTTTCAATTCCACCTGTGGGCCATAGTACATGACACGTTACCCATGCAATTCTAGCCAGTGTTTCCAAAATTGGCAATCGGCACAAAGTGATTAGCCGTCATGTTGGCGTTTTTTGAGATTTCCCTCAATCCTCCTCTTCCCCCTAACCCTAAATAAAAAGCAATAATCCTCCTCTTCCTTCTATTTCCCTGTTTTCTTCCTCTTCCCCTCCTTGTCTTCTCCTTTTCTCTTCCTGCTCTTCCCCCTCCTCTCTAAAAATATTAAAAACGGGTATACACACCTTTTCATCGGCTTCTTGCACTTCGGTCACTCATACTGAGATGCAATTAACACCTCTTTTATGGCCCACTCAATCGGACTTTTCTTACCTTCAGTACGTAATACGTAAAAAAATAAAAAATTCAGACGCTCAGACATTTTCGCTGCAACAAACAAAATACGAGGAGTAAGAACATGAAGTATGCAGAAAATAGCATCTTCAACTACTTCTCACTGCATCATATACACTTATGTGACATCAGGTTTTGTGATGTCATAACTCCATCTAGTGCAATTTCTAACGATTTCAAGAGGACAGAGAGAGAGAAGTGGGTGATGTGTTCTGTACTGTTACCCACCTGTGTATCTTCTTCAAAGTAGAAACCCAAAACTGATGAATGGCCTTTCTGTAACCATAGGCAGACGACGATAAGTATGAACATGTGGCGATGGAGATGTTGATTGAAATACAACAAAAGTACGATATTGATTCTCTCGTTAGTAACTTCCAAGGGATGAGATAGTCGTTAATTAGAATTAGAACTTCTTTAATTAGAATAGGCAACTTTCAACAAAGTTCAGCCTTTTTTTTTTCTAGTCATTTACAAACTTGAAGGGAAACAAATGAGGAAAAACATCCTGAACTCCCCCAAGCCTCAAAATAATATCCTGCGTACGGCCAGGTGAGGAATGAAAAACTGATGAAAGTGGTAACTGCCACCTTGGGCTTGGATAGACGATAAAAGATCAGTCAAATGTCAGTCAGCGTGATGCAGTGACGTCACCAAGTCCAGTTCAATACTCTTCAATTAAGACAGCACCGCATACTCTCAATAATTTTCTTCAGGATAGCCCCGTGGATTCCCCAGTCTTGTCATATGATGCAGCAACTACTGTTCGCCATGTACTTTACTGTTATAGCAAGCTTGTGGTCAACACTTCCTTCATGTTTTTTCAAAGTGTCTGCCTTATGTACAACATATCCTAAAAAAGTAATTACAAGTTGCTTCTGATTTGCGTCATAAGCCCCACACTCAGATTGTGATGCCTTCAATTGGCAAAAATATTGCAAAAGATTAATTGGACCTTAGATCGAATTTCAGTTAGATAAACACAATTTTTGCTGAACCTTTATGATTAAGGCAAAAATGGAAATGTGTTTCGAATTTTTGTTTTAAATTGATGCTAGGCAAGCAATGCTTACATTGCTTCTATGGACCGCATGCCCCTGATACATATATGTAGTAAAACTCAACGAAAACCCTTCAGATACGATCACTTCATTTCTATGGACAAATAAAACTTTCCCAGCAAGCATATCTTCATAATAACATGCCTCTCATGTATGTGCAAAATTTTCTGTCTCTTGAATGTCTTCTAATGAAGGCTTTTTATAGTGTACGATACTGTTATTTCGGTAATCAAAACTTAATAGAAAGTTAAGACCCCCATTAACCCTCTCTGGCATATACCACTGGTTTGTATGTGTGATTCCTTTCTTTGGGAAATCTTTCTAATGTTTAAATATGTCACATTATATTGCAATTGACAATAGAGTGATCACTAAAGAAAAAGTGGTATTTCATTATTCGTTTTTTAGTAGGCAGATGCAAGTTATTTAATTTTATCGTGTAGGTGCCAAAGTATATATCTTCAAGGTGGGAAAAGGTGGCATCTGGTAGTGAAGGTGGTCAATTACTAATTTCAGAGTAAGTGCTAAATATTAAGGTCTTTTATTCTTTATATTTTTACATATATCTCACAATTGTTAACAAAAAAAAAAAAAAGATTCCCCTTGACATGTTTCTGGAAATTTTGTTAAGTTTTCTCACACTGCACTAAGAGAGCATTCAAGTATTATGTAAGCAATATTTTGGCCATTTCAACCCCCACCCTTATTAAGCAAAAATTAACATTGGCTAATATAGGAAAATAGACCAACAACCAACAACCCCTCCACCCCCCAAGGTGCTTATGTAATACTTGAACACCCCCGAATTACCAGCCTATAGAAGAGGAGATGGAGGACATAAATGAGCAATAAAGAAAAGTGAAAAATAAATGAAAGGTAAGTGAAGTGCACATACTTTCCATGTGAAGCTCAGAACAACAATAACATGATGGAATCTGTTTGACTCGGGCTCAGGGGCGATGCTGTTTTTCTGTCTTCTTTACAAAAAGCTTTAGTTTGAGTTACATATGTGGATTTCTGAACATATTTCTAAAATTAATATTCCCCACAAATTAAAAATACAGACGCAGAAACGTTTTAGTATTAGCCATTTACTTTGTTTTTGGTCAATTTAAAAAACACTTGTATACAAAGAGAAAGGCATTGTTTCCCAAGCTTTGGTGGTCTAGCAGACAATCTGGTTCAAACCAGTTGTTGCCAGTTCAACTTTGGCTCAGGACAATGTGCTTTTTCTTCACAAAAAGCTTCAGCTACATAAGTGATGTCCAAACATTTTTCTAAAGCATTCTAAACTTGAGAAGACATTGCTGTTACTACTGTTTGTGTCGTGTTAAGTATGATTTGCATTGTTATCATGGATTCACATGTAGCATGGTTGTATTAATTATTCAGAGTGTCTAATGATATGGAAAACCTGGAAAAGTCAGGAAAATTTTTGATGACTGGAAAAGTCAGGGAAATTTGAAGTACAGTGTCCTAAATCAGGGAAATTTGAAATCCATTGTTATAATAAATAACTTATTAAAATAATTTTCCTGAACTGTGCTTTTCGTGCTTCATTTTATACCGAAAACTTTGAAAAACTTATGCTTTTGATCGAATTTTCTCCAAAAATTACCGTTTTACATAAAAACTAATAAAAATTATGTAAAATTATTAGGCTAATGTATTTCCCAGTAGAAAATATTTGTCCAACATGTAACTAGAACTGGGAAAACAAGTGTTTTTAGTTAAATTGTCTAATCTGTAAGGAATTTTGATCATACCAGTCTTCTTTTCCTCATATATAGTGTTCACTCTAGGATGAAAAAGGGGCAGGGTGCTTAAAAAAAAGGGGGGCACTTTCTTTAAAAAAAAGGGCAAATTTTTAATTAGTGTCCTTTAAAAAAAGTTTTTTTTAAATAGACCTGTAAAGAAATTATTTTATATTAAGTTATACTACTGTGTTACATTGTTAATATGCAGAAATAATTTAAAAGGAATATTGTTTGTAATTGTATAACAATAGTCTGCTTCTACTAATAAAGTTAAAGAGTAGCCTACCATAGTGATACTAATATCAGCACAGTGAATTTGTATTTAGAAATTAAGATTCTTAATTTCTTTTCTATATACAAATTTGTTCAATATAATCATTTCTTAATTTAAGAATCTATTGAAAAAATTTCATTATTTTAAATTAATCATGTTTGCCTTGTTTAGTAATTAAAAAAAAAAAATCAAACCTGTTTATTGTACTTCAGTTAAAATTTTACTTTGATTAGAAACAGATGATAGAAAAGTGTTCTTGTAAACTCTTTCAAATAATAAAATCAACATCAGAGAAAGCAAAATGAACAAGTTACATTATAAAATTTTTTTCAAATTTAGTTTTAAATAAATAATTTTCTGCTTTTAACATTTAACCGATGCTGAACATCTTTTCTGAATTCCATTTTTCCATTTATCTTTATTATTAACATATCATTCACATTATTAACTTTTAATCTATTTCTTTTGTCAGTTAAAATGTTTTGAACTTGCGAAAAAATTCTATTCACTGCTGCTGTGGACACAGGAATAACATTTGCAATTTGAAGGAATCTTCTAATTTTCGGAAATTGTTCTCCAATGACTTCATCCTTGTCTGATCGACTCATTAATAAACCTGTTATTCCTAGTGTTTTCTTTCTGAACTCTTCATCTTCTTCCACTTTCTCTGATTCCTGTATAAACATATGTTTAAAATCATCACAATCTGCAAACAACTCCTGTTTATCTTCATCGTAATGTTTTACCAAGCAGGATATTTCATCATTACCATAAAAAGATATATTATCAATTTTTACATTATTTAAGCTCAAAACACTAAGAGGGGTGGGGTTATGATTACCTTATGTACATCATAAAGTAAAATAACGATGTTTTTGTGAATTAATTAATTTTATTTGATAACAACATTTTTATTTTGTGGAGGGAGGAGTGGAGATGTTTCACGAAAATTTTTCAGAATTTCGAATTGAGAAAAAAACGTGAGGCATGCTTTCGAGGGGAGGACACATCGACGGAATTCTACAGACGAAGATTTCAATTAAAAAAAAAAATACGCTGCCTTGTAACATTTTATGCTCTAGATACTTGCTTATGTATAAATCTGGGATTCTCCCCCCTCCCCCCAGAAAAAATATAACCATTGGTACCACTCTTCTGTCCTGAGGATGGTATTCCGTCTTTTGAATCTTTTAAAAGCCTATAGAAATCGTTGGGTTTTTGTTTCTTACAGTTCTCTCTATGTTGTACCCTTAGTGTACCTCGAATTTTAGTCTTGGTTTAAGCACCCTAGTTGCACCCATGAATGTAACGAAAAAGTACAGAAAATGCATGGGTGCCGATAACATAAAAATATTGGGGGGGGGAGGACAATATACCAGTAGAAGGCATTTTGTTTGAAATTGGAGGAGGGCATGGAACCCTAAGGTGCATTGCAAAATGTTGACCTCATCTAATTTTTCACTGGTAAGGAACAAATCAAACGTGCAGCTAAAAACTAATCAGTGGGGATTGATTGTGTGTACACACTTAATACGTGATTACTGGTAAGAAACTGTGATTGGACTGTTATGGAAATCAAAATTTGCATATCAGGTGTTACGAAATGATGACCTCACATAGAAAATCTTATCACAATTTGCTACAAATCATTTGTACGCAAACTTTTCTACTGCAAATGTGTTTTGAATATTTTAATGTTGCTGTTTGTAAATTCTGAGTGGTTAAACGTTTGAATTTAGTTTAAGAGGAGTAATTAATAAGATGGGTTCGGGAAAAACTCTTACTGAGCATGAAAAGGTCAAATAATGGCTTACAAAGATGCTGGCCTCTTTAACCAAGCAATTGCAATGAAGATTGGACGATTTCCAGGTGTGGTGAATAATTTCTTGAAACTTGGAAATCAATATGGCACCAAAAAATCGATAGGTAGACCGAGGTCACTGACCTCTAGGAAAGAAAGAAGCATTAGTAGGATGCTTAGCAGTGGCCAAGCAAGTTTGGGAAAGCTCTCATGTAACCCTGGCACTAGTGTGCACAATTCAACTTTGTCCAGAATTGTAAAAAGATGTGGAAACCTAAAGTACAAAAAAAGAGAAAATTCACCCTTGTATGATGAAAGCTCACAAACCTACTCGGCTAGCCTAGGGAAAAGAACATACAAACTGGGGTGACAGGTGGAAAACAGTAGTGTTCAGAGATGAAAAAAAATTCAATTTCGATGGTCCTGACGGTTGGAGTTACTACTGGCACGACCTTCGTAAGGAAGGACAAATTTTCTCAAAAAGACAGCAAGATGGTGGATCCCTAATGGTGTGGGGTACATTTGGATACAATGGCAAAATAAACCTTGCATTTCCATCGGGGCATATGAAGGCGACCTACTACCAAGACCTGATGGAAATGTATCTTTTATCCTTTGGAGAGGAAATTGGTGGACCGTTTTGGATCTACCAACAGGATAATGCCTCAATTCACATCGCTAAATCAACTTGGGGAATGGTTTTTTGATAATGGTGTGAATACCATGGACTTGCCCGTTGTTTCTCCTGACCTGAACCCAATGGAGAACTTATGAGGAATTCTCGCCAGGGTTGTTTACGCAAGCGGCAAGCAATATAATAATACACAGAATTTGAAGGCAGCCATTATTTCTGCATGGGAAGCCATTGATTGTATGGTGCTACTGAGGCTTGTACATGGAATGCCTCGTTGCGTATTTGTGATTGGAGTCAACAAAGGATTTGTGGGACATTAAGTGGTCGAGGTGATCTTTTTGCAACACATGAAATGTGCATTTTTGTTAATTGATTCCAATAAATTGCATTATACTTAAATTCATGTCTTTCATTTGTTTTCGGCAACACATGTTACTGCACATCAACTGTAGTTCTTATCATTATATACTCTAAGAACGAAATAAACAAGGTGAGGTCATTTTGCAATGCACCGTAATACCAACATTGATGGGGGATGGGTCCCCTGTCCCCCTCACTAACGGCACTCGTGGGAAAATGTAAGAAGGCCATCTATTAGGAATTTTCTGCTAGAAGAAATAAGAATTCTGTCAATCTGTCTTAAAATGCAACAGAAAATCACAGAGTGCTAGGTAGTGGGGGGTCTGAGAGTACGTTATTTACATTATTATAATATATATGTATATAACGATATTTTTATGTCCCCAATGCTTTGGGGGTGGGGGGGATAGAGGTTGAAAAGTTTTTCCAGCGAAAGCGAATCGACAAAATTCAACGATTGCAATTAAAAAAATAACCTGCCATCTTTTAAAATTTTGCCCCCCTAAATTTAGTGCCTGGGGTATTTGCCCAACACGCCTATTTATAAATTCTGATTCGATCGTAAATGGTCACAATTTAAAATATTATTCACACATGGACACTTCGCCAAAGAAACTTTACTACTGATTCTGTTTTGCATAGTCTTTGTGATTGAAAATTGATAGCAAACTTAAAAATCAGAAATGAACGTGAAGCCAAAGAATATCGCTAAGCATCAATTATCCCTAACGAGGGCGGTCTCTTGACTGTCCCAGACGGATTTTAACGAAAAAAAATCAGCTAATAGTCCATCCAATTCTAGGCATATATCGTGAAAATTACAGCCGAATCTCTATGTTAATGTCAGAAAAAATTAATAAAAAATATATTTGAGTTACCAGAATAGAGCATTTATCGCCATTTGGCGTCAACCAAATTTCTTTTTGAGTAAACGCTGTAAAGGAATAGCCATAATTGGGCATTTGTTTTTTTTTCTACACTGGTTTGCACTTTTATGTAACTAACTAAGGTTATGTATCTAAATCTCACCATATTTTGGAATATGAAAATCAAAATAAGATCGGAAAAATTTATCCATTAGTATTAAAAGCAACAAAATAACGTTGTGGGTATTTGATACTTTAAATACATATATTCAAGTATTAGAATTTTTATTTCATGTTATTGTGGTGCCCATATCAATTTATTGATGTTGTTATATATAATTTGGATTTTAACTATAATTTTAATGAAAATATATAAGTAGTATTAACGTAATTCGGGTTTCCTTGTTTCCTTCTAAAAGACATGTCCTCCCTTTCAGTCTGACACTCTTTACCATGTTTTGCGCAGTATGGCCTAGATGTTCTTGTGCTATATAAAAATCAACAACAGAAGCAAAATCGAAATGTGCACGTCAAACAACGAAATCAACCAGTCACACTTTGTGCTCCTACTTAACATGTAGGAAGGGCTAGCAAAATCTGTGGTTAAAATAATAACAAATAAATAAAAGTACCATGATATGGCTTTAAAAAATTTATCAAAGCTTTTGTGGAAATTAAAATAACATTGATGATTTATACCCATTAAATCATTTACCTTATTAAACAAACACAAAAGAATGGTTTTAATATTCAACTTAAAAGTAATATTATCTCACACATCCTATGGGACATATATATTTATCGCTAACTGAGGAACGGTGAAAAAATGAAGAAAACAGTTACACGATTTACATCGACTGCAATTTGCAAAAGCAACAACAGATGCACAGTTAGGTGATGCACAATTTAAAGAATATATAGCGTGAAAGGCGAACTGTACTGGATTGTCAAAATGTCCTGGGTGCATATGACTGTATGAGCATGCATGCCATGATGAAGATAATAGATTATGCGTTATAGCTTGTAGTTGTCTCGTTGGAATAAATGTACATCAAGTTGTTCAATTAAAACAGTATCGGAAAAATGCCTTGCGTAATTTTTCCACACACGAAAGCCATACTTATCAAGAGGTTGAGTAAGGTTGGTTGTTTTCGATGGCATAAGAAGCATACGAACATCTTTATCTAGTGGTGTAACGGTTTTTATTAGGTCGGAATTCTTGTATATGTCGACCATGAGTCAACCAGAAGAAGCATTTCCTCTGGCGTTTCTTTAAAATATATTTCAGAAAACCATTCCTTTAACTCTTTCATCCCCATCTTTCTAGATTTAGAAGCAATGGTATAAATGTTATTTGCTTGAAACATATTTTTTCTAACAGTATACCGAATTTCCCCGTTTTTTCTGGATACACAATAAACAATGGCGATAATAATTTTCCGCTTTTATTGATGATGGGCATTATGGTAAAAGAATGGATTGTTGCACTTACTGATTGAACACAACCTTCAACTTGCTTGCATCAGAAATAATCAAGGGTTCGTCCGGAATGAATTTTTAAATTAAAATCGGATTGATCTGCACTTAAAATTTGGATGTCTTTTAACAATGAGTCTTTAATAAAAATATTTACATCATTTACAAAAAGCCTGTGCAGATTTTTCAATTATTTCATTTTCCGAAAGACTTTGCTTTGAAACACATCTAGTTATTTTTCTACTGACGATACCGAACTTTCCTTTTATTCTGCTCAACCAATTTTTAGATGCACAAAATTTCATTTCTAGTTCCAAAGCTTTCACTGACACCTAATTTTTCAAGTTGACATCATGCACATTCAACTGTGATCTTCCGACATTTTGGAACTTCTGCATCGTATATTTTTGAATTTCTTCTTTGTGGTTGAGATCACTTTTCTTTTGAATGTATTCTTCCCATCTATATAATTCTCTTACACTTTTAATAAATTTGAATTTTTTTTGGATGCTCTGCAGGCTACGTGACTTCGCCATTTTAGTATCCCATCAGTACATCAGCCATTTCCTTTGTCCGCGATATGTACTGACTATTTTTCATATCATCCCCATAAGAAGTAAAGTCACTACTTTCACTCTCGGAAGACATATACACAGGCTGAAATTCATTAGCTAATGGGCGAAGTATAGCCCAGATGCTCTTGCGCCATAAAACATCCAAACAAACAAACATTAGCTAATGGTGACTCTAATGACAAGGTTTCTTCAGTGTCAATTAAACACGTTATATTTCCGTAATTTTATAGCAATTTCATAATTTAATTTTTCAAATTTATTTCATCTTCTGTATATGCAGACAATTTCATATTTTTTGAGGAATTTAATTTAATGAATTTTTAAAATTTGGCTACTAACTTTATAGTATAGGATTTTTATAATATACACTTTCACCTAAATTAATTTCGTTAAATTCGGCTTATGACAGTCAGGAGACCACTCTTGTAAGGAACTTCTTTATAGGTAAAAAGAAAAAAGGCTACGTTGAGATACTAGTGGAACGCTTGAAGAGAGAATCAAGGTATCATAGTTGGCCACAGTCCACTAGATTGCAGACTATGGACCTCTCCCCTTGAAATGAGAGCAACAATGATTCTGATCTTGTGACTTGTGTCAATGAGATTGGCAGAGGGAAAAATAAAGGACCGAGCAATCGAAATTTGTGCCATATAACAATAAAAATTGAACAGTTAGGCACGAGGTTAGCTGTTCATTGCTTCATGAGATTCTTGGATTTTCTTCCATCGTATTATTCATTATACATCATATTCTATCGCACTGAGCATCAATCTTCCAGTGGTACTCGGTCTATTATTATTATTTCTTTTTTCCTATCGATCCGCAATTTGAGGTTTGATTCCCAAGTTGGCAAAGTTTCAGATTCATTATAAAACCTGGCACAGCAAAGTCTTAGCTGTTCTTGCATCACAAACTGACCCTATGCATCACCCCTTCTATTCTTGTTCTTCCTATATCTAATTCTGTTCTTAAGTCTATGTACTCTTTCATCTCCAGCTGTCATCTGCCCACCCAAATATGACAACTTGAACTGAAGTCGTTTGTTTGGAATGAATTTCGTAGGAATTAACTGTTGATATGGATGTTCATATGGGGGAGGGGGGCAGAGAGAGCTCGAGCCCCCACCTAGCCGTTTAAAAATTTTATTTGCCCGAACCTGCTATGCATTTACTTTCAAAAGTTTTACAGTCACATTTTAAAATAAGGTACTTTTTAGCTCATTACTAATTGTCAAGCAGTATCAATTATTTTTGTAGCGTTTTGGTATCTTGTACATTCACTAAAATTCTTGACAGCTATGAGAAGGAGGTAATAATTTTTCTCAGCCTTCCCCGTCCCTAGAAGTACTTGTATGGGCACCCATGGCTGCTGACAATTTTTACAAAAATAATTTCATGCATATTTTGTACTGTATAATTTGTGTTAATGATTAAGAGTAAAAATGTTCATCTGTGTAAAATTACAGGGGACCCAATGGAAAGCCAGATATAAAATTCACTCTCACAGAAGATCCAGCTACCAAAAGTGCAATTGGTAATGTTCCCACTGAACATAAATTTGTTGTATCAAGTGTTCAGAATCAATCCCTGGCCGTATTCACCGAAACGACAAGTATTTTTTCATTAATATTTTATTAATTTATGTCTCCAGTTCCCAAAAAACGTTTCTCTTATAACAGTGTTAATTTCCATTGTATTATGTACTGTCAAGAACTTATACATGTTAGGGCATGTTTAGTCACAAGTACTGTAATGTGAATTTTTGTAGGTGTGGCATATAGTGAATGCTACTACAAATTTTGGATTCACTCAGTCTGAACAAAGTTGTTGAATAGATGTGCACACTTAAAAATATCCAAACATACATTGCGAAGAATTTCCGAATGATTGAAGATAATGATATAAAAACGATGGCCGTTGGAACAGTAGGCAAGTGTTGCACATAATGCTTGTGGTGCTGTCCCAAATGATTGGTCTATATTACTTAAGTCTAGACTTGCCTTAACATTTAAAGTCATACCGTGTTGCAATGGTGTCACTTTTGTTTACCGGTACAAAAATCCAGTTTCAATTCTTCTTGTTAGGGAGCTTATTGTCTTCTTTTCCTACCACTATGTTTTTCAGGGTATGATTCCCTTAATGACGGAGGTTTGGAATCATCGGAGAAATGTATATCCAGTGCTCTATGGTGGTATAGTGCTGATGTATTTGTCTATTATGCCATTACCCTGGTTCGATTCCTAATGGTATCATAGAATGTGTGTCGTTTATCACCCCACTATAGTCTAGTGTTTGATTCCCCAAACGACAAGGTTTGGATTCATCGTAGAAATGTAGATCTAATGCTCTGTGGTGGCATAGTGCTAACATATTTGTCAATTATGCCATTAACTTGTTTTAATTCCTAATAACATAATTAAATGTATGCCATTTTATTGTCCACTGTAGTCTAGGGTTTGACTCTCTTAAGAATAGAGGTTCTGATTCATCAGAGAAATGTAGATCCAGTGCTTCTACGGTGGTATATTGCTAACATATTTGTCTGTCCTGGTTTGATTCCCAATGGTATCATAGAATGCATGCCGTTTTATTGTCCACCATAGTTTAGGGTTTAATTCTTTTGACCGCAAAGGTTGCCTTTTGTCGAAAAGGCTACTGATAGGTTAATCCCTGGTCCCAATGCGGCATGGTTTTTGTGGTCCTTGAAGTGTAAAAGCATAAATAGATCCATTCCAATTGTATCATATGGCACATGCCATTTTTATACTCACCATAGTTTGAATTTGGTTTCCTGGGCAACAGGAATTCTGATTCCTTAGAAAACTAGAAGTCCCAGTGCATCATGATTTGAAGCTGTCCTTGCACCATAATGATACTCAAACTAACTTATTAAATTAGAATAATATGACAGAGGTAACGTAATACGTTATTCAAATTCCCACACATTTTGTAATATGTTTATTTTAACACACTATACAACATTTGAGTTTGTTATAAGGAAAAACGTTTGTCTTATTTTTTTATTTTTTTTCTACTGGCAGTTTCTGATAGTTGGATATGATTTCCATTATTTTCTACTTTTAGGTGAATTTATAGGTTCAGGCAATAGTAGCACACTGAGTAAGTTTATTTTTTTATATAGTGTACTTTATTATACAGTCTACTTCATTTGGAGAATCAACTCCGAAAGAAGAGTGACATAGGTTTTTTTATTATTATTTTTTTTTATTTTTAAGTTTTCATTCATGTGCAGCACTCATTGAATTATGTTATGATTTTATGTGCTTTAAAATGCAACATAGTAAACAAATGAGACATTGGCGATTTCTTTAGAGAGCAATTCGGTGGAACCAATAAAAACCTTAAAAGAAAACAAAATCAGGTTATAGCACTTGGAAGATTTGAACGACACATGAAGCAAGAAGTGCAATGCATATTTTTATTTATTAAATACCAAGTTTCATAAATACCCAAAAACACGTATTTTTCTTGACGTGTCTAAAGCGCAGGTGGGACCCCAATGTGCCTGACGTCTGGATTCTTAACTTTGTTTTGGAGGAAGTCATGTTAAATCACACTTGTCCCAGTTTTGGTAATCTGTTACACAGCTCTATGGCATGCAGATAGATATTAATGTTTTGAAAAGAAAAAAAAAATCTAATTTTTTCCTACAGGCTATACTAAAAGGTCTAGTTTTGAGCTCAGTTGTCAGAAAATTAGTATCTGAAAAAAAAAAAGATAGCTTTTTATTTTTAGTATATTGTTTAAGGTAATTTCTTGTTTTCTTGTTTGATATTCTTTACCATGAGAAGTTAATTATTTGAACATGTTATATGTACTTGATTTCATCATAAATATGGATTTTAATATTTTATATATATATATATATTATATAATTTTTCTTGCATATATTACATTATGTTTTGTAGGTAAACTTGTACTTGAGGGCCATGTAAAGGAACGGTGTGAGATGAGGCCCCTTGCCAATGAAAAATACATGCTGCTAAAAAGGTACTGCTGATTCAAATTATCATCCTGATGAGGAAATTTCATGCACAATATATATCTTCCAATGAATATTATTGTTCATATACAAATGATAATATATGAATTTTTAAGTAATATTAAATATTTCTGTTATATGTAAACTAAAAATTGGCTCTGTAGTAGAGGTGCAGTGATAACATGTTTGTCTAGTTTGCTATTTACTTGGATTCAATTCCCACCAGTGCCAAAAAGAACAATTACTGATTAATTGTGCATTGTAGCCTGGGGGTTGGTTCCCCATGTCTTCAGAGGTTCGCATTCTTTTGAAAACTAAGTCCTTATACAGCATGTTTAATTAATGCAAGTTTACTATAACAAATATTTAATTACAGTGTATCTCTCTCTCTCTCTATATATATATATATATAAATATAAGTAAGTGGTTTAGCATCAGCACAATACCTGGGCTATCTCCTTATCTCCTCTCACTCTCTCCCTTTCCCACATTCTGTTTTTAAAAAAAATTTTAATTTTATTTGTGTTATAAAAAACTAGAAGTGGCTTTTTTTATCTATGATATTATTATTTGAATTTCTATTATTTAATTATATATAGTAATTAAAATATAAAAATACAATTAGAAAATAAAAATAGACTAATGTATAAGAATATACTAAAATATAAAAAAAATACTAAAATAAAAATGGGGATTAGAATTTTAACAGTTCTTTTAATATTTTATTTGCACATGAACTCCACTCCCTTCTTTTGTATAAATATAAGCATTACATTTTCATAAAAAGTCTCTTCAGTATACTATTTCATATTTAAAAGAATATTTTCCCTATTGACGAAACAGCCAATTGCTCAAGAGTAATTTATTTTCATACCCATATCGAAAAAATGGCTTTTTTAATAGTTCATTATTGATGTCACACATTTTCATTAAATCACACAATGCATACAGGAGCAGACTGGGTCCTCTCAGAGGGCACATACTAGGATGCTTCATTTTATTAGGTAGAAATTAAAATATTACATTGTTATTGATTTTGCTCATGCTCTCGGTACTATTGATATAAAAATGGTATCTGACAAATTTGAGAAAGATTGGGTAATATTTAGAGTTTGCACACTTATATCTATATATATAAGCTAAAGGAACAAGATTTCCAACGATTATTATTTTTATTTTCTTATTTTCAAATCCATTCAACAAAACTGAACTGCAAACAAGACTTTTATGGAACAACTTAATAACATTCATGTTATTTATATTAGTTAAATTTGTAAGATGTAACTACTGCTTTGGTTCGCTTGGTGACAACTTTTCTTTGGTGCTTAATGATCTTCAACAGGAATTGTTTCTGCTGTTCATCCCAGGCTGACTCGTTGAATTTCTTTATTAGGGCAATACCCCTTTCTGCAGTGTCATTTACAACTTTAAGGGCATTGATGAATCTTCTTAGCCCATCCCTGCAATATTTTTCCGTTTCGTTGACCCCAAACAACAAAGAATGTCTTTGTATGGTTGGTAACAAAATCACTCAAGTCTTTCCCTTGAAAAACCAGGTTTTTCCATCTAATCATTACATTCCCCTCCAGTTCTTTTTAATTCACAGGCAAAATTATATTTTTGTACTCCCCTCCCCTCCTGTCTTGGGGCTATGACCAGAGTAATACGTTCATCCAGGAAAGTAAATCAAATATTTATTTCTGAGAAGTACCAAAGGTGTCTCTTAGCCATCTTCAAAGCACTTTCTTTGACATCTCTATCTGGCTAAGAGTTCAGAAGTTGAATCATATCTAAGTCATTCTTTGGTGCCCATTGACTTACAACTGCCTCATGCCAAAAGTGGACATATATTAGACTTACAAAATGCCACTTTTCTCATTCCCTTCAATTCTCGACAGTCATCACCAGTTGTTTATTGAATAGGGCAATCTTAAGTGCATATATAGCCTTTGCCATCCATTTTGCTTGATGAAGGGCTCTGTGAACCCCGAATTTGAAATCTCATTCAGACTAACCTCCAAGAAAGATTAGAGATAGATGTAAAAACCCTTCATAATCTTCTCTTGGATGACTGGCATCTTTCAAGATTTTTGAAGGTAGTCAACCATTTTTATATGTTGATCTTCTGAAAAACCTTGGATGGGCTCTTCTTCATCCGGCATGGTGGTATATGACTTCTTATTAACAAAATTCCAATGGTTTTGGAACTTTCCAAATATCAGGATATCAGGACCACTTGATGGTACATGGGAACACTCTTCATAGACAGCTTTCAAGATCAATTCATGGTTGTGATGTCGGCAAGCCAGCCGCAACAGGGTCCACACAACTTGCTTCTTAATCATCGTGCATACTCCTTGAATCAGTCCTGTATTTGATACTGTAGTATCAAATGAGAGACCGATGATATGATCACATAAACCGAATCTAACTAACTCTTGATTGATGACTCGAGCCATTTGCTTACTAGTTCCATTCTTGGTAATAGGCACTCCAAGCAAAATACGTCATTTATAATTTATAATTATTGATGTTTTTTTTTAATTTGTTTTTATTGGAAGTAGACGTCTTTTAAAATTAATTGAAGCTTTAAATGACAAAATGAATGACAGACTTCTTGCTTAGTTTCATCTTGAAACTTTATTAGACCACAAACTTTTAAACGATAAAAAACATTAACTTATTTATTTTGCTCTTTACGCAAGAACCTTCCCAACAAGAAGTGAACAAACTGCAATCAAAAACAATATAGGATCTGATACAGGACCACAGAAAAAATAACTACACCATACTGTGACGTAAATATGCAAATTGTTATTGACGCAAATTATTGCAGTATTCTCTAATAATCGCCCCCCTCCCATATCTTTTTGATTGTCATAAACACATACTTTTATATGAACATTCAAAAATATATGAAAATAAATACAAACTACTATTGTTACAGTATGAAATATAACTACAATTCTATCGTACCGACACTGAATTGACTGTTCGTGTACGAAGTTTTAACTTCAAGACCTTGTATATACCCTAGTACAAAACATAGAAAGTTCCTCTTTAGAGAGTGGTTTTGTAAAAATATCAGCCATATTTTTCTTACTTTGCACATATTTAAAATCAAAAAAATTATCATATAACAAATTTCTTACAAAATGATACTTGACATCAATATGTTTTGTGCGATTGTTTTCAATTGGCGAATTCGCAAAATTGATTGTGGCTTGATTGTCATAATGAATTACACCTTTACTTAGTTGTAAATCTACGCTCGAAGTAACATATTCTGATTCCATAGT
>QLNU02015360.1:146754335-146777876 GCA_006491805.2 Dysdera silvatica | reverse complement strand
GTGAAATGTTCAAATACTTCAGGTTTTTCTTTTCATAAGGAAAACAGTAACTTTACGAGAGTAATCACCAGTAATTACTAAGAAATACTTATTCCCACCAAAAGATACTACGGGCAATGGACCGCATATGTCCATATGTAAAAGTTCTAAAGGTTTGCCTGACCTAATACAAGCAATGGGTTTAAATGATATTCTTTTTGATTTGGCTATCTTGCATGAAATGCATTCTTCCTTGATTGGTTTAAACTTGTGCAATCCCTTAACACTTTCATTAAACATGGCCTATTTTAATGGCACATTTTTTATCATGATTTTTACTAGAAAGACTTTTTGCAGCTGAAAAATAAATAGAACTTTCTGTTTTATCTAAGTCAATCTTTACCTGTTTAACTCTACTTTCCTCCGCTATGAGTTCATCTAATATCTTTTGGAACTTACAGTCCTTGTCTGGCCAACGATATATCGTTTGAACGATATTTTGAAAATTAGAATCCAGGTATCATATTATTGAAATCCCTGATACTGACTTCACAGAGTTTTGGAATATAGACTTGGCATAATTTTGCGACATATAACTCAATCTCCTCACCAGAAGTATAACGATGAGAAAAAACTCCGTCCAGTAATTGAATTATTCTCTCTCTAAAAACAGGTTCGAAATGCTGCTTAAGTATTTGCCATGCAGTTAGCTTATAGTTTGCAAGATAAGACAAAGAAAAAAAATAGCATATGCAGTCATCTCTTACCACTGAATTTAACTATGTATGTATTTATTTTGCATGTAACCTCCATAAGGCGGAAACCTGCATACTACGGAATTTTTTTCCGGTCCCGTGAGTTTCCACCTCAGACAGGTTTCACTGTATATTATGTTTCATATGTGTATATAATATTAATGCATTATGTTCCATTATTATTATGTGCTTTTACCATTAAAATAATTTTAGGCAGTCTATAATTCAAGCACAAGAACCCGAACATAAGGTTATGCATTTAGCAAGAGCCGTCCATTCATTTAAACCTGTGAACACCCATAAACATATTGTAAGTATTCCATTTCTTATATTTTAAATAAGACGTAAAAAGTATAAGCCAACGAAGAAGAAGAAAGCAAAATACAGAAATTGAAAACGATTTAAAAGAGTATGAAGGCTTAGAATAGCTGGAATATATATGAGAAGAAATGATTGATTTGATGTCTTTTTTGGCACAACACATGAGCAAACACTGATACAATGCATTGTTCCCATCTAATATGCATACATAGTACTTTTCATTAATTTACCTGCTAAGTTTTTGTGTCCTTTTATTGCCACCTTTGGTCATCACCATGATTTTAAAACAACTTCATTGAAATTTACTCTTGAACGCACTTGTAATGAAGCTGGAGAGAGAGAGTCGCAAAAGTATTTGATCAGTGGTTGGTTCCCTAGGCCTTATGAAGTTTGGATTCCTCAGAAAACTATAGGTCCTGATGCAACATGACCCTTGCTGTCCTTGTTCCATAAAACATAAACAGATAAAAAAATCTTCGATATGCATGAACATCAACATATCCATACCAACTTATGAATAATACGAAATTGAAAGGACATAAAACAACTTCAATGTGAGTGAGTCTAGTTGTATTTTTACCAAATTGATTCATTGGTCATTGCTGTTTTCAGACTTGATGACAGTTTCTTTTAGTCTCGTCAAGCTAATTAACTTTGCAAACATTTTTAACTAGGGCTTCCTCAGCTCATTTGACAGTTATTTGTGTGCAAATTTGACTTAACAACTGACTAGCACAGCATAACCGATGTTAACCTTGAATTGTAAAACTCACAAATTTTACAGATTGGCATTATGCGTCAGAGTTTAACATTGAAGATCATCTTATGTGGTTTGTCTGCAATCCCCATTTTTAAATCCCTGAAATCAAAATTTTATTTTTTTTTTTTAAACACAACACTCCTTTACCTTCCACAGTACAAATTTTCCTCGCTGCAATGGTCAACTTAAAAAAAACTTGAGTTTCAATAGATATTGAATCCGCTATGGTTTTTAGTTTGTCTATCGTCAGTAAAGGGGTAAAGTAAAGGTTTACTGTAAATAAAATAAAGAGAGCTAGAAATAAAATACAGGGTACCAGGGAGGAAATTACATAAAAAGGTTAAACACTGGTAAAATAGCAATGAAAAAGATCACTCAAGCTTTCGGACGCATCAGCAGCAGTCCTTCATCAGGAGTAATGACGATGTTATGTTTCTGTCTCTTTTTTATACTTGAAATTTCTGGAAAACCCTTCATCAGAGTAGTCCCGCAGAATGGGAAAACCCAATGAGAACCAATGGGAGGCCTCCAATAGAATCATGGAAGAACCCCAATAGGGACCAATGAGAAACCCACACTGCGGGTTACCTAATTTGGGGATGTCTCATACATTTCAGAGTAAGAGTTGTTTATAAGTTTCTGGAAGTGGTTGTGATGTATTAATGGCTTTCCCGTGTAGTTTGTAAGTTTCCCAAGATTCTAAGAAGAGTCTACTATTCTTGTTTGTGATGTGACGGTGTAGTATTTTTGTTGAGTCCCAGTCGGGTTCGTGTCCGTGTTGTAAAGCGTGTTCTGCCAGACGTGAGGCTATGTCTCCTTTCGCGAGTGCTTGTTTGTGTTCTTTTTTTCTTGTTTTGATCATTCTTTTTGTTTGTCCTATGTAATGTTTGTTGCAGTCTTTGCATGGTATTTGGTATATGGCGCCTGTGAGATCTTCTGGTGGAACTGGGTCTTTAACTTTTGTAAGTTGTTTGCGAAGTGTTGTGACAGGACATTCTGCGGGACTACTCTGATGACGGTTTTTTTCCAGAAATTTCAAGTATAAAAAGAGACAGAAACATAACATCGTCATTACTCCTGATGAAGGACTGCTGCTGACGCGTCCGAAAGCTTGGGTGATCTTTTTCATTGCTATTTTACCAGTGTTTAACCTTTTTATGTAATAAAGAGAGCTATTGTTAATTAGAGAGTTGGAAATTGGCAAGTTAACGATCAGTTAGAATTTAGAAGTAAACTTCAACTGGTCAACTTTTAACAAGTTGACTCTGATTTGCTCTTTGCATTGTAATAAGTAAACAGGTGTGAACAACGCTTGTAAACAACAACAGTATTTAAGGCAGCACTCACTGATTGACTTTTCTATTGTTGATTGACAAACAGAGCTAAACAATAACAGATTGAACATCAATTGAAACCTGCTGAATTTCAATACCAACCTTAGTCTCTCTTTTAAAAAAAAAAATAATCTGTAAGGACTCATGAATCAACGATCATTGATACATGAACCCACATTTCCAAAAGGTTTAATCATGATTTAATGTTCACCATTTTGTTTCCCCGCATATACGCTTTTCCCATCCAGAATCCAGATGGACCGACTCATCAGCGGTTCGCTCTGTTCCCGGCCACGGAAAAGACATTGGCTGCAGGCGACGATTGAGTTTAGTGTACAACACGGTACGGTGCAAGGATAACTTAATTGTATTTCTTCAAACTCCTTGACAGACATTTCCTGCTTATAAGTACCCCTACTGGACATGGTGATTACGACCCTCCGAGTGTGATGTTACGAACCCTTGAGTGGAACAGCAAATCATCAATTAGTGTTAAAGGGGTAACCAATGAACATTTGCGTATGAAAAGGGTGAACAGATAATAAGAGCATCGTGAGTGTAGAGACGATGAGGCGAACACCAATAAAAGACATTCTTTCGGTAGGACTCTTAGCGAGATGGTCACGCTGCCCATGATGGACATTCATAATGTCTTATAATAATAATGTCAATTCTTAATCGTAACAATTTAAGTTATTTTGCTATGTGATTGTAAATAAATTGTTTAACCCAGAGACATGCTGTCTACATGGTTCATCTGTATCTTGGTATTTCTGACTCAATTTCGATAAGGTTCCAGGGTAACAATCCACGTGAGTTGACGTACGAGCTAAAACCCTTCTGATATAACTTATAATCTATCGGTGATATTATGAAGTCTATCACCGCTCCATCGTTCTGCAATCCGTCATAGAACGATAACCAAATCTATAAATGTAGAAACCGCAATTGGTAACCCTACAAATCCAACAGCATTTGAATCATATATTTATTGTTCATATTCTTTAACTGTAGAAGAAAATTTAATAAAGCAAGGCAGTGTGCTCTCCTATTTACAGCAGCTAGATGATACAAGTTTTCCAGTCGTGCATTACTATTACTGCATAGATTTTGTTCACCAAATAATGATCAGATGTAAAGTGACTCTTCCAAACGGCAATAACTTGTGTCACACTAATTAGGGCTCAACAAACCGTACTCACCAAGCAAGAACTGTACTTTTTTTTCATAATTCAGGCACATGTCATATATCATCAATATTGTTCATTACATTGTAACGTATGGATCAATTATACAAAAATATCAAATATGCAAGTACATATATAAATCAACATGATTAGATAGATGTAAACAGAAGAAATGAACAATAACTAACCTCATGAATAGGTGCTTTGATGCCTTGCCTGTGAAGCAATGTCAAAAGACTTAAAGGTCTGACAAAGCTCATGCTGCCCATATTGGTGATTGGAGGGCATTTCACAGGGGACAGATACATTCCCAATGCAGCACAATTATGCATCTGTAAAAAAATGTGTTTTTCTTAAAAGGTATAAAAGAATTACATAATTTGAGTTCAGATGGCAAGATATTCCAAAGCTCCAATGTGTGACAGACCAAGGTTTGTCTACGCATGGCAGGGTTTCATATATTCATGGTTTGGACACCATAAGTATACCCAGGTTGATCAAGAGGAAGAATATCAACCACAACGTTTGCTCTTATATAATGGAACGTAAAAATAGTAACGCAGTAAGGGAACCTGGTAGAAAAATTCCTACTCGCCAACTGTAAAAATCTAGATGCCATTGGCGACAGTTTTTATCGAGCCGTGCTAATAATTGTAGTTTCCTCATTCTTGTTTTAATTGTTGTTCTTAACCTTTTATGCATATGTTCATAGATTGAAGCTCAACAGAAGAAGAAACAAGAAGGAAAGAAAGCTCGGGATGACAAAGAAAAGGTCCTGGAGATGCTATTTGGTGCATTTGAAAATCACCAGTATTATAACATAAAAGACCTCGAGAAGATTACAAAGCAACCTATGGTAGGTTCAAGTGCAGTTTCATGCTTGTCAATTTATATTGCGAGTTTGGGAAAAAACTCGGTAATGTTTTTAAAAGCATCCAATGTGCAAATCTTGTCAGATTTATTAATTGCTGGGGATGAGAAGCAAAAGAGCCTTTGTGACATAATAAATGATTTGTAATAATCTTTTAACAAGGCATTAAATACGTTTATGCAAATACAGGCCACCTTAACTGTAAACATAGTTGGCTTTCACAGGGCACCTCTATTTAATGCATCTATTAACTTTGATGCTTCATGATATTCATATTGAACTGTATCCTTGTGAATTAAAGTTTCAGTGCAAAAATTACATTGGATATTTTTTCTGGTTTTTAAGGCTGAATATCCAGAAATATAATGTATTATAGGAATCATTTCTTTTTCTATTGAATCTAGTGGATAAATTTCAAAATCAGAAAATAGCTCTGGAGATAGTTCTGTGGTATTTAAATCATTATTTTCTCTTAAATCTCTAATAACAAGTTCAGAGTTTTTAAAAGAAAATGAAAGTAAATTTTGGATTCTTATATTTTTTCACTTTCATACAGCTGCTGAAGTGAAATGAAATAGTTACTGCCAGATAATTGTCAATAAAGACTATACCTTTCCTCCAAAGACTCCATTTGAAAATTTCCCAAAAGAATATATTCTACATTTTATTTTTGCAATGCAAATGAGGTCAAACCATAAAGACCAGTGCAAGTCTGCATCATGGCTTCAAATATTCTTTTTGTTCAACCTTGATACACGTCCCCTTAAAAGCAATTCCCACTTTCTTAACCAGGTTGAAACATCCCATAAATAATTCAACTGTTCTTGACTTACAGAGGCAATTTTTGTAAAATCCTCATTTTGAAATCTGACATCTTTATTTGGAGATTTAATATTTACAATATTCCACCACCTAAGGAATTGTTTCGACGAATTTAGCAGTCCCTTCAATAGCATTATCTCCTAATTCACGAAGGGCATTAATATTTTCATAATTAAAAATTTTACACACAAAGTTTACTTTTTATCGTTCAATATTAGATGGGAATAAGGCTTTATGATTTAACTTATATCCAAGTTTTAACACTCTCTCCCCTTCTTATCGATACGTAGTTCTCAAGTGATTAAAATCAGCCTTTCTAATGATGTCGAAGTTTTTATAGATAATTAAAAATGAGATCTTTTTGGTTTAGTCAGTTACTTCGAACGTTTTTAAAAATATTCATAGTGTCATAAATTAAATAGAGTGGAGAGTCCTGACATGCAGGATTATATACTGAATTAAAACCATATGGATGCAATTTAAATTTAGTAAACATGGATTTGTTTACCTGATTATTGTCAGCAATAATACTTATCGGTTTAACACCACAATTATGTAACTCACATAATATGGTTTTTATTGTTGTATATAAGAAGTCCCCAGAATTAGTACTAACTGGCAAAATTGCAATTACATCTGTGTAGTTACCAAATGCAGAAGTTAGGGAAAACACCTGCGCTGTTTTAGCAAGGGTGTCTGATTGTGTTATACAAGATCCAACTAATTTGCCACCCTTAAATGTCAACTTAGGAGAGATATAGATTTCACCCATTAATAAATTTACATACTTTTCAAATGGACTTAGATTGATTAATTTCTTTTCAGAATACTTATTTCGAACATGAAACGTTCCATCACAAATATTTAGCTTGGCAGCCATCTTTCTCAAGTTACTTGGATGGGGGAGAATTAACAACTTGGTTTTTCTAATTGCACGATAGCAAGTAGGTGAAATTAAATACATTTTAAAAGACAATTGCAAAAGGGTCGAAAAAAATCTGTATTTCTCTTTGGATAAATTTAAAAGTTGCAATTGCTCAATTAAAATATTTAAAATCGATAACTTTTCAGACTTTAATTCTGAACCATACTCATTAAGTAAGCACATGGCTTTTGCCAATTTACCATATTCAATTTTCACGTTTTCGAAATTATTACAAGTTTCAAATAACAAATCTATTTCTGATTTCTCATTAATATGTTCAAAATGCATATTAATTTGTTTGATATCTAATTCTTCATTTTGATAAAATATCAAATGATAGATCAGAAAATACTTTAAAACTAACTATGTTTAAAGTACTATAACTAACTACTGGGCCAATCGATTGATTAAATTAGATTTCACCTATAGTATGTGCATTTGTTTACTTATTAGGGAAATTAAATTCACATAGGCAAGGTTGAAAATTTCACATTTATTTCTTTTAAAAAAAAATGTAGTTTACCACGGAGAAAATTACAGAAACTAAGAATTCTAATGTGGTGTTATTGTGTTTTACAATATTCGTTCCTTTCACAGGTTTTGCCAGTAACGGCTATAAGAATTTTGTAATTTGAGTTTCTCGAATTAACCGCGTTACTCTGTAGAATTGTTAAATATTACCTTATTAATCATTATATAGCACACTATACTATGACCCACACAAGAATCACCCGATACCACGTTGTCTAGGGCTGAATTTTAGGCCTATAATCCACAGCAAATATTTTGATGCAATATTAATATTAAAAAAATTATATTTATGAATAACTTACCAAAGAGGAAGATTTCTTGCGTGACTTAATCCAAAATACCGATTTTGCACAAAAAAAAAAGTTTCGATCCTTACAATCCTACGAGACGTCAACCAGCACAGCTTTCTTCGTAAACACGTCTTCTGCAAGGTAACTCCAGTAAAAACATCCGCCTGCAGCTGATCAAGTGATCCTGTTTTTGGCAAAGAGCACTCAGGCCAGTATGTAGATTGGCTGTAGTTTGGTGTGTCTTTGATCTTCTTTCAACCTATGTTTTAAGGCTCTTTTTGTTTGTCCAATGTATAAGGGTGGATCAAATGAAAACGGAACAGGAGTTACAAAATGAAATGGCATAGTTTATTTTTAAAAGTAATCACCAAAATTACACAAGCACTTGTCCTACTGTTGCACCAAGCAGTGAGTACCTCATTCGTAGAAGTTGTTTGGCTGAGATTGAAACCAGCTTCAAACAGTGTCCATGACTTCGCTGTCCAAGCAAAAATGGCAACCCCTCAATGCCTTTTTCAACGGACCAAAGATGTGAAAATCACATGCTGAAAGATCGGGGCTGTATGGTGGGTGTTCCAACACATTCCATCGAAACATCGTCAGCATACTCAGTGTGCAAGTGGCTGTATGTGGCCGCACATTGTCATGGAGCAAAAGCACTCCAGATGACAATAGGCTTGGCCGCTTGGCTTTGATTGCTGCATGCAAACGTTCCAGGGTATTGCAGTACTGATCAGTGTTGATCATTTGACCACAGTCTAGTAACTCAATGAGAAGCAGTCCTTACTTATCGAAAAAAAAATGTCAGCATGATTTTGCCCCTACTCTGCGCCATCTTGGATTTCTTTGGCGGTGGGGAGCTGGGATGTTTCCATTGTTGATTTTGTCGTTTGCCTTCTGGTTGGTAGTGATTGCACCAAGATTCATCACCTGTCACAACTCTGTCCAAGAAATTATTCTCAGCACGATATCGGAGAAGATGCTGCAAGGACAATCCCATGCGAAGCCACCTTTGATTGTCTGTGAGATTGTGTGGCACTCACTGTGCACTCATTTTCCTGTAATGCAGTTTCTCCATAATGATGGCACGAACGGAACCGAAACTCACACCCACCTCCTTGCTGATGTCCCTTATTGTGTGTCGTCTGTTTGCACAGATCTGGTCAACTTCATTCACCAAAGCCTCCATGATGACTAGGTGACTGACCAGGTCCAGATCATTATTCACAGATTCTCGTCTCTCGTGGAAACGCTTGTGCCAATCCTGCACACGAGTCAATGACAGTGAGTGTTCTCCGTACACTGTTTTCATTCGCCGATGTACTTCACGAACTCCAACACCTTCTGCCACTAAAAAACGAATAACACCACGTTGCTCTTCTTTCGTCGCAAACATGACACAGACGCAGAAGTTACAGCTGATTGCTAGCCAGACGACACTGCTGGCTGACCGCAAGCTCATACCATGTGGTTCTGCTTGATTACCAAGGACAAGTCCATTCCGCAATAGGGGTTCTCTTTCTTATCTCTCACTCGACCTGTATGTGCAGTTTTGTCACACTCACACAAAAATACACCAAATTATAATCACTGTTCCGTTTTCATTTGATCCACCCTTATATGAATGTCTGCATTCGCAAAAGGTAATATATTCCCCAGCGTTGGGTGACATGAAACCTGTCCTTAAAGTTAGATGTAGGTATTTTGTTGGAATTTGAGAAGACGACAGGGAAATTAGCCTTTTCCAAAATATTTTCTATGGTGTACTCGAGTTTCGGCAAAAAGAGTAAGGTTGCGGTTCTAACGAATTCCATTGTGGGATAGTTCACCAAAGTTGTAGAGGAGTTAGGTTGATTAAATCTAAAAATATTGTGTAGTTTCTTCAGAATGCATTCATTCAACCTGTTTATGGTTTGTACTAGAATTTTTTTTCCAGCCCTCTCATAATGATCAGAGAAACAGAAAATTTTCTGCATGTTCGGTCTGGACATTGCTTACTGGTAAGAAAAATGAAGGAAAAAAGTTGTCATAATTTAAAAGTTTGAATAAGAATTTAGAGGAGACATTACGAAAGAATTTGTACGATAGAGAACATATATGAATTTCTCATAACTTCATTAATAATAACTAAATATTAAAGCAAAACAAAAATTGTTTGGAAGATGTTTAAAAAAAAAAAAAGATAACCGAGAAGAATTTACTCAAATGATGAAAAATCTCTCAAAGGAATTCTATGGATATCATATCAAAGCAGTTACAAACAAACATCTGTACAGTAACTGGCTATGCTAAATAATGAATCGTTGTTTAGGCTTATTATATATTTACAAGTTTAAAAGTCAGGAAAATGAAACAATATTTAAAAATCTTTAAGCACACCATGCAAATCTATGAGATTCAGTTTATTTTTTTTTTTAAAAATAGAGGAAATTTTAAATGAAATTTGTTTTTAAATAAGCATGGAATGCTGATGTCACAAAGTTTTGTGAAATTCTCCTGTAACACCTCGTAGAGTGTATATTTGTAGTAAAGGAGCATGTAGTTGAGATTTAAATCTCATTTAAAATATACAAGACAAAAGCCCTTTATTGTGAAAGAAAAACTGTTATAGAGAGCAACAATGTAGTAAAATTTCCTCCTAATTTGCATAGGTTGAGTCTGAGAATAGATTTTCCCTTTTTTGCAAAGATAAAGAAAATTTTCTTTTTGCTGAAGTTATGGCTATTGGCTTAACTAGGGGAAGCTTACATACAAAAGGTTGAGTACTGATAAAATAGCAAATGAAAAATATCACCCAAGCTTTTGGATGCATCATCAACAGTTCCTTCATCAGGAGTAATGAAAGACTACTGCTGACGTGTCGACGCTTCGGGTGATCTTTCTCATTGCTATTTTACCAGTATTTAACCTTTTGTATGTAAATTTCCTCCCTGGTACCTTGTATCTTATTTCTATAAGATCTCAACATCCCCTTACAATTAACAGGTACCACTGTACTCATTTTTATGTTTTTAGGTGTACCTTAAGGAAATTCTGAAAGAAATTTGCAATTACAATGCCAAGAATCCACATAAGAACATGTGGGAACTGAAGCCGGAGTACCGGTGCTACAAGGCCCAAGAAAAAGAGAGCGAAGGCAATTAAGAGAGAATATTGAATGTTTAAGATGTGTCCTGATATAAGAATATTTCTGGTGTCCATGGAATATTTTAGCCTTTAGTGAAATATTTTTATTTTTTGGGAATAAAGTGCATTTTTGATATAATTTTGTCATTTCATTAATTTTAAGGTAAAATTGCTTTTTAATTTATTTAAGTGCATTTCTTGATGCACTTGTCAGTCTTCTATTAAAAGAAAGGATGGGCAGTGCATGAGGGTGGGGTAGTGCACCAGTGATTATGATTGCCACATTGAAGCAAATGGGCTGGGTTTTGACTCCTCAGTAGCGACTTTACAATACTATGGATAGTGACAATATCAATATGTGTAATTCAATAATATAGAGACAAACATTGGTTTCAGTGTTGGCATAATCTCAGTTTACCGATATTTTATCAGGGCATTGATAAATGTAGATAATGTTGTGGCTATGCACATAGACAAAAAAAAATAATAATAATATTCTTCAGAATTCTTAGCATATTTGTCAAATCAGTGAGTTTTCTTACATCAAATTCACTGGAACACAATAGAAATAGTTAGAAACTATTTCCCTGGGTTTTTTAAACAAGCAAGCTACGCTTTACCTGCCTAATATGGCAACTTCAGTCCCATGTAATCCCCATTAACTAAGATAAAATAATAATGAAAGCAACATCATAGGATGTACTTTTCAGAAAACATGCAGATAATAATAATGATGACTAAAAGAAATTGTCAACATACCAGAGCTGAGACGTAAAACATCACGTGGAGCAACGAGAATTTTTGCCAAAAAACAACATGAAGCAACGAAAAACCTTCTTGTATTGATTTAGAAAACAAATGTGGATCAAAATTCATTTGATTAAAATTCAAGCTAACCGAGTTGATACAGGATGAGAGACCATTGATGAAAAATTCTTTTGAAAACACATGTGAAGAGGTTATCAAGGGAAGCCTTCACAGTGTTCCATAAGTAATAGGGTTTTACAACAGGTTTTATGTCTCAGCTCTAGCTGGTGTGTTGATAATTCTTTTATTTTTCATTATTATTTTTGATTGAATGTTTTCTGAAAAGTATGTCCCATGATGTTTCTTTCATTGTTATTTTATCTTATTTAGTGGGTTTGTTGATATAGCTTTTCACTATTTCTGTTATTTGTAATATAGTAATATCCCGATAATTCGTAATGTCAAAGGATCAAGTCCTCATTACGAATTATCAAGATTTTCAATTATGCGGGAGTATGATTTATCAAGCATAAAAAAAGTAAAATTTCAAATTAACGTTGTTTAAATAATAAAATTAGTATAGATCAAATAGTATATATCCATGGCCATAAAACGAATTATACAGAGTATGTAGGTATATGCACTTATATGTACCCTTAAACTGTCCCTCCAACTAATACTTGAATTAAAAGAACATAAAGTACATATTTAGAAAAAAGTTGTCCAGAAGAAAAAAATTCGGTCCAGTATCACAATAGCTGAAAACACATTGACTCTGTTTTTTTTTCAAGGATAGAAAGACGCTTATGCAAGCTTTTTGAATCGGAGCTTTTTGGTCAGTGGAAGGTCAAAACTCAACCCCGTAAAGTAAAGGTGTCAGGGATAGCGAGTAATGAGCTTACAATTAACCGTCAAGCAGTTATTTCCTTTTATCTAAATGAAACAGAGGTGGAAGGAAAATTTTTAATATGTGCAGCGGGATTACCCAGACGATATGATGCTTTATTGGGGATCGACTTTTTGAATTCTCATCAGATCAAAATCGACTGTTCCACCACACCACTCACAATCACCACTTTAAAAGGAAAAAATATTGACTCTCCGGTTAAGGTGCCAGCAAATTTGGTTTCGGTTGCTTACCTGTTGCACAAGCAACAAATTCCATCCAGATCGGAAATGTTTGTTAAGATCAGGGTAAAAAATCAAGAAAATATCTTGACATAGGACGTATTAATTGAACCACTGTCAAAAGTGGAAAATTTTTATTTTTCTCTAGCCCAGTCTGTTAACCGCTTCAATGAAAAGGGCGTTTATCATGTAAAACTTGTAAAGCCAAACAACTTTGAGTTAAATCGCAACAAAAATTGCAGCTTGGCCTCGGTCGAGCAAATCAAAGTAAATCCAACTGCCAGTGAGTCAATAAATTATGCAGACATTGAAAATTCTGAGAAGTGGGATTTTAGTGTTTGTGGTGGAGAATTTGATATGGAACACCTAGAACCTTCAGAACGGGCAGATATGTGTAAATTGTTAGACAAATATAGTCATCTTGTTGCCAATTCGGTGAAAGACTTGCCTGGGTGCGGCATTTTCCCCATAAAATAAAATTAACTGTCCATACCCCCTGCAGGCAAAAGGCATATAAAGTACCATACCCTTTAAGAGCAGAATTAGACTCGCAAATTGCTGAATTACTTAAGGCAGACATAATAGAAGAGTCCTCGTCAGACTATGCAGCCCCAGTTATGCTTGTGAGGAAGTAAAACAACAAATTTAGACTTGTTTGTGATTACAGGTGTCTTAATCAGAAAACTCGTCATTTACCATATCTTCCGCCACAATTAAACGAATTGCTGGATAACCTTCAGGGCACAAAGATATTTTCAACCCTCGAGTTAACGAGTGACTTTTATCAACAAAAACTAGATGAAAGAGACGGAGAGTTAACCGCATTTATTAGCCATAAGGGTTTGTATCACTGGAAAAGAAGTCTTTTTGGTCTCCAAACCTCAGCCAATGTATTCATGGAACTCATGAACATTGTCCTCAGTGGCCTTAAACCAGACCAGATTGGGTGTTATTTGGATTACCTTTACGGCGCCTCAAAAACCTTCGCAGAGCATCTGGATAGATTAGAACTAGTATTTAAACATTTAGACCAGCGTAACATTAGGCTCTCACCCAGCAAATGTCACTTTGCAAAAACCAGTGTCAAATATTTAGGATTTACCATTGAAAATGGTTGTATTGTGCCTAACGAGTCAAAGATAGAGGCAGTTAAGAAGTTTAAAGCCCTCCCAGATGAAGTAAACTCTCTGATTTCTAGGTCTAACCAATTTTTACCGAAAATTCATCCCAGAGTATGCCAAAATCACCTTGCCCCTCACACGGTTAACAAAGGATAGTGAGAAATTGCAATGGAGCGAGTCTGCACAACTGACATTTGAGCAAATCAAGTCCTGTCTAACAAGGTCCATGTTTATTCCTCCCAGACTTAAGTAAACTGTTTATTGTCCACAGTGACGCATCATTAGAAGCCTTGGGAGCAGTTTTGAGCCAGATAGGAGAGGACAGGTTGGAACACCCCGTAGCCTATGCGAGTAGAAAGGTGAAATTGGCTTAAGTAAAGTACAGCACATTTGAGAAAGGGGCCCTTGCTATCCTATTTGCGGTAAATCAATTCCAAAATTACCTGTATGGCACAAAATTTACAGTCTATTGCAACCCAGCAAGCCTATCAAATGTCCTTAGGTTCAAAGACCCAACAAATAGAATTTCATGCTGGGTCCTTGCACTTCAATAGTATAACTTTCAGATCAAACATAAGCCTGGGAGAGAAAATATTCCAGCAGATTTTTTATCGTGTCCCTTTCCTGAGGTTAAACAACCTGTTAATGGTCTCGTAGTACAAGAAACAGTCGAAACAGGGTTTAGCAATGAAAAAATTGAAAGTCTGCAGCTTAACGACACGTTTTGTAGCCAAAGCATCCAGAAACTTTAGGGAAAATCCAAAGTAACTAAAAACGATTTCACCTATTGGTTGAAGAATATCCTCTTGTTTTGTCACAACTCAAGAAATATTAACCAGTCCTCAAACCATAAACTTGTGACTCCTTTAACGTTAGTTCCAGAAATTTTGGAAAAGTGTCACATTTCTGTCACTGTCGCACATCAGGGATTTAGCAGAACCATGCAGCAGGTAAAAAGTCAGTATACCTGGCCCCAAATGTATCAACATGTCCGTAACTATAGCAAGTCCTGTGCTTCATGCCTGCAATTCGGAGCACATAAATACAAGAAGCCAGTCCCCCTCTAAAGAATCGAGGTTACTAGTAGTCCTTTTCAGTGTTGCACGATGGACGCCATTGGTCCGATTATTGAATCAAATTGTGGCAATAAATATATTATAGTCATCAGCGACTATTTCACCCATTGGCCTGAGGCGTATGCAGTCCCCAACCTAAAAACCAAAACCGTTTGCAGATTACTGGAAAAGTTTATCTGTACACATGGAATTCCTGAGCAGTTAATCATGGACCGAGGGACATCTTTCATTAGCGAGGCAATTAAGAAAGTATATGAGAATCTGGGAATACGTCAACACACAACAACAGCTTATCACAACCAATCGGATGTCCTGGTTGAACGTTTGAACAGTACCCTTATTGAGTTGTTGTCACATCTAATAGATTCCACATAATTAAATTGGGATGAACATTAACAAGCTGCTAAAACCAGACACAACTGTCTTTAAATATTTGGTAGCGATAGCAGTTTTGCCCATAATCTATTCTGCTGGAAAGGCGTCTATCTGAAACTCTTTGTTATGGACTTATACATAGACTGCAAAAGACTTTTAATAGTGTTCACCAGGGCTTAGGAACTGCGGCAAAGCTCCAAGAAAAACATAGACTTAAGACAGCTAGGGAAAGTAAAATAAAAGTAGGGCACCTAGTGTATCTTTTCACCCCTGTTGTAAAAGTAGGCACCTCCATGAAGCTTACAAAAATGAATACGGGAGCTTTCAGAGTTACAAAGCAGACCTCAAAGGTAAACTTTGAGATTAGGCATATTAACAACCCTTCCAACGTTCAATTTGTCCATGTAAATAGGCTTAGAAAGTCAGAGGAAAGGATTATATTCCCATAACTTGAGAAGGAAGATCAAGGTTTAGTCGAAAAAACAGTGCCCCAACAAATTAAGGGTATTGTTGGAAGTGAGGAGTATATTATGGACCATTATTGGATTAGAGCATGGAGGTGACATCCAAGAATAGGTCAAGAAGTCCCCAATCAGCGAGAACTGCCACCGAATAGGGAAAATTTAGAGCCAGAAGTGCTCAGACTGAAACGACCAAGCCACAACCACCACCTGAGACTTAGTCCACCCTCCCAGATGTATTTGCGGATGTTAGTATCCCCACATACACAACGTTATTGCTAAGTAGTTCAGATATTGTAGATTTCCAACGCAAACACAAAAGGAAAGTTTTTGCAGCAGTCTGTTGGTAGTTGGAAAATTTTAAGTTTTGATCATAACATTAGTATCCTTAACAGTCAGCATATAAATTCATTTTCAATAATATGGATTGATCACCTATTGGTTTTCATAAAGTGCATTTATATTCCTGTATGTTATTCGACTAATTGTAGAGGGTCGAGAAGCATGCCTCAAACCCCCATTGTACCTTAGTATGAGCAGACTGTTGGATCACTTACCTGTCAAAACGACACTGCAATGTCAGGTGTTATCGTTTCATATTCATGTAGAATAAATAAACAGAAAATTCTGGGTCAGTATCTACACAGGCTTTATGCTTGAATAAATCTCAGGTCGGACACCGAATTTGTGTAGGAGATTAAATCAAGGTTTTTTTGGAAACGTTGGAGACGAATCCACCCTTATAGGGATAGACAGGTCATAGACCAAGTTTTCTTTGTTTGTGTGCATTGTTCAAAATGATAATTTGTCGTAAACATTTACGAAAGAGAGTATTATATATGGTGCATTGTTCTTCGAAAGTATCAAGTCACTAGACTGAAGAGATTTTCTACAAGTTGGTGCATTTCTGTTCTTCGTCGCACCAGGAAATAAACTCAAAGAATGAAATATTGTTAAAATTTCCACCCATTAAAGGCGCTTCAATGTAAAGGAAGATGGCTTAACTTAGTTTTACAGTAGCATTCGGGAAGTTGGCTTGTTAAACATAGATATAATGGTTAGGTTATTTTTTTAGTATATAACATGAGAAGTATCGTAAGAGTCATCGTCTTGTGAGAAAGAAAAAGTAAATCCACTTTTTTTTTCTTGAGAAAACAGGGGAAATGTTATGATATGGAGGTTAATTATAAGCTTAATTAATCCTTTCTTGTCTACCTTCATCGATGTTGTTTACAATCACGAGGCAAAGATGAAGAAACGAGATGTGATCCACTGTACTAAAGGTTAGATACTTCTCAGCCACGAGATGATGTGTTCATGTGCATTGATCTCCACCTTGAAAAGGTGTGTCAACAAGATTATATACTTCCAAAGGACATCTCTTTCATAATAACGTTGGTTCTATGAGATATCCATCATGAGAACCATCCTGCATCTGCCAAAAGACCATGTGTGTGAAGTTCGTAATATAATAAAATACGTCGGAGACGAGTCCCACAAGTGGATGTCCGATGTTTCATGTAGCCAGCTTCCACCCGAGTAGCAGAGATGTCAGGAAAAGACGAAAGCATGTTCTCTTGAAAAGTAAACACTGGAGTGAACAGACGTGCAGATTGGGTTGTCCTTGAAAAGGCAATGTGTATATATACATATGTGTAATACATATATATATGTGTATATATGTGTAATACAAGGGGTGGAGACGTAAATGACAGCGACCCGAAAGAAATGAACTACCAAGGGATACCAATCTGATCGCCATGGGCAGTGCAATCATGATAAGTACCCTATTTGTATTCGATTTCCATTACCTGGAATCCATTTGTTAAAGACAGCAAGGCTAGAACTAATTCATCCATACAATCGAAATCACATTCCATCTGGGGCAGCGCTCAGGCGTTTCAACCTTCTGTGATATAAAATGGCCTTAAGCATAATTCTGTTTATGGGACGTCCCTTATTTTAATTTTATTTATTTAACAGGTGCACCAAAAGATAACATAAGTTTAACTCCTTAAGAGACCCTTTTTCTAGCCACTCCCTGAGTACATTTGGTGGATCCATATGTCTAAATGTTTATACCATTAATGTTACATCTAATGAGAATAAAATAATGATCAGGAAACTTGATAATTACTTGTTGAGTTCTGTTACATGTTGGACTCAATTGCGTCAGTTCTGAGAATGGTAAAAATGGCCGGGCATTAAATTGTATTTAGAACCTGGGTAAGTAGGAAACAATATGGTCCCTAGAAAGGACTATCAAGGTAATAAAGTATATTAAGTAATCTTTTTAGAGTTACTATTTGAAAGTTGAGTGGTGGCAATGGCCATTAAACAAGCCACCTCGTGACAATTCCATTCATATATTATTATTATTTAATGATAAAACATGTTAGAAATAAAAATAAGAAGACTATTTGAGTGGAAAATTACACGAATTTTAGAATGAAAAATAATAACCAAAATATTTGATTGAAAAAAAAAACAATATTAGGAATAAAAATGATAAGATGTTAAAATTGTAATTGAAAAATATGGAATTGGGAATTTAACAACAATTGGAATTGAAGATTTTAAAATTTTTGCTTGTAGCTTTTGTCTCTAAAATTGTTAAAAATTTTGACAATTTTATTCTTTTTCTCTTTTACAAATTTCAATTAAATAAATTTCAGTCAAAAATATGACATGTTAATTTTTAGCTTAAGCTCATGTATCTTCTTTTTTGTCAAAAATAGAGCTCCTACAATAGGAGTCATAGTAAAAATAAGTAACCAAAACAGTTTGGCATTTGTTTTGTGTTTTCTTTAACTTGTGGCGATATATCATTGTTGTTATAATATTATATTTAATTTACATTTGAGTTTAATTTTCTATATCACGTGAAATGTAAAAATGATCTTACGTGGTAGAAATATGAGGAGATGAAAGACTGTGATAAGACAAACACTTTTCGGTTTTCGATGGAGAGCTTTTGAGGCAGACTAATTATTATTTTACTACCGAAATGTTTATGTTTAGTTTGTTTGATTATTTTAATTTGACGTTGATTAAATAGTTTGATTTATTACTTTTGATTATTTGAATCTTGTTCTATCTGACAATCTTTGGAATTATCATTAGTGATTTCTCGTCAATCTAATTGTTAATGAATGCAACCTAAAACCTTCTGATCAACAACCAACACGCATAAACTGGTGGTGACGCCCTATATTTTGGTAACCTCCCACATACTGGTGACCCAGACGGACCACGCCGTGGAATACCTTTACAACGATTCAGTTATTCTTTCTATGCGATTTATTTTCCAACGTATTCGATTCACCTTCAATATGAAAGAGTCCAAAATCAACGACAACATTTCTTACGATCTGAAGAAGAACGATCTGTCGACCAACATACTCCTCGCTCAACGAATTCAGAGATGCACAGAGTTTCCGTTAAACCGCCCAATTTTTGGCGACAAAAACCAAGGTTATGGTTTGTACAGTTGGAAGCACAATTTGAACTCTGAGTCATTACAATCGACCAAACTAAATTTAACATCACTCTCTCGGCCTTAGATGAAAACATTCTGGATTGTTGATGACATCTTAACGTATCTCCCCGGAACGAACAGATACCTAGCACTGAAAAACGCTTTAATCTCTCGTTTATCCGATTCAGGAGAATCTCGGCTCAAAAAACTTCCTATCACATTAGACCTCGGAGACCAACAACCATCATATCTTCTTAGAAAAACGTTTAGTCTTGCTGGGCCGCTAGTTCCGGAAGAATTGTTTAAAACCTTATGGCTACAAAGGCTACCAAGACAAATTCAAGCAATTCTCTCCCTAAGTAAAGATAACTTAAGTGGATTGGCCGAATTAGCCGATAAAATCATCACTGTCTATGATAATAAATATTCAGAAGTTAATTCACATGTCAATTGTAACCCTATTGACGAAAAATCCTTCTCCTCTCGTTTGACCAATTTGGAAATATTAGTTAAAGATTTGGATTGTCGTATTCGAAACCTATTTTCTAGAAATAATTCAAGGGGTAGGCAACGTAGCCAATCTACTGATAACAAGGTTACCAGTTCCGGAAAATTTTATTGGTATCATACAAAATTTGCAGAAAAAGCAATCAAATGCATTTCTCCCTGTAATTTTATCACTAAAAATGTATTATCGGGAAACGAATAGCCGGATCCCCACCTAAGGCAATCAGTGTCGGAGTTCCTTTTCGCCTCTTCATTTTTGATAAAATTTCTAAAATTCCTTTTTTAATAGATACTGGCGTTGACCTATCTGTTTTTCCTAGTAGCCGATTCAAAAAGCTCAAAAAAACTTGAACTGTTTGCCTCCAATTCTACAAAAATTGATACCTATGGCACCGAAGTTCTTAAATTAGATATAGGATTTAACACAATTTTTAACTGGTCATTTATTATCGCCAAAGTCGTTAAAGCCATTCTAGAAGCTGACTTTCTCAAGCATTTTAATTTGCTGGTAGATATTAAAAATCAAAAATTAATTTAGCCGTACAATTCGATTTCTTCTAAATGCAAAACCATTGTTGATACAGCTAGGATTATAACAATCACTTCTCGTTAATTTTCACCAGATATTTACAAATTGCTTAATGAATATAAAGAAATCACTATATACGAACTTTCGATACTGTTAAAATAAAAAACTAAGTCGAATATTGCTGGAATGGGAGTGAGTTTAGAAGTAAAAAATAGCTATTTTGGTGATTAAAATTATTAAAAAGGAGACAAAAAGAGGCTAGAACTTAAAAAAAGAGACTGATTGTTTTGATATGGACTTGCCTGAAAACATTTTTTTTTTTAAATTAAAATCCCATACCAAAAGGCCGGTTAAGTTCAGAACTAAATGTTAATGTATTAGATCTAGCAAAGTTAATTTCAAAATTCTTCCAGATACAATAAAAACCGTTATTTCGTTTTGAACATAGATGGGGTATGGCCAACATTTTCTTTATTTCAATACAAAATAAAAGTTACAGAAAACAATAAAATTATAAATACATACATATACAAAACCTAGGTCCTCAACTGGTTTGAGGACTCAACAAGGACAGTCCCAAAAAACAAAATAATAAAATAAATACGTTAAACATTAAAACATAGATATCTACTGGGAGTCAAAATGAGACTATCAAAACTATCAAAATGAGAGTAAATCCTTTTAAATATTAAAAATATCCACATGTTCATTTAAACATTCTTTGAAGGAGTCTAAATTTTTAGAATTAATTACTAAATCTTTTTATTATTTTTAAATCTTGATTTTAAAGAGTTATTATAAAACCACAAAAAAAAAACTTATTTTGTCTTAGACTTTTTATGATAAAAGTTGGTAATTAGAGTGCTTTTCCTTTTTTCAACATCAGTTTGGAGCTCTTGAACTGTTTTGTATTATTTCTTTTCATAGTTTTTCATCAATCGAAAACCCTCTAGTATTTCTTTGACTACTTGAATCTGTACAAGGTCACCTTACTCCACTCCGAACTTTTTTTTTCAGCTTTTCTGTAGCATTATCAAAGAAACATCTGCTGATTCTCTGGTGGTTTTAAGGTTTTCTTTTTGTTTTTAAGAGTACATTCCAAGTCTTGAATTTTTTTTCTTGGAAATTTCTGCCTCCTTCAATTTTTGTTCCTCTTCCTTCTTTGTTTCTCTTTTTCTATATTCAACTGCTCTTCTTTTTCTTTTGGTCGCCTTTACTCCCCAGAGATATGCTTGGTAATGCTTATGGGCATTATGTGCCAAAGATATTTTTTTTGTAATCGTTAGAAAAAAAAGGTTTATTTTTATATTGCTTCATTCCATCTTTGATAACTAGAATTGAATTCAATGTTCTGAGAGACATTTGTGGACTAACATCAAGAATTAACTTAGAAACTGAAAATCGTCTTACAATATCATCATTTCCATGTGAAAGGCACAATGCTGCTTTCACCACCTTGGAAATAATAGGATACTTGGGAGATCCATCAGTGGTTTTTAGAGCAAAAAAGTGGCTCCAATACTTTTCGATTTCAACTGCATATGATTCTTCACTTTCCACTTGAAGACATTTCCACTCACCTAGGAGACTATCTTCACCAATATCCAAGGGAAGAACTCTTGCAACTATCACAATCTATCGACAGCTTCTCTCTGTTTTTCTTTCTAATTTTTGTAAACACCCAAGAGCTTTTTTAAGCCTCAATGAAGGTATGAGAGCTTTCTTGATAAGGTGCATACAACCAGCAATATAATGTGATTGGACACACATTTGAAAAGTCATTTTACCTTTTTGACCTAGCAAAGAAACTTCTTTCTCAACTTCTCCAGACATATAGACAACAGTTCTGCAAAATTGTTTTGCAGAAATAAGTTCTCATTTTCTCAGTCAAACATGTGTAAATTTTTCAGAGCAGATGATTGACAAATGCGACCTACCAGCTTCTGAACTACTGAGAGCAGTTGCGAAAACGGAATATGAACCAGTGGACGATTACTTTGAAAAGTTTTAATGAAGGCCTGAAATAGCTCAGCAGATGAAACAGTAAAGTGGAGGTCCGCCAACATCACAGGTTCATTTAATAATTCATCAACATTTTTTTTTTATAAGAGCTTCTCTGAATAGTGTCATTACTTTTCCTTGCAGGTACGAATTTCAAAAAACACTTATGAACAGCAGACCATTGTTTAATCAGTCTTTTGGTAGCATCAACAAAAGTTAACCACCTAGAAGTATGTTTAATGAACTTATGTGTTGGCAGTTTAAGTTCATTCTGGATAGTTTCAAAATCTTGCCACCTTAATGGCCAATCACCAAAACAGTTGTGAATGTTTGTCACCAAAGTGGATATATCATTCTCACCGAAAGTTTCAAGAGCTTTAAGGAATGCATTGTGAACTGTGTGGATTGGGCGTGTTCCAATATTAACTAAGTCTTTGGACCTCGTTTGTAAAAGATCCTCGGTGTACAGTCTATGCACCTTTTCGTTAACGTTAAGTCCATCAGAGCCTATCATTAACAGGTTACTTAAAAGTAGATTTACATGACTAATTGCTGAGGAAATCTCAGAATGTGCAACTGCATCAGCTTTACCAAGAAAGATGGTTCCCAAATGTTGGGAAACAACTTCAGTTCTGGTCTCTGACCAATAACGAACAGGGATTTGCAACTCTTTTTTGTTTTCAATATTAGTCATTTTATCATATGAAATAGTAAAAAGTATCAAGCCTAAATCTTCCAACATTTGATCATGAAAATATATACCAAGAGCATCTGTTATGAGATACATGTTTTTTGGACTGAGAGAGAAGTCAGATGGAACTGATCCCGGAAACGTGGCTTCCAAAACTTGCTTCCAGTCACTGGAAGAATTAACTGAGAAATTGCTGCAAATATGCTTGAGTATAAGAATTAACTCTGTAGTAGTTCCTTTATCTTTTGAGTTTGTTAGCACTAACTGGTTATTTGGATAAGGCAAACTATCTATAGCAATGTTAGTAAAAAAAGCTACCAGATTGTCCTTCATCTTGAAGTGTTGAAACAGGCCTGCACAAAGTTATCTGTTTTAGATTCACAGTCTCTCACAAGATTTTCTTACGTTTGACGTCACTAGCATGTTGTAGTAATGATGAACACCCTTATTTTCAATATTTACCACAGAAGTACATAGTTTGCAAAACGTCTCACATTCACTTTGTTTACCACACCACAATGAAAGT
>QLNU02015360.1:146688226-146748233 GCA_006491805.2 Dysdera silvatica | reverse complement strand
ATTCAGTTCCAACTTTTTTTTCCAATATTTAGACAGATGTTTGTTTTTGAATCATATATAGTATTATGTAAAAATTTAAATAATTTTAATTTTTTTAAACTAATATATTACTAAAATGTCATGTTTAAAACATAGGATCGTTATTGTTGATTAAATTTTTGTGACGTAAGAAAACTAATATCATGCTTCGCCAAACAAAATAAATTTTGTTATGGTATGGGGGATGGTGCCGTTGGTTTTGTGATCATAGCTATCGATGGAAATACTGTCTGGCGCAGTATAGCCCAGATGCTCTTACGCCATACGATTATAGTCATATTAAATAACTTCCATAAATTTGATACAACATTTAAGAGCCAAGATTATAGTCAAATTAAATAACTTCCATAAATTTGATACAACACTTACGAGAAACCGAAGGGCTAAATCTGAAACAGGTGCCGCTGGTGGGGGGGAGCTGCCCTAGCAGTAATCTTAGAAACGGCAGTATTTGTTTGTTTGTTTAAATTTTTATGGCGCAAGAGCATCTGGGCTATACTGCGCCAGACAGTATTTCCGTCGATCGCTATGATGGCAAAGCCAACGATACCATCTCCCTCACCATAACAAAATTTATTTTGTTTGGCGAAGCAAGATATTAGTTTTCTTTGCGTCACAAAAATTTAATCAACAATAACGATTCTATTGTTTTTAAACATGACATTTCAGTAATATATTAGTTTAGAAAAACTAAAATGATTTAAATTTTTACACAACACTATATATGATTCAAGAACAAATATCTGTCTAAATGTTGGAAAAAAAGTTGGAACCGAATGGAATAAAGTCAAAAAAATTAATATTCAATAAGCATGAACTGCAGCACTAAAAACAGTGTAGTAAATTGTCTGCCTAATGATGTGTCGGCGAAACGACCTTGTCGGTGAAATGACGTGTTTGCGAAACGACCTGTCGGCGAGACGATCTGTCGGCGAAATGACCTGTCGGTGAAATGACGTGTCGGTGAAATGACCCTGTCGGCAAATTACCTGTCGGCGAAGTGGTGTAGGTGAAGTGATTGTCGGCGAAATGAACCGGACCCGTTTCAAGGCGCGTTTTGTCTGGCCGATGTACGAAAAGCCACATTGGCAAAATATTTGATACACTCCCCAACGTTCGGTGAGGGTGAAACCATCTTTATGTTTTGACGTAGAAATTTTATTACATGGGGAAAATATGACGCGAAAATTTGCATTTTTTAAAATTTTTGCTACTGCAAAACTAAGTTTTTAAAAAAATGGAAAAGTAACGAAGCCGGAGAAGTCAGCTATGGAGTGGTTGAAGAGAGTTGTGATGGGGCGCAGTCTATTCAGTTTTGCCATCGTCCGATCGATTATATTGTGGTTAAAACTCCTGTCGACAGCGATGAGTTTTAAAACTTCTAAAGCCTGGGCTAGTTATGCAGGAGTTGAACAGTTATACAGCCCAAAAAGCATAGGTGTAAAATGCCGCCATTTTTTGCTGAACAGGATGGCAAGATTTAGCATATGGAGGGTGGAAATTTGAGGGCGGCTGCCGAAACACTTGGTGACAAATTGATTGTGCGATTTAATGATCAAAATATCAAGAAAGGAGAGTGAATTATTCTTTTCGATTTCAAGGCAAAATTCCACGTACTGATCAATAGAATTAATTAAAGAAAATATGGATTAGATGTTTCCGGTGGGTTCATCATAAAGGATGAAAACGTCGCCGACGTACGGCATCCAAAATTTAAAAGGGATTTTCTCAAAGACTTGGATTTCGAAGTAGTGCATATAGAGATTGCATTGAATAGGAGATAGAGGATTTCCCATAGCCATTCCCTCCGTTTTTTGGAAGAATTTTCCCGCAAATATAAAATTCGTGTGCATGACACAAGCTGCGGTAAAGGAGGAAAGTTTCTCAATTTTGGGTTAGGAGAAATGAAATTCTTGAAGACGTCTCCTAAGACAGTAGAGAGCCCCTGTAACTGGGATATTGGTAAACATTGACTTCACGTCTAGAGAGGCCATGGTGCAATTGTTTGGGGTGAAGTTCCGGAGTTTCTGCACGAATTCGAAGGAGTTTTTTCACGAGAAGGTATTGACGGAATTGAGGAATGAGAGAAGATGAAAATCAAGAATTTAGCTAGTTTGTAAGAAGCAGTCCCTATATTAGAAATAATAGGGCGGAAAGGGATACCAGGTTTGTGAATTTTTGGTAAGGTGTAAAATCTTGATGGTGTAGCACAAGAGGAAACGAGTTGCTTTTTTTTTGTTTCGCGTTGAGTAGAAAAGTTGTACTAATTTGCCAGTTGATTTTTAAACATAAATCTTTGGTTGGGTCCTTACGGATAATTTCGTAGGGACCAGATTCTAAAAGTTCCGAGGTGTACCTTCGGCATATTGAGGACAACGATTTGTCTTTCTTTGTCGGCTTTCGTAATGATTAGATTTTTGTTGCATGACAGAGTCCTCAAAGCGTCACGTTCATACTTTTTAAGATTTGGTGGCGGTCTTGACCGAAGTTGTAATTGGATTGTGACGCAAAGAAGATGTCTAAAGGTTTCCTTTTGTGACTCGGAGATTCTACTGTGCTTGAATGATTTTTCGATAGGTGAGATGATTTCTGAAACCGAAAGGGTGCCCGATTTGGCAAAATTAGAATTTTAAGAAAGAGTCGATTCTTGTACTTGGGGGAGAGGGAAGCCGGAGGTGTTTATAACGCTCTTAGTGGAAAGTGAATTCCCGTTTATGTTGAAAGGTAGTGTTTCTGGTCCCTTAACTTTGTTTTTCTTCAGCTTAATGAGTTTCCTTTCAAGAGTAAGTTTTTGATGAACGGAAATATTGGTAGAGCGGTCGAACGAAAGATGGTCGACCTCTGAAAGACCGGGATGGGTTTTGCAAAGAAATAGGTGAAGATCGTACAGTTTATGTTCGATGTTTGCAATGGAGCTTCTATAATCCAGGATTTCGGCACGAAGCATAGCGGCGTGGCATCTTTGAGATGTCTTCGAAATTCGTCTGGACAGCGGAAGTTTACAACGAAAGACACGAGAAATAAATGCGGGGGGTTAAATTATTGTGTTTTCAGTGCAGAAGTAAGTTTAAGTGGTTAAGGAAAGTTTGTTTCTTAATCCGAAGTCTGTAGAAGTGATTAAGTAATAGGTTAGACATATTGGCAAGAGAGTTCGAAAAACACGTGGTAGGAAGCCGAAGCGTAAATGAGCACTAAAACGGAAATGACTCACCAAAAAGCTGGAAAATTTCTTGTTTTCTGGAGCACAACGATGTTAAATTCGGGGGAAAAACAGAAAAGTTTGGCAACACGTGTTTAAGGGGAGGTTTGTTCAACACGAAGGCTGTTGAAGCAGGAAGCTGGAAAATTCATTTTCGAGATTACGACGATGTTAGATTCGGAGAGGAAATAGAAAAATTGGTAGCACTTGTTTAAAGTAGAAGTTCGTCACGAAGCTCGCTGAAGCAAGAAGCTGGCGTATTTATTTTCCGGAGCACGACGATGTTAAATTTGGAGAAAAGACAGAAAAATTAACACCACGTGTTTACATAAAAGTTCGTTCGTCGCGAAATCCGTTGAAGCACGAAGTTGGCAAATTTAATTTTTCGGCGCACGGCGATGTTAGATTCGAAGATAAACAGAAAAAATTGGCACTAAGTGTTTACGTAGACATTTGTTTGTCACGAAGCCCGTTGAAGCTCAAAACATGAATGGTTGTTGACATACTACGCAAAATTCGAAATTAAAAATAAATTGCAATTTTCAACGTATTTATTGCGTATGACACTAATAAAAAACTATAAAATGGACTCAATAGCATTTCGACTAGTCACGCGTTGGTCATCATTAGGGGATAAGCATCTGAGTGATCAAATAAAAGGCGGATCCAGCGAGGGGCGGAGGAGGCGATCGTTCCCTCCGCCCCTTATTTCCAGGGTTAAATAGGAAAATAAAGACGATGAAGAATATTTTATGTGTTGTTTGTTAAGACTGTAAAAAACAAAAGTAGTATACTGGAATTCAAAGTCCCCATGTCTTGGAGAAATGAGATCTAGACGCTTTTCCACGAATCAACAAACTTCCCGTACTTCAAATTACGTTTTCGGTAAGTGTTGCTTCAGATTAGCGTCTAGCGCCAGCATCTAATTTTAGCGGCGGCAGCCATTGCGCATGCGTGTCACTATGACATTACGGTAGACTAAGGCTCCTATAAAGGAGATCTATAGAGGAGCTCTACGGTAGACTACCTTCGAGAGGCAACTCTCAACCAAATGCACATATAGATTGATTACTACTTTACGTTGTATTTTTTTTTAAATGCTTATATGATGTATGACTATGATTCCGATGACTTTGAGGATTTTGCAGAAACCTTTACTTATGCAGCGTGCGAAAAAGGGTATACATATTATCACATTTTGAGGCAGCCTGTAAAAAAAAAGTTAATTCTAATGAACAGTTTGGGCTAGTAAGGGTGCAGGGTGGCGACTGCTCTCCCACTGTAATTTTTTCCAAAACTAGGGCCCATTTAACATTCTAAAAATTAAACGAAGAGAAAAGCTGATTTGAAAAAGACTTACCCACAAGTGAAAACCGAGAGAAATTTTTTTTAAGAAAAAATACCCTTTTGTTTTTACAGCGTTTAAAACAGGTCACTTCACCCACAAAATTATTTAAAAAAAAGCCTTTCTGCGAAGAATAAAAATATGGCCTTTCTTCATATGCTCGCCCCTCCCCTGTCCATAAAACTTGGCTAAGCCAATGCTGTGTACATATAGTTGCAAAAGAACCATAATTTAAAGGAATAACTAGTGAAGAAAGGCAGGCTACATTATTTGTTTATCCAAAAATGCTTACCATCCAGTCAATGGCTCAAGAAATTCTCGTTTTGATTTACGTTTTCGAAATTTGTGTTTGATTTTAACCGGTTGATACGTCGGATAAATTGTTCGCACAAAGAAAGCCGTTGTCTATGTAAAGAATAAAAGATTTATTGTAAAGTAGCACTTTTTGCGATTGTTAACCATTTTCGAAACGTACGGAAGAGGTTTTATGGTGCTGAGAATGTCATGGCTTTGGTTATCTTCTATAGTTAGAAATATACGATTTTAGCAGAATTTAGCACAAAAAAGGCTAATCTGGAAATACAACGTCATATGTGACGTTCTTTGCACGTGCGCAATGGCCGCAAAAGTTAGATGCTGGCGCTAGACGCTAATTTGCTTCAGCAGAACGTAGTTTTTTATCCTTGAAGCGCCGTCAAACTTGGCTTCGAACGCGGATGACAGAAGAGACTTTTAATACACACCCACAGAGACATTCATATTGATGTAAATAAAGTGATTAACAAATTTTCAAAGAAACCAAGATGGCTCGACTTTGCACTATAAACTTCAAGTTTTTTAAAAAGTTGCTTGTTATAAAAAAAGTAAAATAATTACGATGTTTTTGTAGTTTAAATTTAAACTTGTTCTATTAATTACATTGTAAATTATCGTTTTGGTTATTGTATATGTCTCCTTTACTAGGTTATCCTTCTGTCATACTTGACTATAATCTACCCTAAACCATATAGTTTAATTAAAGAAAAGCCCATCTTTAATTCATTGTCGTAAATTAAATATTTTGGTGAAGATAAAGGAAGGCTAGTAATATATCACAACATTTACCTAAACTATTCAACAGCCCAAAACTAAAAATTTTCGGGCAGAGGGGTCCCGGAACCGCAACCTCCGCAATAACATCCTGGATCCACCCTTGGATCAAACCTTCCATGTCACAATTTGCAATTTGATGCTCTTGTGTAGTTTTTTTTTCATAGGTGAACTAAACGTTTTAGTTCCATTCATGGGCGCCCATATGTGGGCTTGACCCCATTCTAGTCGTCGTTTAGAAATTTTATTTGCTCGAACCTGCTATGCATTTACAGTCACATTTTAAAATAAGGTACTTTTTAGCTCATTACTAATTGTCAAGCAGTATCAATTATTTTTGTAGCGTTTTGGTATCTTGTACATTCACTAAACTTCTCAACAGCTTTGAGAAGGAGGTAATAATTTTTCTCAGTTCCCCACAGAAGTTTTCGTATGGGTGCCCATGGTTCCATTTATGTTTATTTGAATTCCTTTTACACACTACCTTTCAGAGAAAATGCTCCATCATGAAGATTTTGATGCAACATTATGCAAATTACAGGATATGTGCAAGTAGATAAGTTATATACTTCATAGAGCTTTGCGGGATATTCTGCCGCGTCAGTTTATTAAATAGATTGCCTAATATTTAATAAACAGACGCGGCGGAATATCCCGCAAAGCTCTATAATGTATATTAATAGACGCCGTGAAAGTCTTCGTGAATGTATTTAAATAAGTTATGTTAATGGCCACACAGTTTTCAGTTAATCATGTGATTAGTAAGTGAAATTAAAGGTAAAAACTAGTCTATTAAGCTGCCTTTTCCGACTTTCCCAAAAGAAAAGGATTTTGTAACTTTTGTGCCGTTGTTGCCATCTGAATAAAGTTTCAGTAGTAAAAATGCCTGAAATACGCCATCCAAAAACAGCTGGGTGGTTTATATCTCATATCGCGGCAGTGAACTTTACATGACGAGATTACTGTGGGTAAAATTTGGAAATGATGCATACAATATGTAAATCATCGTAGAAGGGCAGAAACACACAGGTAAACATCATAATGCGTAGATTAATGTACAAGATGACAAGCAGTAGCAACTTTACAACTGACCACATTCTGTAAAAACAGATTTTTTAGATCATATGGCGCCCAGTGCGAACCCAAAATTCGTCACATAGATAATGGTTGAATATGATGATATATATATATATTAAAAAAATAACAAAGAATGAGTTTTCGTCCATGTCAACATTTATTTTACAAGAAGTTTCATGAAAAATAATATAAAATAATTCGAATAAAAACAACATCTTAGCGGTAGCTTTTATTTCCAGCAGATAAAAATACAGTTATCTGCACAACATGTTCACAGTGTCAATTTTGACACAACTTTTCTAAAAGATGACAATGTGCAGCAGAAATACCATTAGCTGCGATAAATTCAACTGAGGAGGAGATAACTTGGCAGCCTGATGAAGTCCTGACATAGATATAAATAGTTTGGTTCTTGTCAAATTTTCCAACAAGGCACTCTGCCCTAACTGATATTAACAAGATCCCAATGATACATTTTACTGCATAAAATCTTTATTTTTTTTATCAAGTAACATTTATTTCATTGGATTAACTTACATCGTAAACTATTAAACGTGTGATGCTTAAATAGATTTTTCAGAAATAGCAAAATTAACATTACAACTCTTATACATTATAAACTTTATAAAAACAGCCATGCTTATACATATATTTTTATGCAAATTTATAAAGTCAAAACCACTCAAAAAAATATTTTGGTTACTCTAATATTATCAGAAATCAAAACATATGCGCATAATTATCACAATTTAAACAAAATTTATGAGACACAAAAAGTTTTAGTACATTATTATTTCATTATATTTTTTTATGAAACAAAAAATTAAAAAAAATAATTTGTTATCCACCAAAATTTGACAATGAAACAATATTAATTTAATTGAACTATTTGTTTTTCATTTAAATGAAATTACTACAGTCATTATGCAGTTTACACTTACAATGTGCGTTCAGTAAAATATTAAGCAATTAAATAATTATAGCAATAAATATATATATATATATTAAAGAAGTTAAAAAAAAGGAAATTTGACTAGTATAGCCGTGATTTTAACTTGAATGCAATGAAAAATTTATAAGCATACCAATACTAACCAACTCTCAAAGAAATACATATACAGTAAAACCCCTCATTAGTGGACATTCACTGGACAAAAAAAATTGTCCATAAAAGAGGGGTATTATTATTGTGAAGGAATTTCTTGCTGGGAAATTTTTATCTGACCATAAAAATGGGGTGACAGTATTTGAGGGGTAAAACTGTTATGAGGAATTTTACTGCATTTAAAAATTAAGTTGAAACTTTTTCCTACAATATTTGTTAAAATGTGACACATTACACACATCTTTTAAAGTTCAAATGATCTGCACAGTTAATAGCAACAATTTAATAGCACATGAAATCAAACATTACACATATATCTGGAAATAAGAAAAAATAATGATAAATATGTTAATTGCTTTTTAGAATTATATTATAAATAAAATATAACAATGAAATGCCCTTAAACACACTTTAAACAGGCAAAGATTACAAAATTATCATGATCTTTTTAAAAGACATGAAACCTTAACGCTCAAAAGGCTCCGCTGCGGAGACATGTTAACATAAGACAACTTCGTTTTTTATGTATTTTTTTTTGCTTTCATTCCTTTAATTCAGGCTCAAACATATTTTCTTTTGTTTTATTATTATGAACGTACTATAGTAATTTAACCACACCCCCTCGATCTGTTGGTATATATTATAATAATATATCTCGGGTGCTAAGGGTTAAAATAATGTAAAATAATAACAAGGGAAAATAATCAACATTTTGACAAAATTTTGTTAAGTTGCTTTATTAATGTATACATATATAAAGAAAAAAGCCAGGATTTACTCTTATTAGAGAAAATTGCTTAAACAACTGGACTTTTAATATATGTGGCAAGTCACGGCACCTTTTACTATCTTAAAAAGAATTATACATAAATTTTTCTCTCTCTCTCTCAATAACTATATTTTAATTTCTGCATCATTATAATTTATTAATTAAGAACCATTATTTAAAATTTGCTGCAAATGTTTAACATCAATGAAGTACTGCAAAACATTACTGTGACAAAATACTTTAAAGCTTGGGAAAATCTGTAGCTATGTTTTATATGGTATATATTCTCGTTTTCAGATTAAATATAAAAACATTCTAATAAAGATACATAACTTCAGAAATAATTACTTAAAGGGTAATTTAATCAAATCCAGCAAAATTTTAATGATATACTGCAGTAAGTGCCAATTTCTTACAAATTAAGATAAAACTAAACTATTACATTAAGGAAAATTAAAGCAAAACAAGAATATAAAATTTAACTTGTTATAAAATCTCAAGTTTGTTTTATGGTGCAAGGATAGCTCAGATTTTGCTGCACTAGGACTTGCAGTTTTGCGAAGTATCTGAACTTTGTTGCCCAGAGAATCAAACTGGGAAATATAGATAGACAGGAAAAAATGCGGATTTTCTGCTTTGCAGATGAATGTATGATGTCTGTGCTACTGTACAGCTCATTAGTGAAATACAGTGGTACCTCGGCACTCGTCGCAAAACCAATAACCCACACCTGATCTCTTCGGAGACAAAACAAAGACAAACACCTAAGTTTCAGAGTAGCTTGCGTTCAGTGCAGAATCTCATAGATTTCGCCGCATACTTTCTTGTGGTTTTTTTTTTCATTTTCATTTTATTTTTGTTCTTGCAAATCATCATGAGTTCGACGATGATTAGTGATGCAACTCAGCAGAAAAGGAAATTAGTAAGAACCACGGTAAAATAGAAAAAGGAGATAATAACTAAGTATAAACATAGTAGCCGCATGTCTGATCCCGTTGCCGAGTACAAAATGTCTATGACAACTATATTTACGATAGTGAAAAAGAAAGAAGCTATTAAAGGAGCCAGTGTTTCTAGAGATGTGAAGGCTGTGACTAAGCAAAGGTCACAAACATTGGAGGAAATTGAAGACTAAGGAAGAGAGGAAGTCCCTACTGTACTGCTGAAAGAAATGTGTTCTAAATGGGTTGAATTACAAAATTTTGTTGAAAAGTATTACCTAGACACAGCGCTAAAAAGACGACCTGTGAACTTGTTTAGTGATAAAGCAAGGTCTCACTTCAGAAACTTTTTGAAACGTAGGCAGAAGCAAATTTATTTTGATAGATTTCAAGTGAAACTCCCTAATTCTGAGTCTCCAACGGGGTTCAGTGGTGTTAAGAGACAGAAAAAAGAAGGAACCCTTGTGCAAGTGCCTGATGTTGAAAGGAGATTCCCCTTTCAAGTAATGGTAATAAACACTCTAATTTGATCTAGCATGCACGTAATTGTTCTTTTTATTTGTCTATCTAGTTTTAAAGTTTTGTATAAAACAACAGCCCCATAAATGTATAAACCACCACTTAAAATGTGAAATTTTTGTCGTTCAGAAATAGATTATTTCAATTAATATTGCTCCTTACGAGAAAAATTCGTTCGGTACTCGTCGTTTTTGCCACTCGTCGTGCCTTCTGGAACCAATTAACGACGAGTACCGAGGTACCATTGTATAATGGAAATTCATTGTTCACATAGGTGAAGTGTTTTCTCTTAACTGACAAAATACTTTCTCTCTTATTTCTTTCCTTTACATTTATCTACTGATAATTTTAAAATTCAATTATCTAATCCATTGTATTTAAACACCTGAAAACGCATGATTTTTATGTATTATATCAACTATGATATAAAATTCATTTTCATTTATTTTGGTGAAAAATTCTGAAACGGAAATCTGAATTTCTAAATTAAAAATACATGCTGTAACAAGCAATTGAAGACAAGGGAAACAATGAACTCACAACATTAGCTTAAGGTATGTAGAACTATGTTTGAAGTTTTAAAGAAGGATAAAAAGATTTTTTATTTACAAAAACACAATAACATGCAAGAATTTATATATATATTTGTGTGTATATGTATATACATGCGCCATAAATACAATATTTTTAATCCTATTATAAATATCAAAATAAAACATATCAAATTACTTTTTGTTTGCTTTCTTAAAAAAACAAAAAACACTGTATAGTAAAGAAAGATGGCACAATTAACCATTGCTATTTCTATGGCACTAAGCAAAGAATATACATTAAGAAGCAACATTAATAATGCAGTAACATATAGATGCATACAGTAATAATTTTTTATTTGAATAACTAGAGGGATAATAAATATAATACTATAGGATAATATGTAACAGTGCAATGAATGAAAAATATTATTTTCAAGTACCTCCCACATTATAATAAAGTTTGTAGGATTTTAACCGTATTCAAAATAAATTTCTCTTTCAAGGAATCCAACTGATATTATTCTTTCTTTACTTCTTCTATTTTTTTATGAAAATACACCTTCTCTTTGGCTACAAGAGAAATAGACTAATTTGCAAATTTTAGAAATTATATACTTTTCTAAACATTGATATGTTATCTCGCTATTTTATTTGTATGAAAGCATTTCTGCTCAGTTAAATTTGAATAGTAAGACCTTCTTTGAAAATTATAATAAATGCATCTGTATGAAATATATATATTTCTTAAAATAAAATGAAAATAATAAGTACATGTTGCTAGTGCAAATGCAACCAAATAAGTGAGGTAGGCTATGAATCACTCAAAACTAGAAAATTGTTCTATAAAATGTGTTATCTTCTTAATATTACAAAACGTTTTATAATCTATAAGATACGCTGTGCTAAGCTATTTGTATAATATATATATATATAACTGTGCAAAACACAGAGGCACTGTATTATATCAGATGCCTTATATTGTGTGCCAAGGCAAGTGCATTGATATCTATCCTTTTAGCAGTGAGCAGGCAAGGAAGGCATGATGTGTTTGAAACACAGAGCAGTTATGATTGTCATATCCACAACAAGTGAACATGGACAGCTGTTAAGTGTTTTGCACTCCAGGCATGATAAAAACTAGACTTTAGAGTAATAGGGTAAACTATATTTCACCTATCTATATCGCTTTCCATATATATATACATACATATGCATGCATATATATAAATGAGTATGTATATTCTAAAACCCTCCATATATTTAATAGACAGTATATCTATAAATTTGTATTTTCTAAATTTCTCAAAGCTAAGACTACTTACTTGGAGGGATGCGTTTTACACAATAATATATGTATATGTATATTACATACAACTATTTAAAAACAGTTGAATTTTATCTTCATAGGCTGGCAACTCTCCTCCACGATGCCATCTAAAAACACTAACAGGAATCATTTTTCTAAAGTACAAAACTTCAACATCACCTGATAATCTTGATTTCAAATAAGCTACATCACTTCTACTGGCCACAAGAAAAAGAAAATATAATGAAGCAACATTCCACATGAGAAAATATGCTATATAAGGGTATAGTTTAAAAGAAAAGTACAGATGCAAATGGTTAAATTTGACAAGACCATTTCAGACTTAAAAAAGGCTTACTGTTATATAACAGTTACTGTATAAAGCAAAAGCCTTGGCAAACACATTTTTCTACATATCAGACAATTTGTTTCTAAAGTACTACCATGTCTAATACAAAATTAAGTGAACATAAGTCACCATGGATTGCTAGAATCAGGCAAGGGTTTAACGAAAAAAACTGACATAATAAAAAACGTTCAGTTGTAAATGAAAGTATAAAGAACAAAACAAAAGAAGTTTCCTTCTTTGAATGATTCTACCATTTAAAGATAATTATGAGGGAATGTTGCTAATGAAAGTAAATATTTTCTCTCATGTTTTGATGAAATAATAGACAATTGTATTATGAAATTTTCCACATAAACTACTTCTGCTATTTAATCAGTATGTTTACTGCTTTATTATAAAAAAAGCTTAAAGATTGACAGAACTAATGGTATATCATTACAAGATGCCAACAAAAATAAAGCTCACATTCAGGAGAACAATTGTGCAAGGGATGATAACATATTTTCACACTAAATGTTCTTGATAAAATTTCAAACAGATACAAACTGGAATTATTTGTCAACTACAAGTAATTTTATATTCACATTGAAGAATAACAGAACACTTTCCTGTTTCATTAAACCATGAAAGTGATTCAATAGTACATTTATCATCAACAAAAATGCAACATACGTGTCCTTCGCCTATTACTCATAGACAATGCACTTAGTTCCCTTGACATACATATAACACACTAAGCGTTCAAGTGCATGCCTTTGTATGGAATCAATCCATCCAAAATTTAGTTTCCTATACAGAACTTCACTGATATACACCAGTCCAACAGAATGATGCATCCTGCATGGATACAATCTTTGTTACAACAACAAATTACCATACAATGCAGAAAAGACACTTTACACACTGCCTTATCATATGTATTATGTGGCCCATCCATCAGCTGTTAATCTTGGCCTTTTGTTAATGTGTGGATCATAGTCCATGTTTGGATCAGGTGAGGAAGAGGTTGATGGAGTGAGAGAATGGCCAGGTGATAGATGTCCTTGAACTGAAGGTGGGCGATGAAGATTGAGGCCTGTCCCATCTCTTGGTGGTGATATGGGTTCACTTTTAATTTTTATAGGCAAAGGTGATGAAGATGGTGGTGGAGTTCCATTATTTACTGAAAGATGAGGCAAACTGCTAATCGTAGAACTGGGACTGAAAAAGAATAAAGCATTATCTATTTTACATAAATAAGAAAGTTTAAAATTTTTAGTTAATTTTTTTTCATCATATTTTATTTTCTGAGTCCTTATTTTAAGTTACTTTAATTGATATATTTATGTAACTATTGTAAAGTCAATACTTAGCATTGCTAGTTCCTTTGAAAAAGGAATAATTACAATATAACATTACATATATATTGATGGGCAACAAGTTAACAAAAATTGACATAAATAAATCGATAAAATTTTGTGCAAAGGTCTATCATAACACTTGAAAGAGTATACATAAAAATGATATGATTAAAAATTCATAGTCAAAAATATTGTCAATGCAAAAGATCCTTGCATTCTAGAGTATAGAAATTACACTCACAAATGAGATAAAGGCCTTTTACTGATGATAGTCATGTTTCACCAATTGATATGGAATAGTTTTTTCCAAAAGCTATGCACGTTATATACAATCATTATTACTTAATGTATGAAGCATTAATGATTGTGTATTTTGAAGACAGGATAACAATAACTATCATTGCGTTTCATTAATGCAAATCAAAGTTTTGAAGCTTAAAATGTTGAACAACAACAATGCTTTCCACTGAAATATCTTAGATATGCTCACTGGAATTAAGATATGGAGATCTAGTTGGCTATTCCATTCTGTGACTACCTTCAATCTTCAGACAATTGGCTAGGTAAGCCCTATGAATGTGAGTATTATTTCCATAAACTGGAACTAACAGGACTTTTGGAAATTCCTACAATATTTATGTAGTATCTCTATGTTGTTGCAACTACATAAAGTAGTGTGTGGATATCTAATATTATGTAGTTTCTTACATCATCATGGTAATTTCGTACGCTGTTTCAAATTATAGGTAAGGTGATTACAATACTGACTGCTATAAGGATGGTTGAAAGTTTTGTTTTCTAGAGGAGGTAAGGCCATATCCAGAATTAGCATTCAGGCAGAAATAAGATTCATTTGTGAAGAGTTCACTTCTATTGAGTGATATATGCTACCTGTGAATGAAGTTAATCAAAATCCTCTTTGCAGTCGATATATATATATATACTTTGTAGAACTTTGACAAATCAAAACCGAAGGGATGATAGAAATTTGAAGTTATCGAAAATTTGAGTCATCACAAGACACATACATATATTCTGTTCATAATTTCTTACTATTTCAACTTATAGAAAATTTCAACTTATTGAAGTTATCAATTTATAGTAAATTTCCATTCATTAATGTATAAACTTATCAAAGTTTCACTCATAAGTGTATGCAGAAAGTTCATAAGGGGGGAGGTTATAGGCCCAATGAGGTGGGGTTACAGAGCTACAACTCACATATTCCTATGTTGAATATACAAAATTTCATTGCAATGGGGGTTACAACCCCATCAACACCCCCTGCGTACGCCAGTGGTTTCACTATATATATATATAGGGATGTAAACCACTGGTCATCTAGGTGAAGAATCTTCTAAAATATCATCTGAACATGGTTCTTCACATTTGACTCCAGGTAATAATAAAATCAATAGACAGTTTTCTCTGACTATCATTGCTCCATATTTTCTTATGAAAATGTCAAATATCAATTATGTACTATTGTAACTCAGATGACAAGAAAAACTAGTTGTATAGAGATATCTCTGAATTTTTTTATACTATAACTATAATTTATATATAGTCATTCGGAAGACATTATGAGCTCTAGTTGCTTCAACATAGGCCTATCCCGCTAACATCTTATCAATAACTAACCTTCTCTATGCACATATAAGTATTAACATATTTTAATGTCTGTTAGAAAAATATGTATTTAAAAAATTCATTTCTGCATTAAATTCTATATCTTGCCTCATGTATGTATTTTGCTTATTTTATGATGCAAGGACAGCAAAAATCATGTTGCGTTGGGACCTATAGTTTTCCAAAACAATTCGAACCTCTTAAGGCCTAGGGAATCAACCCCCAGACTACTGTGGACAGGTTTTTTTTTGTGGCTGGAGGGGAGTTGGGAAGGGTGGCCATTGGAGGTGGCACTGTAATCCCAGACATGACTATCAGACAGCGTAATCAACTGCCAAAGGTAGGGGAGGTTTTTTTTCGAAAATCGATCATGCACAGCACACAAGTATGCCCATGGTTGCCAAGGATGCATGGTTGTTTTCACGCAACGTGAAACAAAATGAGCCATCATCAGGACCACCGAACTGGAATCACACCCGCAGGTCAACTGGTACCCCTACAGAGACTGGCCAGTACCCACTAGGAAGGTGTGTAGCACCGCAAGGAAAGCAGTACAAAGAGGAAAGATCCAAGAGGTTGGACAGACCCTAGGGGTGGGCGTGATGGAGATGACTGCAAGCGAGAATGAGTTCAGTCCTTAGGTAGTCATATGCCGGGTACCGAAGAAAGATGTGTTCCAGTGTTTCGTCAGCACCTTCCTGACACTGGAGGCACATAGAGGATGGCTGTCGCCTTACCCTTTGTAGGAGCTGTTTGGTGAATGCACAGCCTAGTCAGAAACGATGCAGCCTGGTCTGGATCCTTCTGCGAAGTTGTCGGGAAAGAAGGAAGAATGGGGTCTTCCGTACTTCGAATAATGATAGAAAGTGCCCTGATGTGTCTCTGTTTAAGATTTTTTTTAAATCTTAACTTTTTAAAGACTTTACTTTTTTTTAAGAAGGTTCACCATGTCCGGTAGAAAGGTGTCTTTCAAACTACTAATGTAGCAGAAGGGAGAGGGGTTGTGTGGCAAAAGCCTGTTACTGCAGATTCCGTTTGCATCTTCTAGTGCACAACATGCTCCGTGTGTGAAATATAATTGCCATTATAATTTGAATGGCCTGGAACATGGCCCCAACAGATAGTGACAGGACTTCCCTCATCCACACTTTTGGCCACTGCAACCACAATGTCATAGATAATGGAATAGATCGACCAATCGGCAGGGTTAGCTTGGAGGCAAAGCAAAGCGACCTGGGAGTCACAGAAGATAGTGGCAGGGGAGCAGCCATGGTAGTTGGTGGCTTTCCACAAATTAACAAGTTTTGCCTCCATGAAGGAGTAACACAAAGGGAAGTGGAAGCAGATAGACAGATTTGAGGAATCACCAGCGAAGCGCTGCCCTTCCTGGTATTTGCACAGTAGGAGTCGTTTATAAAAACGTAGAAGGACAGGAGGGACAGGTTGGTGACTACGTCGCGGACCAGGGATCACAGGATTTCTGCATTCAGGGAGTTCTTGCACGGCAACCCTGGTGGAGTGCTCTGTCAGGGTAGCAAGTAACCATGAAATCGTATCGGTTCACCGCCGCCCGGGCAGCATGACGTTGAGCAGGAGACAGTTCCTGCACAGACAGGCAATCATGGAACAGTCCATCCTGTTGTCAGACATTGATAAATACTGTGACCAGGTAAAGCATTTTACAAAGTACCCTATTGAGGTGGCCCTCCATGAGACTGACAATGTGGGGGGGGGGAGTCTCCAGGTTTCTACCCGCATGGTTGCCGGATTGGCACACTGCGAAGCACCGATGCAAAGCCTCAGGGCGCGGGACTAAAGCCTGTTTAGTTGCGCTCTGAGATTGGAGCAAAGGGGGAAACTATAGCAGTTCCACCATACAGCATTTTTGAAAGGACAAATGCATTAAAGAACTGCAGTTGTCTCCTTGGAGAAGCACCCCGACGTCTTCCGACGAGACACTTGAGTATGACAAGTTGAAGCTTAGAGTGGTTAAAAAGCACAGAGACTTGCTTATTTCAACTCAATTGCCGATAAAACGCCACACTAAGGAAAACTGTGAACAGTTTCTCAGTAAGCACTCTTTTTGTACCAGTGGGAGTCAAACTTGGGTTAATGACAAGATAGGCCAAAGCATTACAATTGTACCACTGCAGGCCTCATTTATATAGCATTTTGTATGTGCCACTATAAACATTGTTCGTATATTTTGCCTTTATCTTTTTATTTCATTTTTGTATTTCAGCTAGTGCAAATTTAAATTTTATCATGCTATATTATTGATATTAAAATTTTATCTTTATAAGTTGATTTTTGTTCCAAGTATGCATGTATACACATATAAAGTTATTCAATTCCCCAAACTAAAATCATAACAGTATATTTAAAAGGACATATTTAAAAAACTATTTGAGGATATAATAGAAATAAAGACAGTTTTAAAATTGCAAAACAGCGAACGCTACATTAAAGGCAAAATTATTTTTTATATACAAAGAATACAGCTTTATTTCAGTCTATGTTAAATTTTACCATTCACCAAAGAAATATTTGTAATAGAAATTTTGATATAAACGTGTCAGATATTAAATAAAATTTACTTACTTGTACTTAACAATCAAGCCAAAACATGAAGTTACACTTGTTCCAAAAACTATTTTTAATACTTTCAGTATATAAAATATTTAGTTAATTAGCCTCACCTTGAATGTGATAACCCTTGAACTCCAGATAATGGGCCTTGCGACCAGTTCTGCAATAAACCTGGAGAGCTGAACCCTGATAATCCCAAATCTGAACCAAGCTGAAAGTCATCTGCAAAATAACAATGACCTAATTTCAATTACTCTATCTAATTTTAACTATGTTCTTTCAGAATAATATAAACCTACGATTTTGTGTATAGAAAATTTAAAATTATTTAGAGGGAAGTAAGGAAAATAAAAAAGATTTTCTCAATAGATGTTTTTAAATACTCTACATACTAATTATAAATATTTATTATATATTTAATACCATTTAATATAAAATAAAGTAAAATTTAATAAGCTCCTACTAAACTCAAATACATTTGTCACATATGAATTGGAGCTATGAAATAAAAGTAAATTGTTTAAATGTGTTGCGTTTAAATAAATAACTATATAGTATAACATTAGGATAAAAACAACTAGAGTAAGAAGGTGTGTTCCACTATTTGAAGTTCAAGCTCAAAAAGTTATGAATTTCATATGAATCAAGAATGGAAAATGAACTTTTTATATTCTAAACATGTGAAATAGAAAATAATTTATGGTTTATATACAGAGGGGCTTAAAACTTTGTAAAGATTTCTATAGATTATAAAAATTAATCAGATTGGTTGATTAAAGCGCAGTGTGTATGAAAACAAACAGAAGAGAAGATAGAAATTTTTCCACTGGGGGGGGAGGGGGGAGTGTTGCCCATGGAGGACGAGAGCTATGATGATAGTCAGAAAGTTATTGAAAACCATAATTTATATGAAGGAAATCCATAACATATTGCAAAAATAAATATTTAATGTGTCTGCCACTACTCAGAATTATGATGAGCAAGGGGGCAAGATCGCAACACACACAACAGAGTAAAACGTACCGGAGTTGGGGGATGCCAGCGATCTCGCAGCAAATGATATTTTTTAAGTGCGCTAAGGAAATTGGGCTGATCAGATATATTCAAGACTTTAAATAGACCTACAACAACAACAGATGTCAAGTCCAGAGACTGATGGTGTTTCAGTGAGAGTTTATTAGTCATTCTTGACCAAATGTGCTGCACACAAGAAACTGCTACACCAAACTAGCCTCACAACCAAAAATTCATAGATATTGGGTCTGAAAACCAAGATGGCCACACACTGTTGCAGTAATGGCTGACTATTTGTTCTTGATCAAATATATGATCAAAAGAAACTATTTCACAGGAGAAGCACTGAGATGGTGCTCCCCCTTGATTTTTTTTTTAAAAATTCCCTCATTGCATTTTGGCTCAAACTTCACTTTAATACGCCAATTTGTATAATTTTTTATGAATTACTGAATGTTTATGAACTTTTTAAGCACTTTGTATACACATGCAGCTTTATGGATACATGAATAAAGTTATCAAATAAATTTGGCCTTAAAAATGTTAAGCCTCTCCTTTGATAACTAGAAAGGATTGTAAATTTTTGAAAAGGATCTAAGGAAAAGGAGAAAACTTCTATATGTCTACAGTAAAAAAATCACATGTACATGCAAACTGTGTTATAAACGGATGTAACACTACCCTCACTACTAGTAGATACTGTTTTAAATAAAAAATTAATACTGCTTAGTATCATTTAAATGATTGTAATAAAACAGTTTGACTTTCAGCTTGGACTACAAAAATGGAACAACTTAATTTACCATATACAACATCATTATTGACAATCATGTAATATCCCACAAGCAAGAGACTTACCTTCCACTTCACATGAGTTTTCTGCAAATTCTTAATTTATTTAAATTGACAGTTACTTTATTTAATTTGTTTAGCATGGAGAATTATAGTATATGTAAAAATGCTATAAAGATACTTCATAACGAAAGTATACGCACCTTCACGTGGATTTTATTGAAATATATTGCATTCAAGTCATAATCTTTAAAACTGTAAACCATAGGAACAGAGTTATATGGGCCTGTGCCCCCTTAATTATTTAAAATAAATTGCAATTTTACATATATTGTAATGTATAAATGTATTTGTGTTTGGGTTCTCCAATGATTTTAAAATCTCTATATTGATGCTATAAATTTAAAGTCAGAATTTTATATAAGAGTTACGAGTTATGAGAGTTAATGCAATATATTTTAAAATCTACATGAAGGTGCATAGACTCTTTGTGAAATATTTTTATAATGTTTTTATATATTAATGTGCTTATACATCTGCGAGCCGAACCGTTCGCAAGCCGCTGGTTCGCATGACTGAGACGGGGTTTGGATTGCCGAACGAACTGTTTATGAACCGCTCGTGGCGACCCGTTTCCTGCCTGTTTTTCTGACGAACACAAAGGCGTTAGCGGTTCAGATTGGGACGGCGTCGTGTGTAGTTCTTTGTTTTTCTTTCTACTCATGAACTTCCATGCTCTATGAATAGGCGTAGGCAGAAATTTCATAAAGGGGGGTTTATAGGCTCGGGGGCTGGAAAGCTACAACTCATATATTCCTATGTTAAATATACAAAATTTCATTGCAATGGGGGGTTACAACCCACATAACTCCCCCCTGGTTATGCCTATGGCTCCATTGTATATTATTTTGTGCCTATTGATTTTGATCCATCGTTTTAGCGGGTTTCAATAGATATTGAACCCTCTATTGCTTTTGGTCTGTCTGTCTGTCTATACCCAACAAAAAAGGGTGAGGTCCAAGTCTTCCATAAATGCAATAATGATGGCTATTGTTAACGTTGAAAACCTACCGAGTTACTTGAGAATTAGAGAGTTGCGATTTAGAGACGGCTGGATTAGAGAGTTGCGAGTTAATGTTAATTGAAACCCGCTAAATTTAAATATCGACCTTTGACGATTTTCTTTCACTTGTTTATTCGATTACGAAGTGGTCAGAGGAAAATGTACTGAAACTAATTGACATTTATAAAACCAAATCCTTACTATGGCATCCTAAACATAAGGGCCATTTAAAAAAATTAAAGGAAGATGACTGGAGGGAAATAGGCGCTGAAATGAATATATCTGCACTGGAGTGAGGAAATGTGGGGTCCAGTCTTCTGCAGAAGGTTCTCAAAATCAGAAGGAGATATTTGCGTGAAAATCTTTTATTGAACATTTATTTCTTGTGAATTCAGGTGAAATCAGTGCATTTTTCATACAAGTCAGTGTGTCACCAATGTCGTTGTTTTTTCTTTTTCTTTTTCTTGCACAAACTAGCCATCACTACAACCGTATCACTCATCAAGAAAATCGTGTGATTTTCCTCGCGGGAAGACATAATTGAAGTAAATAACCAATGACTGTTGGTGGTTCGCGGATGGTTCTTTCCTTTCCCATGGCTTGCTGGAAGTTCGTTGTGAAAACAATTTCAACGACAATTTTTTGGTTCAGCTCGCGAAAGGTTCGCAAACGTATACGCACCTTTAGAATATTCTAAGTTCAACACCCAGCAACTTTAAAAGATGAATAGGCTGGTTCATCTTAAGGTGCGTATATATCTGCGAGCCGAACCGTTCGTAAGCCGCTGATTCGCATGATTGGGACAGGGTTTGGAGCGCCGAACGAACTGTTTATGAATTGTCCGTGGCGATTCGTTTCCTGATGAACACAACGGCGTTCGCGGTTCAGATTGGGATGACATAGTTCGTTGTTTTTCTTTCTGCTCGCGAATCTCCAGGCTCCATCAGGGCCGGCGTAAAGTACGGGAGAAGCGGGTGACAGCCCAGGGCGCCACATCACGAGGGGGCGCCGTAATCAATAAACCAATTGTATAGGGTGTCCCATAAAGAAAGAAAATTTTGAGTGCATAATGACATACAAATTTATTGGTGAAATTAAGTAATTTTAATATTACATATTTACATTTTTTTTTTTTTTACACGATGGCGACGTTTTCCGCAGAACGACTAACACGAGGATGCCCCGAAGGTTTAATGTCCATAACGGAACCGGTTTGATGCTTGGAGGGAACTAGATGCTGAGATGAATATATTTGCACTGGAGTGCAGAAATATGTTTTCTGTTTGGAAATATGGGGTCCAGTCTTCTGCAGCAGATTCTCAAAATCGTAAGGCGATATTCGCATGAAATTCTTACATTGGACGCTTATTTCTTGTGAATTCTAGTTCATTATTAGCTCTGTATAAGTTCGTTTTTTATACAGGTCAGTGTGCCACTAATGTTGTTGTTTCCTCTTCTTCTTACACAAACTAGCCATCGCCAAAGTCGCAGCACTCATCACCAAAATTGCTTAATTTTCCTCGCGCGAAGACACGATTGCAAGTAAATGAGAAATTGCTGGTGGTGGTTCGCGGTTGGTTTTTTCCTTTCCCAAGGATCGCTGGTAGTTCGTTGTGAAAATAATTTCAACGAACGGTTTGCAGATGTATATGCACCTTTAAGTTTGAAGTATCTGTAATTTGCCAGAAACATTTAGGCACTAAAAAAATCATCACTATATTTAATATTTACCTTGGGATTACCTTTAGCAAGAAAGTGCATGATCTATGAGCAATTAAGTTTAGAATTCAAATATTTATTATTAGGGTCAGGAAAATAGCAATAGAAATTGTCCAAGTGAAATGATCCACACCTTAGACGTTTTACTTTATAATGATGACTAGAAATTTAATTTACTTACAAATATTATTAGTAAAGTAAATTCAAAATGTTTAATTCTAATCTTATAGGAAATTGCTCTTTAAAGAAAATAATGAAGAAAAACATCAAAAATGCCATATACTCGAAGGGAACGATGATGACAGACTGGACGGATAATTAGCCATACTAGGTATTGAAGGTGTTCCAACACCTCCCACTTGATTACCTAATGAATTGTTAGCTTGCCTGGCAGTTTGCTATGATTTAAAGAAAAAATCATGATTGACATGAAAGTGCATATTTAAGGTTTAAGAAATCAATTTTACTTATTTAGAGGTTTAACAATGATCTCTAATTTAATAATATCACAATATAATATACAAGTTATATATATATTTACATGCACTATTCATCTAATATATGCTATTTTGCATATATATATATATATATAGAGAGAGAGAGAGAGAGAGAGAGAGAGAGAGAGAGAGAATCCTAGAATGGCCATAGCACACTTTTAACTCGAGTTCTTCTCAACGGAAAAGGTTCTTTACACGCACGCACGCACACACACACATATATATAATTGATATAATTATTATAAATTTTAATTCTATATCTATTATAATTATAACGAATTAATGAAAAGCTAACTCAATGAACAAAGCCGCTTTTATTATACTATTAGAACTTACAAAGTAATTTTTCTGGCTTTTTGTGTAACACAATGATTTATCAAATGTGGGAAACCGTAAGTCTCTTCAGTAGCTATATGGCCACCACAATAAACATAATGTCGTACATGGACTACCGATGCTAACTCATTTGACTAATAACATATGTATTTATTTTGACCACCATTTAGAAGCTGCATTATGGGAAGTATGACGTCACACGCAAAAGTTTAATTGACTAATTTCTCTGCTGAAATTATTTACGGTCGCTAAAACTGATTTTTTGGTACTTGCACTATACTTTTTTGGCAGCCCTAAATTTTACCGGCTCTGGCTAGCTACCCAGCTCACCCCTCCCCTAAGCATGGCCCTGATGCTACCTTTCTATGTTATGGAGATTCCTATAGAAATATGGAGAGCATGTTAAAAAATGAAAAACATACTTTTTCTCTCTTATTTCAAATCACACCCTATGTATCATTTTATACTGAAGAAATGTTTATTCAATTATGGATCTAAAAACATCAGAACAAATATTTGAAGTAAATAGAACTGTAGATATTGCTAGTTAAATTTTAACAACAGCCTCTCCTGGATGAAAACAAATTCATATTCTCGTGAAAAGTCACTAATTAGAGAGCAAATTAAAAATAGAAACATAAACAAAATGTTGTTCTTCACTAATCTTTGAAAGAATTTTTTTGTTGCTGAAAGCCTATTGTAGCCATAGCAAGGTGTGAGATGAAATATTTCTGCTGCCATTTTGCTAAGATCACAACAGGCTTTCTGAAATAAAACAATCTTCACATAATGGCTGAAGACAACATTTTGGGAAATTTCAAAAACTAATAATAATAAAATTATTTTAGTTGTTAAATGTTTTGTCCTGCTTCTTTACTTTATCCTTTAAATAGTGACCTGCCATGAAAATATGATTTTTTTTTTTCATCCAGAAGGGGCTGTACGATTCGATGCATTTATTAAATAAAATGTAACTTGCATTATCTCTAGTTCTATTTGCCTCAGGAATTTGTTCTAGTTTTGTTAGAAACCACAATTAAACAAAACTTTCTTTTGACATAAAATAATATATAGGGTGCAGTTTGAAATGAAAGGGAAAATGTAGGTTTGTATTTTTTAATACTCTACATATTTCTACAGAAATCTCCACGGCATAGGAAGATAATACATTACAATTTCTCTAGAATGAGATATTAATGAACTTCCCTCATTAAAAAGAATTCAAGTTAGTAAGAATAGTACGACCGTTGTGGAACATACTGCATATACATATATAAAATTAACATTAAGGAAATATTACACATCCATTACCACTGAGTTTAACATAGTTTTGTGATCAGAATAAAAAATGCAAAATATATTTTAAGTCAGAGTTTAATTACATGCAAGCTATTATTTATTTATTATTAAATATGAAGTTTATTATCTGATTGTTTCTTTTATTGTAAAATGCAAACTTATAACAAAATATAATTATATATATATATATATAATCTTTTCAGAACAAAAAAAAAGTCGATTGCTTTGAAGTTTTATATCCCTTGACTATACATAGGGCTGTTGAAGTCTAGCTAGACTGTCTTTTGATAGCAAATCAAGGTATAAATTAATGCTGATAGAATCCAAAACAGTAGCTCGTCAGAACCAAAAATCAGTAAAGTTATTTACCTTCAAGACTGGATAAGGGGTCACGCGCGTTGAACCGTAGAGTTTAGTGAACTCATTTGACAGAGAAAATTGAAATTTGACAGAATTCAAAACTCATATTAAACTGTAGGTTCCATGCTTTGTCAAGTTTGTTGATAAGTCACATAGTGCTTAAAAATTAAACATTGAGGCAAAGGCTGCTTGGAGCTAAAATGCGAATATCAATGATTCTGCATGAGCTTAAGATAGGATCAAACTTAATCTCTAGACCTTATTGCATTTATATCTAACCAACTATGTTGCGTTAAAATTTTAATTTGGACCTAGTGGTATACAATTGAAATTTAATTTCTGTACAACACAGATGGTGAATAATGGTGTATATTTTTTCTTCAGAAATTAAATACAGGACCATGAAGAAGAATATTAGCACTTATTTCTTTTCACTATACTAGTGAGCATAAAGCAACAAAAAAGCAAATAGAATAAAATTATGTAATATTTTGTATATTAATAAGATATTGCACTTACCATTGTGGAATTAGCATGTGTGCTAGGTATCACAACACGGAGATTCGACCGGCTACCTGGTGGTGAATGTTGTTTAGACATTTGTTTGCTCATCATACTAACTGGAGAGCTGTTACCGGGAAGAGAAGACGGAGATACTGATCTATGATAACCATTGGCAGTAACACCATTCATATCAAGAACACCTGAAATGTAAATAATTAATTACATTAATTTACAAGGTTTATTGAATTATAGTTAAGATATATATCGGTTTTAATTTTTAACATACTGGTTTAAATTTTTAATAATAATTTTTAACATTTCATTTTATTTTGAATATTAATTAAGTCTTAAGTTCATGTAGCAAATTGTCTGAAGTTCAAATAATGTGTTTCCCTCTTGCGTTACCAGCTAGATAACTTCTACTTATGCACTGGTTTATGGGGGGTGCATAGCCCCCTATTGCGATGCAATTATTTATGTATACATATGAATATATGGAGTTGTAGCTCTGTAACCATCCCCCTTATAAACTTCTTGATTATGCTAATGTGCTCATTGTTCCTTCTACACAGATACAGTTTGCATATGTATGCAAAAGTCTGATTCCATGAAGTTGCGTTTCTTAAATTTATGATAATCAAATACTGATTTTGACAATTTAGTTACATAAGCATCACCTTTTTCAATGCAGTGCAGGTGATTTGCATTCTCATGGGATGTCTGGATTCTAGAAGAGGGGTTGATGAGAATTAAAGTGTTGAGAATGAAAGTACTTTGTCCTTTGTCCTCTGGCATAGTAAAATATGCTTATAATCTAGAAGCAGTGTATATTATGTGCATAAGTATAAATAAACGTGTCGTGTTCTGCATCTGTCATCAAAGTTGGTGCCACTATTTCATATCTGAATATCCCACATTATAAAGAGAAAACGTTTTCTCTCACATGATCTACTCACAGTGTGGTGCAATGGATGGCAAATTTTAATATCAAAATAATATCTTTATCCATTATCTTAATATAACAATTAGTATAATACATATTTTCCATTCAGTGATACATAATAAAAATTCATTTAATGATGCATAATAAAAGTTACATATACATTTTCCATAAATAAATGACAATTAAAATAATGCAAGCAAAAATACTGTCATGAAGACTTTGAAACTTTTTTGAAGGCACATATGAGTCAACAAACCATATTTCAGCAAGACTGAAAAGGGAGGTTGAAATTTATTATAGCAGTATAAATGCTTTTATAGAAATGGATGATAAAACCACACTCGTATGTAATTCATGCTTATGAAAAAAAAATTACAAGCATGGGAAATAAGAAGAAACAACCGGATAAGATAATTAACTTTAAAAAAATAAAAGTGAGCATTTACTAAGTTTAGGAATAATCCTCCTTTAACAGGAAAAAGTTCGACATGTTTTATTTCATTTTTACTTAATAAATTTAGAACATACACCATGTTAAGAACTTATCATTTGGTAAATCCAAATAGTTTAATCAGTGCCGGATTGATATATAGGCCAAGTGGGCCCAGGCTTACGATTTTACGTTTTTAAGGCCCTTCAGAGGCCTTGAAAGGAGGAGATATTTAAATTTAAGCATTATTTTCATGTTGTTTATTAACTAATATCCAAGAAATTTATCGATACAGTATACCTGGATTTACTGAAGAGGATGAACTTCAGAAAAAACTTAGGATATATTGACTAACGCTAGGGTCACATTTTTTAGAGGTCTATTCCAGCCTAGGGACCACTGAAATATTAATCCAGCACTGAATTTAATCGACTTTTTATATATAAAATATTTTTTCCTTTATTACTGAACAGTAAAAGTATTGAAAGCAAAAAATATAAAATACGGCTGCACATATATTTAAAAAAAATAAGAAAGTTAGCTTAGTGATGTAGATGCATATATAAGTACTGCAGTATATAAAAAAAAATACAGTAAAACCTCTCTATAACAATATTATACGGACCGAGAAAAATTATCGTTGTAGAGGGAGTTATTGTTATAGGGAGGGTTCATTATACAGTAAAACCTCTCTACAACACTATTATACGGACCGAGAAAAATTATCGTTGTAGAGGGATTTATCGTTATATCGGACATCGTTGTAGGGAGGTTTTACTGTATTTGTATGTTCTATCATCCTTAATGTAATATAAAAACAACACCTTTATATATCATGCAGAAAACCCCAGTTTGAATCCAAATAGCATAAATATTTACTATTTTATCTGATTATCAGTATTCTGGGGTTTTACTCTCTAGATCAGTGGTTCGATTCTCAAAATTTCATTTTTGGGTTATGGAGCACTTTTCAGGAGAGAAATTCGCCACGGAGCACTATTGCCACTTTTTACCCAAGGCACAAATGTGCAGTTTTGTCTGTTTTTACCTAACTATATTTTTAAATTGTTAGTTGGTATTTTATTGTATACTAAAACTTGATTTTTTTTTTATTTTTAAATAGCCTAAATCTTTTTTATCTGAACCTAATTTTTCCCATTGAGATATATTTTGCCATACATATATCATCGTCATCACATTCAACCATTATCTATCCACTGCTGGATGAAGGTCTCTCCAAATGCTTTCCACACAAGTCTATCTTGAGCATATCACCTGACCTGTTTTCTTATTTCATCCATCTATCTATTTAGTTTGAGAACATTTCCTAGGTCTTCGGTGATCTTTTGGAATCTACTTCAGAATTTCAGTTGTCCATCGTTAATCAGTTCTTCTTGCGATATGCCCAGCCCATCGCCATTTCAGCTTTTTTACTTTAACAATGATGTCCTCTACTCCTGTTTGCTTTATCATTCAATGTTTCTTTTTCGATCCCTCCTAGTTGTTCTGAGCATGCATCTCTCTGTGTTCCTTTGGGTTGCTGTATTCGTTGGATACCATGTCTCTGATGCATAAGAGAGGACTGGCAATAAATGCTGGTTGAAGACCTTGCTTTTTAGACACAAAGGTAATTTTCCCTTCAGGATAAAACTCTTTCTTCAGAATGCACTCCAGACAAGTTCAATATGTTTGTGGAGTTTCCTCATAATGTTGCCGTCCATTGAAATCAGTTAGCCAAGGTAAATCAGCAATTTCTAGCTCAATGTTTTAAACCTGTATTTTTGCTTTCTCCAAAAATTATTGAACATGATTTTAGTTTTTTGTAGGCTCACCTTGAGTCGAACTTCTCTACTTCTATTTGAGGGCTCTTTTACCATATCTTGGAGTGCTGATGGGTCTGTTGGAAAAATAGCCATACCATCAGCAAACCACAGATGATTTAAATATTCACCATTTATTTTTATTCCTACGTTATTCACCTGAAAAATCATCTGGAAGACTGAGGTAAAAAGTTTTGGGGAAATGGTATATCCCTGCCTCACACCTATTTTGATATTTCTGGGATCTTTATGTAAACAAGATTTTTCACTTGCATTTTTAAACACAAATTTAACTATATCAATCTGCACATCATAGATGTATGTTGATTTCAAAGAGTTAATGACTGCTTGCATTTGAAGATAGTCAAACGCCTTTTCATAGTCAATAAATGCCACATACACACATAAATATAAAGTCCTTCTCTGAATATCTTCATGGAGCATAGTTTGAGCACTGCTGCTCTCGATGAAAGAAATTTATATCTAACATTCAGAGAACTGCACATGCTGATGCAGCATGATCATAGTTGTCCTTATGCCATAAAAGTCAAACAACAGAGAAAAAATGCTGTATTATAATTTCCCCACATTTTAGATATAAGATTCCTGTTTTAAGTGAAGGTTTGAAATTGAAATCCTACGCAGGGATATTTCAAGCACTACGTAAGAAATATTTTGCCCATTTTATGCCCACCCCACGGTAAGCAAAAATTAACATTGGCTAACATAGGAAAATAAGCACAAGAGCCATCACCCCAAAGGTGCTTACATAACACTTGAACGCTCATACAGTCTAAACATCTGTGGGCGTATATGGATAAAAAAAATTGAAAGAGGGGCATATAAAGAACGAAAAGGAAATAAAAAGTACTCTTCAGTACATATGGGACAATGTACCTTCTGAGTTTACTGAAAAATTAGTTCTTTCTATTAATAAGAGGTTGCAAGCTGTTATAGAAGCCAAAGGACATCATACGAAATATTGAGTTTTATATATTTTAATTTTGAAAACACTTTTTTCTTAATTTGTATAAGTGTCCAATTTTTTTTTTTGGTGTCGAAGATAGGCACCATTTTTGTTTTTGTTAATTTTTTGTTTGACTGCCACATTTTATTACAGTCAAATAAAACTGTTTCAATCACTTTGGAAATTTTCTTTCTTTTGCATTTCGTTTCATTTTGAAAGTATAGCAAGTTACAAAACTATGGAATGATGAAATCCACTCCAGTTGCCGTCCAATTTTATTTTTGTTCACTGTAGGTGGACTTCAAAAAGTACTTCCATGAGTAATGCTTATTTTAGAACCAGTGCCAAAACAGCATAAAACAATGTCTTACTTGAAAGACACAGCAAAAACAAAATATGAAAGTTGATTTCATGGCGGCACATTGCACTGATCAAGTAGAAGCAAAAATTATAAATTTTTTATTGGTGCAGTTAATTTATAAAATATTAAAATAAAAGCGTTGCTAATAGCTATTCGATAGCACGTACGTGGCTATCATCCTCAGAGAAAGGTGACTTTTGTTTATGTCCGTGCTGTTGGTCGGTGTTGCCATCACGTCGGTTGGAAACTTGGTTTGGTTGATGAGGAATTGCCTCATACCGCGTCTATAATTCACCAACCATTGGTCATTTCTTTGGGAAACACACTAAACCTAAACCGGCCTCTTCTCTCTCCAGTGATTCTTCAGCTCCTACGAACATTGTCTGCATTCCTTATGTTCCGAAAATTTCTACTAGGATCGCTGCTGTCCTGCACAAATTCAACTTTCGCGTTACCTTCACTCCAATCAACAAAATAGGCTTTTCTCATCTTAAGGATAACATCCCGGATTCTGACAGCTGCGGCATATATTCCATTCCGTGCCAGTGTGGCCAAATTTATATCGGTCAAACACGGAGAGCACTGCGCCTCAGACTAAATGAACATGAAGCTTATGTCAGAAAGCAAGAATTTCATAAATCTGCTCTGGCAAAACACTCATGGGAATTCGGATACATTTTTAGTTTCTAATGCATATATTATTAAAACAAGTCAACCCAATACTTAATCTCAGCTTTCTTGAGGCATTTCATATCCTATCAAACAGTTAACGACCAACTCCTGAGTAACTATTTCGCCTAGTTGGAAAAAGACTTTTATATCTTACAGCTAGGGAAGACACCGCTAATACACTTATTTCCTCATTTTCTTTCACTTCACCATTTACTCATGTTCATATGGGGTTGGCATTACGTTCCTTTGGTCGTTTTTTTCGCAATTTTCTATCAAAGGCTGCTTCTTTACTCCATCCACACTCTTTTAGATCTTTTTTTCGTGTGCCTTTGTAATTGGCCAGATCTCAGTCTCATACACAACATTGCAAATCTCACCACAGTTTCATATAAATTTCCTTTTATTCTAACGCTTACTCTGCGTGGTTTCAAAAATTTTTTTATGGGTGAGCCTTCATTGGGGTAACTGGGAAAGGGGTTTCTTCCCAGTGGCGTGCCAAAAGGGGGATCTGTCCGCAGTGGGTGCCACGGAAGAGGTGGGGGGCGGCATTTTCGTACATTAGCTTTAACAAATATAAAATAAAACTTCCATTAACGGATACCTTTTTAGAACGAAAAGCTGAGAATAACGAACCTATCTCTGGGACAATTGAGAAACACTCCGATAGAAAACGTATGTTATTTTAACATGCATAATAGTTTTCGGTATTTATTTTACATAAACAAATACTTAAATACATATTTGAATTACACCATATATCTCATGGTTATACTCCGAAGTCTACTATACAATACCTAATAAAAAAAATAACACGCTTCAGAATCAACTTATGTTTTAATCAGAATCAGCTTGTGTTTTTCAGAATCAACTTGTATTTTAGCAAAGCTAATTTGGGCTCTGAAATGATGAAAAAATTAATATTTACTATTAATACTTTCTCATATTTCTTCGCAATTTTATCTCTATTTCTGTTTTTTCTTCAATCTCTACTATCCTATTATCTCTCTACTCTCCACTATCCTATTATCTTTCTATTCTCTACTATTTATTATCCTCTTTATCTCCATTTTCGCTATTTCTTTCAACATATTCTTTCATTTAATGAATATTTACAACGAAAACTGACGTCGTTATCCCTTTCGAGGTGCAAATTTGTCAATTACTGTGTCAGGATTAATCATAAGGGCATTGCTGAGTTCAAGCTTTATGGATATAACGGCTAAGTTACGAAGGCATTTCCCAGCCATGTTTGCTTGTAAGCATGTTTTAATAAGCTTCGTAGTGGAAGAACTCCGTTCAGCCGAGGCTGAAATAAAGAAATATTACATATAACTCTTCCATTGGTTTACAGAGGTAGATGTTTAATTGTATTCTGCATATATTAACCCAAGCATTCGCACGGTCTATGTGAATATTTATGTTCATGTCTGTATCTTTGTAGCGTATTTTCTTCATTATAGAAAAAAATAGGTTAAAAAAATTGATTTACGGCAATAAAAATAGAACAATTTAACAGTTAAATTGTATATCATACAATTTGGATAATCATGGTAAGCGGAAAAAATGGGTTGGATAAAATAGACAATGGCAAAATAGTTATGGAAAAAGAAGTATGGTAATGGTCTTTAATTTCCTAATTGAGGAAATGCATAATTATTAAATGAAATTTCTTAATAGCTATAGAAATTAGTTGGTACATCAAAGGAAATCATCCTTATCAAACCCTCTCGATTTGCATATTGCTATCATGAAAATATAACTACACAAATCAGTAAGATTTGATACAGAAATGTACATGGAATTTAGTAGACGTGGCTTCAATTACAGCTGAGATAAGTAATGGGAGGCTGTGGCACTTCTCAAAATGCCTCTGATATGTTGTCATGTATAAAGACACTCATGTGTACTATCTGTCTATAAAATTTGGTAGATGTGACTTTAGTAGCATCCGAGATAAAGGCACCCCTCGATATGTCCCTGATGATAATCGTTTTAAGAGGGTTGCAGCTGTGAACATTGCAGTAATTTCAATTGTAATTGAAATTATGAAGTTTGTGAACGTCCCCCTTTTTCTGTGATCGCAGCCCTTCTTTCCATCAGCCCTTTTTTAATAGATTCGTTTCCAGTCTGAGTACCCCTTATTTACTAATGGTATCTTGTTTTGTTTTGTTTTTTTTTGGTAATGAGAAATGGCGGCCAACAAAACAAAATATTGCTTCGTTCTTACAGAGTACAGTGGAACCTCGATTATCCGTCTCCCGATTTACCGTCTTTCTCGCCTAACCATCGGCGTCAAATTCAAGTTAGGGCCACTCCGTTAACATCGACAATGAGACAATTTTACACACTTGTGAGGCTCTACCCGCAGGAGAAAACATTGAAATTAATGACGTTGGTGAAGGGATGGACATTGATAAACTTGAAGCAGGTTTCGAGTTCCTAAGTGATGGCGAACTAATTCAGCATGTTTTGAACCCCATTGATTCTAAAGAAAACGATGAAAGTTCACAGGAGGCTGAAGAACCTAGAAAAACCATTACCCACATGCTGAAGATGAATGTACGCTTTCCAAATGCATTGGCTGGTTTGAACAGCAGACTGAAGCAGATGCTATTCAGCTATTACTGCTTTGAAGAGTACGGGACATGGCAGCCAAAAAAGCACGCAGTGTGCTTAAACAACAACAAAAAACTTCGTTTTCCAACCAGCAACAATAATTTTACACGCAGGTATGTAATGTTTTACATTCGTGTTTCATTTTAACCCTCTGACTGCTCATTTTTTTTCTTTTTACCAAAGTCGCTTCAAAAACTGCATATTTCTTTTTATTCAATATTTTAAATCTACATGTAATTGAGAGTTAAAATATGGAGCATATTTTTGTAACCAAAGATGATGTGAGATGAAACATGGAAAAATTTCATACCCAGGAAAATCGCTTGAAAAGAAAATCTTGTTACTTTCATGTTGCCCGTGAAAATCGAGGGATAAGCAATCAGAGGGATTAAATGCAAGTTTTCTTGATTCAAATAAACTTCGTTTGTGCCTTCTGCAAGTTCCACAATGTAATTTTTGTAAATGTATAATTTTAATAAAAATACAGCATATTGTTTTATAATTTCCCCTTTCTCGCTTAACCGTCTTCTCATTTATCCGTCAAAGCTCTGGTCCCGCGTCTGACGGATAATCGAGGTCTTACTGTACTCAGTCCATGCATGCTTTCCATACCAAGTACTGGAAAGGATTTTGTCGGTGGGAAAAATCAAGTTTTGGTTGTGTTGGCCATTTATAACAATTTTTACTTAAATCCAGAGTTATTTTTTTCAACTTAGATCATCTTGTATTTGCGTTAAGATGAAATCTGATAGCGTTTCAATCTATATATACCCTTTTAATTGTTCCCACACTTTTGAAATATCCTCGTGAAGGAATAAACGTTTTACAAATTACATATTCTGACCCTTATATACAATAAATACACACTTACCCCGTATAAAAATTGTATCTAAAAACAGCTCTATTGCAATTATATTAAAAAAAATCACCTATTCACAAGTTGATAAACGTTCGAACTCTTACCTTTTATAACAAAATAATCAAAATATTTGGGTGGGCCAAGGCCCACCCACTAAAACCGCCATTGCGTTTACTCTTTTATCACATATCCCACAACTCATCTTTTTTCAATTTAACCATCCACACTGGATTTTCTGTTTTATCTCTATGGCCAAATCTACATCTTATTTCCTCATCAACTCAACCAAACTTCCAACCAACATGATGGCAACACCAATTAACATCACAGACATAAACAGAAGCTGTCATACTGCGACGATGATAGCCGCGTATGTGCTACTTAAATAGCTATCAGCAACACCTTTATTACAACATTTCATAAATTAACTACACCAAGAAAATTTGTGTAATTCTTGCTTCTACCAGAATATAAAAGCTTAATATTACTAAACATTTACTCCACATGCAAAATATGAGAGGGGAAAGGGTAGTACACTTGTAAGATGCCCTTTCTAAAAATAGTTTGTTTTATGGTGCAAGGACAGTAAAGGTCATGTTTCACTAAGATCTACAGTTTTCTTAGAGATCCGAACTTTTGTTGTCTGGGAAATCAAACCCTGAACAATGGACGAGTAGAAAAAAAAACAAGTGTTAGGTAACAGTTGGATTCAAACCTTGGTTTTCAACATGCTAGACAAACATATTACCACTATGCCACCATAAGATTGTGAAAAATGAAGTAACAAGAGTGCTTCAATAATATAGATGGAGCAGTCGATGAGCACTCTTAATGTTTTAACTGCAGGAAACATATTTGCTGAGAAGCCAGTGACTTGATAGACGGACCTATATAATATAATGCTTAGATCTGATGTGTAGACATGTTAATAGCATGGGGGTGCAACCGGACCTGACGTATCGAAACGTTGGTATCATTAAAGGGGTTACCAATGATAATAATAAAAGATCAGCACACATTAATTTATTTGATGTTTAGTAAGTTCTTCAAAGATCATGTTTTAACCAAAAAATAAAGTTCTGGTAAAATAAAGATTAAATTAAACAAACTGAAAAATGCATAATCAACATCAGTGCACAAAAATTTAATAAAAGAATTGGTTAAACTCAATTATAAATGAATTATATATATTGACAAATACTTGTATTTGATAAACAGTTTTACGTATTTTCCAGAAAACTCGCTTGAGAGTATTAGAAACATAGTCAATAATAATGTTTATCCACAAAATACACCTTTAACTTAGAGATAGATAATTTGTACCTGAAGAACCTGGTCTTGGGCTAATCGTGCTATGAGGAGGCATTTGTGGTGACCCCATGAGACTGTCTGCAGATGGATAACTTGTATTCAGGGTAACAGACATTGGAACTAGGTTTTGACTAAGATTAGGCTGGCTCTGTTTAATCAACATTACATGAATAACATTAGTATTTAAAAAATGGAAAAATAACAGTAGTGCTTAGAATATACAAAGTTAATAAAGATTAATGTAAATTTTGATCACAGCTGAACATTTACTTTTTAATTACCCAAAATGTGCACATATAAAATAAATTTTTATCCTTATCATGCTTTCATAGTTGATTAATATTCTTTTTACTAAAACTTTATCACAGTTACAAACATATGTAATATAGTTTATATAGTGAAACCCCACATTAACGGTCATTCACCGGACAGAAAAATGTGGCTGTAAAAGAGAGGTGACCGTAAAAGAGGGGGTCATTCTGAAGTAACTGTGAAATATTACATTTTAATTATTTAAATACTTCATTTTGAAACTTATATATTTCTAAGCACACTTGATAAGTTTAAGATAACGAACATAAGCATTTGTTGAATATAACAAGTAAATTTACAACAATGTTAAATATTAAAATTTATTTACCTTGGAAAAAATTGATCAATAGCTGTTTGGTAGGTTTTACTCACCAGTCTTTCTCCTTCTAAGTGTATTTTTAATTGCGAGATTAAATTCACGGTTTTTCCGTCATTATGCTTATAGGACTTGTGTGGTTAGTTGCATTTTTATGGCGCAAGGACAACAATGGTGATTCTGCGCCAAGCAAGGTGAGACCGTACATATGATTTTCAAGACTTGTAATAATAACAAATTTGAACTACAGTAGTTTTGTATCGATAATTGTTTATTAGTTTCGAGCAGTGTATCACTATATGATTTATTTATTATTATTAAAGCCTTTGTTAAGCATTAGCCATTTGAATCCGCGAAATCGAGTCAATTGCAACTCTTTGTTAATGGAAGGGAAATTTTCCTTAGCTCTTATCCTGTTTATCCTTAGTTTCTTGTTGTGAGAAATGCCATGAAGGTCGAAGTTCAAGCGTATTTTGAACCTTTTACTTAGAACTTTGAACTTAGAACTTTGATTGGTTGGTTGGTTGCTTTTTGGTTTTACGGCTCAAAGACTACAGTGGTCATGCTGCGCCGGGACCTACTGTTTTCCGAGGAATCCGAACCTCTTAAGGCCTAGGGAACCAAACCCCGGACTACAGTGAGCAGTGCGATCTTTATGAGATCTCTGAGTAAGCGTTCTTTCTTAGAACTTTGAACATTTTACTTTGTACAAGAGTTCCAGTCTAATGGAATAAATCATGAGAATTGTGTCGGCATTCGAATCTGAGGGTGACTGCTAAGCAGGGGTTTGAAACAGTGCCGGATTTATAAATGGGCACGTTGGGCACTTGTCCAGGGCGCCAAATTTCATGGGGCGCAAAAAAAAGTGGTGAAGATTTCTTTTTTTTAAATTATAATTTATTTACCGTAGAATTCTGTCGATCAGCTTTCCCCGAGAAGGAGCCCTCCACCTTTTATCTAAATCTGAAATTCTGAACAATTGCGTGCTGAAATAACCCCCGCTACCAAGGGTGAATTCAGGAAGGGGGCGTGCGCTCCTTGAGAATAATAAATTTACATTAAAAATTATTATTTTCAAATAAAAAATAAAACTAAACTTACAAGTGAATTTTCAAGCTTTGCGCCCTCCCTGAAATTTTGTTCTGCATTCGCCCTTTTCCTCCTGCCCCCAATATAAAAAAATCCAAATGATCTCACAAGGAAAGGTCCCGGGGTGGACGACGCGGATTTTAACGCGAGTAGTGTCGTTAGGAAGATTGTAAAAAGTTATTAGACACGTATTCGAGCTTTCTTTATGGTGTCCATTAATATCGATGTGAGGGGTGCCGGAAAGTCAAAAATTTTAACTTTTCTTGACATTTTAAATCGCTATATTTTTGTACCGAACGATTATTTTCAAAAACTCGGCGCTGTTTTACAATACGGTACCCGCTTCCGTTTTGGCGAGTGTTTCCTTACATCATTTTTTTTAATTGGGGATTCCGGTTTTCTCCTACTTCCTTTAAAAGTACATATATATTTTTAATCTGAATTCAACTTCTGTTTTTTTTCCAAATTAATCTATTTTTTTCTAGAGATGGCATAGTGAGCCAAGTTAAAGGTAAGTTATTTCGAAAAAACAATTATTTTAATAAGTTTTGTTGTTTTTAATTAAAAAGATTAACCACAGAGCTGCCGGATGCTGGTGAGCCCCACCTCCCTCGATGGACCGTGTAGTGGCGCCCTGTACCCTTTCGGTTACACAATTAGACATAATACTGATACCGAGACATTAATGAGTTTTTTTATTGTTTTTAATTAAAAACAACAACCACTGGGCTGCCGAAGGCCTCCGAAAGGGCTCTTCTCGTTAATGCATCGCAAAGTGCGTTCTGCGTCACGTCGACGGCGTTCTACGACCGTTGGGAAAGTACTAGGCCTAAAAAAAAGCTCTGCTAAACTACATTTCATTATGGCGGATGTTGCTGACGCCATCAATCTTGCTCCTTCGCGTAACTCAAAAGTGTTTCTCACTTAAAAAACAAAAGGATAAATAAATAAAAAAAAGATGTAAAAATAAATTTTGATTAAAATTAAATTTGGAATAGAAAAAAAAAATCGAAATTTCATTTGCATTTAGAAAAAAAGTAGGAGAGAATCAGGATTAGGTAAGGAAACACTCGCCAGCAATGGCGGATCCATAAATCTTTCAAGGGAGGGGAGAATTGTTTCTGACTCTGATTTTTAGCGAAGTGTCTGATATTTTTTACTTGATTTTCCATGATATATATAATTTCGACTCAAGGGTGGCCGATCGCCTCTTCACAACCCCTTGGATCCGCCATTGATATTTTAAGGAACATTGTCGGTAAAACGATCTTTTGCACTTAATACAGGATAGCATGTACGATTCTCAACATGGCAACGGATTTTTTTTTTTCAAATTAAATTTGCCGCCTAATAAATACGTCTGGCTCTGCGAAAGGAAGCGCGATACATATAGAAAAGGGAAAATATGTTCAAGGGCAGGCATTTAAAAAAGCAGTGTCGTTAAAACAGCCTTATTTTTTAAACACAGGGTAGCAAGTACGATTTCCTGCATGGGAAAGAATTTTGTTTTTCAAACTTTAATTTTCCGCCTAATAAATGCAGTCTGATTTTGTGAAATGAAATGAGACAAATGTAGGAAGCTAAAACTGGTTCATGAGTAGGCATTTAAAGAAGCAGTGTCGGTAAAAAAGCCCTTTGCTTTCAATAAATGATAGCAAGCACGATTCCCGACATGGGAGCGCATTTCTTCTTTTGTTTTTCTATTTTAATTTTTTCCCTTATAAATGCAATCTGGTTCTGTGATATGGAAACATTCACATGTAGAAAGGAAAAAAACGTTCAAGAGCAGACACAAGAAATAGCTTCCATAAAACCCTCTTTTGTTTTCAACATTGAGTAGGAAGTACGATTCTGGACATGGCAATGTATATTATTATTTTTTCGAATTTAAATTTTCCGCCAAATAAGTACGTATGGTTCGGCGAAAGGAAGCGTGATACATACAGGAAGGAAAAACTGTTCAAGAGCAAGCATTTTAAGAAACAGCTTCGATAGAACCGTCTTTTGTTTTCAACGCTGGATAGAAAGTACGATTCCCGACATAGGAATACATTTTTTTTTCAAATTTTAATTTTTCACCTAATAAAAACGGTCTGGTTATAAGAAACAAAGGGGCACATATATAGAAAGGGAAGAAACGTTTAAGCGCAGGCATTTTACAATGGCGGATCCAGGGATGGGTTAATTGTTTCCGATTCCTATTTTCAGCGAAGTGTCTGGTACTTTTCACTTCATTTTCCATGATATATATAACCCCGGCTCAAGATAGGAGGGCGATCGCACCTTCGCCCCTCCCTTGGATACACCATTACTCGCCAAAACGCTAAACGGAAGTAGGTACTGTATTGTAAAAGAGCACCGTTATTAGTCAGTTTTGAGGATTTAAAAACTGGCGCCAAATTCGGAAATAACGTAACATGGATAATAGGTTTGGAGAATATTTATCGATCATTGATAGCCTTGACCGCTATTATTACAGGGGAATTGAAATTACGTTATTATAATGAATGAAATGCAAACGCATTTGAAAAAATTATAAATGCTCATTTTCATAATTTTTATATAGAAAGTGGGATATCTGTGTTATTGTTAGTTCTTACTAGGTCCTGAATCCTGATGACCTAAAAATTCCTAAAAAATGCCTTTAAAAAGATGAAAAAATGCCCATAAAAATTTGGAAAATGACTAAAAAAGTCGAAAAAATGCCCTTAAGATTAAAAAAATTTCACATAAAACAATTTTTATTATATTTTTCCAAGTTGTAAATTAAATAGTTTCAACTTTAGACAATTCATAGATTGGAATTTTCATTCTTTCACCATGATGCGTCAGAAAAAATAAAGTAAATACCTTTTATAAATTAATTTTAATGATGTTTTCTAATCTCTTGCAAGAACATCAAAATTGAAAGTATGCGTTTTTTAACATCGTCAAAAGTCTATTTTATTTTCAGAAAGCAAATTCTTATGCATTGAAAAGCTCTTCTCAACACTTACATATGTTATTACAATGACTCACAGAATGAAACTTACATATGTTATTGGAGCATATTTGAAGAAAACAAATTCATTTTTGTGGAAAATTCTTCATCAACACCCGATGTTTCTTCCTCTCTAGTTAAGATACCAGAAATTTGTTTCAAGGTCTGAAACCCAGATTTTTTATAAAACATAGTTTAATTTTGCAACAATGGGGTGTCCAGTCTTCCTCTTGGCCTATTTTAGTACTTCGCTTTCTTTGTCGATGTAACAATTGGGTCAACGAGTTCCATTCTGTGCTTCTGAACCCTTAATAATGGAAGGTAAAATGCTGAAGTTTGATCTTATATAAGCCGAATTTCCTCTCACTGTTTCCTGAGAGAACAGATATTGCGCAATTTGAATAGATGCTACGTTCTCTGGCTGAAAATCATTTACTGTCGCCTATATAGCATCAAAATTTTCGCTGTAACAAATATGCAACCATTGAGCATACGACCATGTTCCCTAATGCATTGTCAAAGGATTTGGTGGCAAAGTTAAACTAGCAACTTGCGTTTTAAAGGCTTCTATACAATAAAGCGATTTCAAGAAAAAATTTTGAGCATTAGAAACAAATCTATCTACATCCAGATAATTTGCCTGAATTTCCTCAGCATCCCTATGTAAGGCATGATCAAGGCAAGTGACATGCACTATCTTTGTATTAAAACATTTAATTGTTTTCCAGTATTTACTATGTTTGGCGTAGCATCCGTTAAAAAAGAGCAAAACGTTGTTACATTTCACTCCGTTTGGCCACAAAAAAGTAAAAGATTTCTCAAATAGCTGAAAGGTGGTTGAATGATTAACCTTTTCAAGTACCTCCTAATTCAATAAAAATACTTAATATAAAGTAACATTTGGGAAATGTCAAGGCAAGGTTGAAATAATAGTTAGCATAAGGTTAAAATAAAAGTTGAGAATGGCGCTGAAGGGAAAATTAAAGAGATTGAGATTGATATACGCAGTTGATTGACAATGAAAGCTGTTGAAGCGCTTTTTGTCGTTTAGAAATTCTAGTTTCGGTTATTGCAACTTGCTTGTAAATATTACGAAAATGTAATTTTTTATGAAAAAATTGGCAAAAAATGACCTAAAACAAGGAAAAATCGCATAAAATGCCCTAAAAACAGGAAAGAAGCCAACAAATGCAAATGTCATCAACGTCCGGCCCTAGTTCTTACGTATTTCAGTGAAATTTATTAACTTCCACAATCAATAGTATGAAAATCCCAACAGCATGGAAAACAAATGCTTTCGGCAGCAACTACATTGAACAGATGGGAAATTTTTGCAGAGAGGTATTTTATACCGTGATTTTTGCGTTAGCGAAAAACAAACCTGACGTAAGTTAAAAGAATCGGTCTTATCATCCTCTGATAATCTTGATGCAAGTTAGCACTCATTTGAAAGTGCACCAAGGATTGAAATCATATACTGTTATTTTTTATTGTAAGCTTATTTCCATCTCCAGATGTTTTACCGTGACGATAAATTCCATTAGCCATGTACTTTATTTCTCTAAAAAAAAACCGATCCATCTGCTGACGCAGTGGGGTTGTATGTTCAGGAATGATTTTCATTAGGCCATTCAGTTTACCATCAATGCTACACCTTTTTTCGAAAATCCAGGGAGTTTTATGAACCCACTCCCGTAATCGAGAAAAAGAATGAAATTTTCTGTAACATTTTTAAAAAAATGATCATCTAAAAGTGTTTTGAACAGAGCTGTAGTCAATTTCTCCGATACGCTATAAGTTAAAATCACATTTGGATCTTTAAACAGGGAAGATTTTACTGTATTGTCAAATTGACCAAAACTTTCTTGTGGGTAAAAAAAGTCGCCAAGCATTTTCCCCGTTAAATTATTAGATACTGAACGGTATATGAATTCGTACATTTATTTGTTGGAGACAATGCGTAGTCAAACATTATTTTCTCTCCACTGAAAGAGAGTGATCGGCTAACTGATAGCTTATAATTAAAACCGCACTGGCCGGTATTAAATAAGCAATGTGTGGGATATTTTAAACGCAGCTCAAGAATTTTATTTTTGAAACGTCGATGCGACTTTTGGATTTTATTCGGAGAATTCGCTGGGTTTTTGGTTAGTAGTTTTGCCAACGTTCTGAATATTATACTGTGGTGTTTACAAAAAATTTCTAAGTACTTACTCGAAGCAAAAAATTTGAATTTGGGAAAACACAATGAAGCTTGAATGGCCTACTTCTGAATGTCGGTACCAGGCCCGTATAAAGAGGGGGGATCTTAGGGATCAGTCCCCACCGAAACTAAATTTGTAATAGGACCGTAAAAACACACACACACACACACACATATACATATATTTACTTGTTAAAGTTGTGAAAGTTGGAGAGGGGGCTCAAACCTTGAATTATCAAAATTCTGACTACAAGGTCTCGTTTTGTAAACCATTAATTTGATAATATTTTAAAGAAAAAAAAAAAGAAACCATTTTCTTAAAAACATTTATATTTCTTCTTAACGATAAAACATCTAAACGAATAAACATCTTTATTGGTTATTTTGTAAATTTTGACTCTCTACCCAAAATAGACTCTAGGTGCGATGATATTCCATCAAGGATAATATCCGTCCGCACACGGCTCTGGTCACCCGGGCCTGCCTATGACATGTCCAGACACTTCTATTGCACCCCCCCCCCGACCTTTCCCTTACCGAGCATGTGTGGGATCAGTTGAATCACCAGCTGCCTCATTGCTGCAACCTTTAGGATTTGGAACACGACGTCCAACAAGTGTGGATCCATCTAATGCAGGACAACATCAGACATCTGTTCCATACTATTTCGGACAGTATTGCTAGTTGTATTATACCACGAGGCGGTGTTACACGCTATTGAAGATGACTGGATTGTGTACCAAAGCTTCCTTTATAATTGTTCTACTGCTCTATTTTTGTGATTATGTATATCATTCATCTGCATCTTTTTATCAATAAAATATCAGGTCTATCTTATGCTTCCTTCTTGGTGCGCAACTTTCCTTGTTCGTGAGTGTATACATACAATACATGATATATGATGACATGATGATAGTGTCGGCTGGTGGTTAAGTTTTCAGTGTTGCGCAACAACCAGTTTTTCATTGCACAGAAAAAGAAATTGTGTTAATATTTTTATTGTTATTATTTTATTAGAATATGCTCATTTAGCTTGAAATATGTCATAAAAATGATCACAGTCAGCTCAATAATTTTAATAAACGGTTCGACATTCGAAATAGCGTATCTGCTAGCCGCCTGTGTTGCAGTAGAAAGACGCTAAGGAGCTATGTATGGATAGAAATGCTAGACACAATTATTGTATTCTCCAGACAGGAAGGTTTGGTTGTTACACAAGCTTTGCATAAGTGTTTGAACTGTTGCACAAGTTTCTCCCTCTCGTTAGCCGTATGCGCAAAAGTCCTACGTTATCGTTATTTGTGAGTTTCACATTCTTTTCATCACGAACATAGTCTGCGATACGATTGCGTTTGAGATTACATTTTACTAATCCGTTATTCTTTTATTATATCACTAAAATGAGTAAATTAACATGGTCTTTAATTATAAATTAACGCGTATTTTAAAAATTCAAAATGAATAGTGTAAAATACCTATTGGCCCCTGTATTCCATACTATTTCTTTCTTTTTCTGCTCCAATTCACGGCTCACAAAGCCCTCTTATCCCCTCAATCTTGACCCCCCTTCATTCCCTATTAGTTCATTTTGTTTTCTTTCAATTATATTAATTTTTAAATAATTTGAAATTTTGGATTGTCGTAATTGTAATTACGCAGACAATGTCTTGTTGCTAGGTTACTTTTTTTTTTATAATGTTGAATTAAAGGCTGTTTAACTATTACGTAAGCAGCTTTGGGAGAGGTGGGGTTGAGATTTGCTTATTTTTTCTAACAATGGGGAGGGCGATTGAAACCATTCTTACGTAAGATACAAACAATAATAAAATTAGCACATTGTGATAAAGTGACAACCGCCCTGGCAGAACTGCAATACTCGAATGTATGGTACGCTGCGTGTAGAAGATATAAAATACACGTAATCACAGTTAAATATTTGATTACTTAAATCAGTGGATTTGAACCATTTTTCACTTGGGGCTCCCTTCAAGGCTTCCAGTGGCCTCGTTGATATATTTAAATTATAAAGAACGTATTTTTTTTAATAAATATGTTTTAGCAAATCCACTTTTTCTATTCATTGCACACTATTTGCTTACGACATAATTTTTAACATGTTGTTATAAGCTGATGTACGGTTCTGATGGTGGTGGAATATAGCCACCAAAATATCTATTAACAGCTTATTAAAACTTTTTAAATGCGATAATTTGTTGTGATTACTCTCTATTTATAAATAAGCATTTAATATTATAACAAACTTATAAATAAGTGCTCAATATTAGAGTAAAAATGTAAATAAGTATTATAATTTGCATCACACGTTGCATTCTTATTTCAAAAACTTATATGTACCAACAAATTAGAGAACTGAAATCTTACGTAAGCATGAAGGGGAAGAGACAGGCATTTGTTTTGTTTTTTTTACAGGAGGGAGGGGATATAAAGTGGTCAGAGATGTGCTTAAGTAATACTTGAACGACCCCTTATGTCTGGATAGCTCCCCACCTACCTACCTTCCAACACAAGAGAAAAGATGAAAAGGAAAACAGCACTCTCGAAATGTATTTCTAAGGGCAAAAATATGTGTGCAATACCCTATTTCTGGGCACCCTAGCCGCCATTGTATAAGTATTAATTACTAAGTAAAATTGAAATGGCAACACATAGAACTGTTTGTTTGATTTATCTGAAAATTTCCATAAAAAAGTGTTATGGTGCCGTATGCAAATGATTAATGTTTCTGAGAAATTCTACAGATGTTGTAACTGATATATAGGGCAATATTTGGTGCGTTGTGATGTGGATGTTTCATGCATTTCTATTGAAGGACTACATTAATAAAAACTTGATTCTAAGTTGGTACAATCACTCTTAGAACGAAAAGAAACTCTCGGAAACCTGGTGGGGTACGATCCCACGTCTCTTCTTTGCCGGAGAAGTGCTCTAATTATTAAGCTACAGGTGATCTGAGATTCCTCTTCCTGTGAGTATATTTAAGCTTTACACTGTGAACCGGTTATCCTCTGAAAATGGGCTATGTCATGGCGGCGATTTAAACATCAGCCGAGACCATTTTTTTTAATAAGCAATAGTTATAAAACACGACTCATGCGGTTTTAAGAATGTTTTTTTTTATCCAAACCATTAATGTATGGAAATAATTTTACAAAGACTCGCAGAAAGAAAATTAATTTTCAGAAATCTGGTGGGGGTACGATCCCACGTCACTTCTTTGCCGGAGAAGAATAATAGGCGCACGCAAAAAGTTCGTAAGAGGGATTATAGGCTCAACGGGAGGGTTATAGAGCTGCAACTCACATATTCCTATGTTAAATATACAAAATTTCATTGCAATGGGGGTTACAACCCCCATCAACACCCCCCCCCCTGTCTACGCCAATGCAGAGAATTGCTCTAACTTGGTCGGATTGTATACCCCAGCAGGTTTCCAAAAATTCTTTTTCTTCCCCGAGATTTGTTGTTTCATAATTTCCATACATACATGGTTAGGATGAAAAAACAATCGTTTCTTGATTCTAAGTTGTTCATAATGCCTAAAATCTGGCCCACAAGGAATATTCCTAATTAAAGTCACAAAGAAACTTCGCAGAAAGACAGATAATTGGTCTTCATGACCCTGGTAGCCAACTTGGCGTATAGGGACATGTGGGTATTGGCTGGGAAAATACTGAAGTCTAATAACGTGCCAAAAAAAAAAATGCTAAAGACAGGACCCACATCCTTATAGTCAGGATTGGGGTATCGAGGGGTGGTTAGTCAGCATAATTTCTATTTATTCTATTTATTTATTTACACATGCTACACAAATCACAGAAACAAACACCTACATGTTTAATTAATATTTTTGCATGTGTGGGTCCTGAGAAAATGCAGAACATAATCAGCTCAGGACCCGAGCAAAAAAAAAAAAAGAAAGCCAAAGTGCCCGACCAGGTGTCCCACAGCGACCCCTATCACTCCTCTAATTCTTCAATTATTTTTGTTTTTAAAACCCTCTTGAATTCCCCAAATTTTTTTATCCTCCTGATCCGTTCATTCAGTCCATTCTAGAGTTTAGGGCCCCTATATTCAATGCGATTTTTTTTTCTGTCCTAATTTTCGACACGCAGAGAGCTCTGCTTCCTCTTAATCGAGGTCCCATATTTGTTTCGTATCTGATTGCTATATTTATTATATCACTATATTTAGCACTATTTAATCTTTCAAGCAATGCACAATAACCGTTTAATTTATTAATCGATATGATGCTTGTATTTTCCAATATCAGCACTTAATCATCATATCATCCACTGATAAGTCCTTTCAATCAGTGCTTGAATTTACCAATAGGACAAGTAGGCTGAAGCCTAAGGCAGCAAATTTTTGACGAAAAGTTTTCAAAGGCAGAGCTTAATTTTTTGGTGGCTAACTGAATAATTAAATTTGAATTGTTACATTCAAAGGCATAAATAGACATTTGACAAAGGGAGATCTATCATGGGCGCCGCTTTGAAAGAGGCTCAAAAGACACTAAATTCATAAATACTTGTGAAAAGACGAATTTGAAATAGCCATCAGGGGCATCAAATTTGGAATTTAATGCTGTTATGCCTCTAATTACGTTTGGTAAGATTAGACGGAAAAATATGTCAGCATACAGGCAGCTCTCAGATATACGCAGGCTCTCACAAGTCGAAAAATTCGTAAATCCGCCTCTGGCTACAACAGTCACTCTATTGGCTGGCCGCAAGCAGAGATACCTGCCATAGGTCAAATCCATCACCCAGCAAAACTTTTCTATCACCTTGTAAAAACAGGGTTGATTGCGCATCAATCACCATACCGAAGGTGGATCTAGGGAGGGATTTGGGTGGGGGAGAATGCAAAATGCAGTAGGACCGATTTTCACCGCATTTTTATGGATTGGGGAGATTTCCATAATCCCCGTGGATCCAATACTGTATCACACTGCTCACTACTGTGATTGACTCATCATGGACTGTATTTAGATTTTCATCACTCCCAAAGGAATAGAATAACATTACCCAACTTTTCGTTTGGCCATTTTATTATTGCGTTCTTACTGGTCCATGCATTGGATTTCAAAATGTGGAGACGTTTTAATAAAGAAGGATGGGGTTTTAATATACTCTTATACAGTGGCTTTTCTAGACAGAAAAATTTGGGGGGCACAAATTCCTGCCTGTGTTCAGGGGAGCTGTTTAAAATTGTCCGTTATAATTAAAAAATAAAATCCGGTTATATTTGAGGGGGTTATGGCCCCCCTGGCCCCATCCTAGAACCGCCACTGCTGACATGAGATTTTTTTACATGGCCAATGTGCCATAGCCGTATGCTTTTTATGGGGGAGGGGGCTTAGAATACGTTAATACTTTGCGCCGTACTTTATTAATATATTTAATAATACTACATATTTAATTATACTATATATTTAATAATACAATATATTTAAGCAGACTGATATATTTTGGCGTTAATGAATAAATTTCTTAATATACAAATTTTGTATTTAAAATTATTGAACTAGAGTATACTAAAATTTTGTAATTTCCCTTCTCCTTACTATTGAGTAAATGAAGATTCGAACTTCAGTAAGGAACATGATGCAGCACACAAGATCTACCATGAAAATCCATTTCGAATAACTTTTCAACGTCAAAGAACATTTCCATTGTTGAACAAATTCCATTGTTATGTACAACTTTTTATAAAACCAAAAATTTAAAACAAAATTTTACAAGTTACTTTAAGAAAAAAATATTTTCCAGTGGAGGGTGCTCATCTCCACTGTCTACGGTCCCGGTACAACCTAGTGATTTTGCATGTACAACTAAGTGTAGACAGTGTTTTGTTTGTGAGTTTAACAGTTCAAGGACAGTAACGGTCATATTGTACCGGGACTTAGTTAAATAATTATTATACCGGGACTTTCCAGCAAAATTCCCTGACCAATCAAAAAATTTCCAACTACATTTTGGTTGCGGGGAAAATGGCTTCACGTTCGTGGGAGATTTAGCTATTCAAAATAGAAGTTAGGGAGGTTTTCCTTCATTTTTCCAGGTTTTGACCATAAAATCCTGTTTTTCCCTGACCTTTAGGGACTATTTTAAATTCCCGGACAATCCCAGGTTCTCCAGGTTGCGTGGGAACCCTGTTGGTACCGTTGGTAGTGGAACCCGGAATAATGGCACACTAAGCGAACATGTTACCACTGCATCCCCACAGGGCACTGTAAACATTTAGTGTGCTTCAAGCTGACTAACTGCACACATTGTTTGTTTTCAGTTTTATAGTGTAAGGGGCATGCTGCACCGGAATCTGCAGTTTTCCGAGAAATCCGGACCTCTTATGGCCAAGGTAACCAACCCCCGGTGTACTGTGAGCAGTTAGTAAGTGTTCTTTCGGTGGCAGAGTAGGGAGCAGAACCCGGGACAACCGTACTCTAGGCGAACGCGTTACCATTGAGATTTGGAAAAAGTTACGATTTACCTCTTAGTGGTTCAGATTATGGGCGATAGTCGGGAATTTTTTAGTAGACCATAGACTCGTGCCCTCGAAAAATCCAAGGTATACGCCCTTTGAGAAAAACCCAGTCCGTCCCTGGTTCAGATACGATTAGATTCTCCAGTAATAAACACGGGTGAGAACTTTTATGCAAGTTTTCCTGTATTAATTTGTTACAATTAATATTGTGAGCTGTAGTATTCGTTTTTTTTTTAAACCTTGACCATGTTCTTCAATATAACACTATCGTATCTTGTACCTGTGCTACTGTTACTATACTTAATAGTTATAATAACTACTATATTTAATTACATATTAGTAAGCTTTTACGTTGATAGTGAAAAACGTCACAAAGTATACGTAAATTAAAGCATAACTGGAAATGTTTTGGCTTTGGAAATTTTCGATATTTGTGTGTGTTATCCGAGCCATAACTAGGCTGGGCCATAGGGAGATGAGCACCCCCCCCCCCGGATATTTTTCTCAAAATCAAATATTGTGGAATTTTATTTTAAATTTTTTGTTTTTAGAATTATATAGTTCGTTTGATGAAGTTATCCGATGGTACTGTTAGAAATCCCGGGAGCTGACGTCACAAACGGGCTAGCCGATTACAGCAGAGGGGAGGACGTCATTTCAGAACTGGTTTTTGGCGCAGACAAACGTTCGCTAAAAAACAGTTCTGAAATGACACCCTTCCCTCTGCTGTAATCGGCTAGGCCCTTTGTGACGTCAGCTCCCGTTATTTCTAACGGCACCATCGGACAACTTTTCGTGAACGAACTATACATGACAATGGAAATTGTTCTTTGACGTTAAAAATGTATTCAAAATAGCTTTCTACGGTAGATCTTGTGTATGTAATTTTTTTTACATAGGTTTGAGTCTTCATATACTTTATAATAAGGATTGGGGAAATTATAGAGAGGTATACTAAAATTTATTTCTTAATGCAAATTTACGTTCAAATTTATTTATTAACGTTAAATATATTAGTCTGCTTATATTTAGTATTATTAAATATATTAATAAAATATATCAAAATATTTACGAATTTTAAGCCCCTATAACATTAAAAGACCCCCCCTGTTACAAGCGTCTAACTGCAGGCCTGGTGTATATACAGGGTGGACCACTTAAGTTGATAATGTAAAATATCTTAAAAATATAAACATTTTACAAAAAAACAAGACAACCTTCAAACAAAAATTCCTTGGCTTGAAGGGGAAAGTGTTTTTCATTATATATATTTTAATTTGGAGGTCATTTTCAATGTCTTTTGGATGTCAAACTGTTTTTTTTAAAGAGAAACCTACATTTTTAAATTTTATTCCTCGTAAAAAAATAAATAACTTTCGTAGAAACTTTTTTTTTTTCAATTTAGCGCTTAGTTTCCGAGATATTTAAAAAGTAAGCTTGAATAAAGAAATTCATGTTATATCATAGACAACTAATTTAATATTTAAAAAATGAAAGAAATTAAGTATGCAGTAGTTGGGGAGGCATTGTACACACAAATAAAAATAAATATTATTGGTTGATATGTCATGTCATCGATTTGTATTCCCTACAAAAAATTAGATATTGGTACTAATTGGCAACGAAGCAAGACGGCCGCTTATACCAGCATTCAGCATTTTACCTACTTCCGTCTTACAGCCGTCTATTCAATGTAAGTCATGTAAAAGTTAACGCTTAAGTGTTACGATAAATCTGTTTATTGAGTTTTAGTTTATTGGGTGTTAAAAATGACGAATCTGTCTGTAGAGGAAAAAATCGACATGGTTCTTATTTATGGGGAATCTCAAAGAAATCCACAAGATATGACATGGATGTCTTTATACAAGCTTAATTTTTAAATATCTCGGAAACTAACACTAAATTGAAAAAACTGTTTTTACAAAAGTTATTTTTTAGGAGGAATAGGAATAAAAACAGGTTTCCCGTTAAAAGATACTTTGACCTTCAAACGATCTTGAAAACGACCCCCTCACCCTAAGGACAACATAGATAATGAAAAATCCTTTCCCATTTCAAGCCAAGCAACTTTTGTTTAAGACATTTTTTGTAAAACACTTATTTTTTTGAAGTATTTTACATTATCAGTACATGGTCCACCCTGTACATGCATCCTTCTTTGTTAGAAATATCATTACCACATACGCACTCACGCTACCTATATTTTGAACTGAGTGTAACTACTGTCATTTCACAATCGACATCAGTTTTTTTGCAGCTGTCATATTCTTGGTTAATATTGCACTTAGTTAATTTAGAATAGTGTATGCTCATTCCATCATATACTGTGCACTTCTATTCATCTACATATAGACAACCACATATGCTCTCCACGAAACATAATAGTACCTACTTACTATACATAAAAAATTCAAATCCATGGACACTTTTCTATGCATTTAGCATTAGAGGTTTGAGTAGAAAATTATCATATATGTATATTACCCTGTTTCCATTTAGCTGTGCACTTCTTTGCATCATCATTTCAAATTCTTCATTTATTTTATTATACTTAGATTCTGAACGAGGTGTAAGGGAGTAATCTTGATCTGGTTCAGGGCTATCACAACCATTTGTGGCATTCTTGTGTTCCTTTTTACTGAGAGCCTAAATATAAAAATAAATCATTAGTAATTGACAAACGAAAAAAAAAAATAGTTTATATCACTCAAATCAAACTTTTTTAACTCATAAGAGTTTAAAGTGAAAAGAATTACCTACAGTCAATTGTTAGGTTTACATTCCAGTGCTTTAACTGCTAAGCCACAAAGTACAGTGGTGTACAGTGGCGTAGTGATGCTAATGGAACCAATGCAGTTGCATTGGGCCCTTGCCCTTTGTGGGGGGTTGGAAGTCGAGGCTCCTTAGATAGCATAATTGTGGGATCCTGGTTTGGGGTGGGGGCCTCCACTACCAGCGATTGCATTGAGGCCCAAAGTCTATAGCTACGTCACTGGTGGTGTATGGAACTTTTTCGTACTTTGTCGAAAAAGGTACTCACTATCTAAAGAAGGTAGTGAAGGGATTAATTAAAGAATTTAATTTCTGACATTGCTTTTTTTATTCAAACTTCAATCTTTTTTAATTCATACGAGTCTAAAGATAAAACAATTACCCATGTGCATTCAAGCTAATCTTAAAACTGTGATTTTACAAAACTTCTCAAAGGTAGTCACCATTAGAGTAAATATATGCAGTGGTACCTCCCAATAAGGGATACTTATGGGACCAGACATTCTGTCCCTTAAATAGAGGCGTCTCTTCTTCGGAGGTAAATGTGTTGATACATACATGTACAGTATAATAAATTTAATTTAATAAGCAATGTAATTAAAGTTAATTTTAGACACTGTAAATGCTGTATAAATGAGTTAACATAATAGCATTTTAAATACAGTGTGCTTAAATTTAAATGTAATGAAACAGGGAAAATTCTTGATTAATGAAGAAATTAAAGTTTCATCAAAGTGTATAAAATGGGAAATAAAAGTTTGGTACTTACAGAAATTTATTTCAAATAATCTGTTACATAGGTTTGTTTGGAAGCATTTACTTCACAAAATTTTTGCTCCACATGGGTATTAAATTTACTGATCAACTCGAGCCTTTCGTTATCATCAACACTTAACATGAACTTCTGAAATTGTGTTGTGTGTTTTAAAGCATCATTGTAGTTTTTGATGTCAGACTTTTTTTCAGCCACCTCTTCGTCTTCCTCACTTCGTCTTGTTCGCACCAACCATTCTTTCCTAAACATGTTTCCCCTTACCCTATCGAACAGAAGTCACTGTTCAATTATAAAACAGTTATCCTTCAGTTATCAAAAATTCACTAACACAAGAATTTCTTTTTATCTCCTTTTTTTCTGTATTGGATACTTCCTCCAGTGTCCCTTAAATAGAGTGTCCCTTGATCAGAGGTAAACACATTAAGGTTACTATTCGAAGGGACTGGGACCAGAGGAATCGCCCCTTAAATAGAGGGGTCCCTTATTCGGAGACGCCACTTATGGGAGGTTTCACTGTAGTTTTAATGACCATTATACAGAGCTGATTCAAATAACTCTTCACTTCCAAGGAATATAGCAGGGGTGATTGTAAGTCCAAACCAGATTCCCTGAACATACCAGAAAATTCCCTGAAAAGTTATGTAATATTTTTGGTAAAAACACTGATTTCCAAAGGAATATAAAAAATTATAGGAAACACAACGAAAATTTTGTAATTTTTAAAAAGAAATCCCGGAAGAGGCAAGTTGAAATTCCCGGAATTTACGGAAATCTAGGAACATAACCATCCCTATAATGTAGCCATAGTATTAAGTGAGATCCACATATAATAAATTTCATGTCAAAGTACCAAACTAATTCTTAACTCTCATAAGTGATCAATATTTATATTAATTTCATTGAAAACATTTGCAATGACAGAACATTTTTGACAAGATAAATCCATTTATACAACTGTAAGAGTTAAGAAAATTATATATCTTTTAACTGCATTAAATGATAATCTGATCGGCTTTCGGAGCACACATTATGTAGAAAAATACAAATAGAATGAATAAATAAATTTATATATTTTTTAAGTACATTACAAAAGGGTTTCTATAGCGTTTCATCTAGAAAAAAATTAGGGCAGGACGCATGGACTGTCATAGGGCCATTTTTTTTTTCCTTTTGGCGCTCTAAATACACGGACACTCAGGATGAACATCCGTTGTTACATCATCTTTACTGCTACTAACTCCTTTAAACAACATCTTAATTTAATTCCTATTGCTGCTTTCTTTATATTTTTTAGTTCTCGTTTGCAGGTAATCATTTTTTGGAATTTATTTATTTTTTGTTGCGAGTTAACCCACTATGGGGCAGAACTAAACATCATTGTTAGGCAAATTTTTCGTTCCTCCAGAAGCAAATGGCGCTACAAATAAAAGTCCAGCATGTAATGTCTATTGCTGAAATTATGAAACTTAAATGCGTACTGAAGCACACAACGCTCGAAAATGGAGTGACATTTGTCAGTGCTCTGCATAAAAAATTTTGGAAATTATGCATGCTGTAACACACGTGGTCCCATAGAGGGTTAAGTTATATGTGAAAGGCGAGCGGAAGGTGTGCGTGATTGCAATCTAATGTCAATGTTGCCAGATGGCAAGATTAAAAAATCTCAACTTCATACAAAATAATAATTAAATTAATATAACTATAATTTAGTTAAACATTATCCTATACTATATGACAAGTAAGAGTAATAAAATAGGGATGTAAAACATGCTTAGTTTAGTGCTTAAAGACAAACAAATTGATTTTAACAAAAATTTGATCTCAAAAATAGGTGGAACCGCTAACGTTTATCGCAGTAGTCCGTGGTTGAAAGTCTGCAAACCTGGCAACAGTGCTTTGTTTACAAATATTCGTCTGCAATCTGGTTTTGCCAAAACCATCAGTGTTATTACGGAAATGAAATGCTGGACTACAAAATTTTTATAAATCAACAAATTTCATCACGCGTTTTGGATTCTAACGTGAGAATTTGAATCATCATCGGGGAAGGATGGTGCGTTATTTTCCGAGGGTTGGGTGGGACATATGGGCACAAGGGCGGTCAAATTGAAGGGCAGGGCGCTTAATAGGTTCGGCAGGGGGTTGCGCCCTTCTATTGCGCTTTAGATGAAAAGCTAGTTTCTGCAACACTTTGTGAACCACCATTGCTTAATAGCTGATTTACATTTAAAGAATGGAATAAATCCCAAAAACGCATTGTCTTTTAAGAATGCGAATGCCAGAAAATATTTCCAAAAAATAATGATCCCAGCCATCTCTACCAGATAAATATCTGAAGTGCATCGAGCATGGTGTGGGGATGGGAAAAGGATAATAAATATTAAAGAGCAAATGAAATATATATTTAAATGTCAATTACAACAAGATCTACTTATAACGAACCTGTATTTACTGAGGAAAATATGGATTTTGTTTGATATAATGATAAAGTGCAATATAATTTAATCATTTTGAGTAAGCAAGACTTTTATGGACGTAAAAGATGCTGAGATTTAGAAAAAAGTTGAAACAAAAGAATACAAGGACTGAAAAAGACTTACCATAATTAATAAAATTTTCACCAAATTTTCTCTGGTCCAACTAAAAGAAAAGATTCTACAATCTTTCAAGAACTGCTGTACAATTTATCGAATGAAGTCACTTCCCTTGATAAAGTGACAGCAGTTCTTGAAATATTACAGGATCTTTTCTTATACATTGGATCAGTGACAAAATTTTGCTAGTGATAAAAAAATTAAAATAAAAAATGTCAGTGATCGAGAATCATTTTTTAACCGAGGCAAACATAATGAAACAAATTTTTCAACACTTGAAATTGGAAAATTTCTGAGCACTCTCGACCATTTCAGAATACATACTAACAACGAACTTACAAGCGTAGTAAATTCGACTTCGTAACAAAAGTTGGCACGGTGGTAGCTGGAGGTGTCATATGAGAGGTTGTGGTAGTGCGAACTCCTAGTTCGGCGATTTAAGGGAACTAGGGTCATGTAAACTTTTGCGTCCAGCTTTCATAAAAAGTGCTAAAGAATCCGAGAAAAAACCTTTAAATTCTTTTTTATTTAATTTTTGTTTTCAAAAAGCGTAAAGTATTCGCACGAGAAATCATTTTTATATTCTGAAGTTCACGACCTTGTTATCCCTGCAAAATGCGCAGGAACGTACCAGCCGTTGGACACGTATTTCTATAAACAATTGAAATTGTTGGCCAAGACTATGCACAATCATTCATTGGTTCATGGAAGAAAGAAAGATGATTGTGACACAACGACACGAAATGGAATCCTTAAACTTCGGTCTTTAATGCATTACAACCTAACAGCACCTATATTAGTTCCAATGATCCGTCACTGCTGGTATACTTCTGGACTTTTGAAAGATTTTGAACATTTTCAAAATGTGCAACAAGTTTGCTTCTCTCCTGCGGAAAAAATGTGTCAGCAACAGAATTGTCCATTTCAGTCTTTCATCAAATGTTCGCATTGTGAATCTGTTATTCACGTTTATGATTTTTACCATGCTTATCACATGATGTAATGTGTAAAAAGTATATAGCTACAAAAATGATTACGTGTGCGAATATTTTACGCTTCTTGAAAACAAAAATTAAATAAAAAAAATGAATTTAAATTTTTTAGCACTTTTTATGAAAGCTGGATGCAAAAATTTACATGATCCTAGCTTCTTTAAATCGCCGAACTAGGGGTTCGCACTACTACGACCTCTCACCTGACATCTTTAGCTATCACCATGCCAACTTTTGTTACAAAGTCAAATTTACTACGTTCGTAAGTGCATTATAAGTTCACAATAAATGCTTTTTTGAGGTAATGGACTATATTGATATATTGCATTTAATGTATTGTATTTAATGCGTTAAATTACGATGAAATTTCAATGAATATGGATATTGTAAAATGAAGAAAACCTACAGGCAGTTTTTTTATTATCTTCAAATAAAATTTATTTTGAGAATGATTACTAATAATTAATAGATATATATTTTTTTAGTTTAATGAACTGAAATTCAAATGACAATATGATGCGGTTTTCGTTCATTAAATTTTAAGAAAATTTAAAGCTGAATATTATTATAAGCGTGTCTCATGCATGTACAATATGTTACCTTATACATACTTTATTTTCAAAATTTGGAATTTTAAATTCCAAAACAGATGTACAAGTAACCAGATATAGCGAGCATTTTCACTGGTTATTCTCGACTCGTGCTGCATATATATCGTATTTGATCAGTTACTAAATAACCTATACAGAATTTAAATGATCATTTTTGCTTAAACCAAAATTAATAAGGCTTTTCTAAGTACAGGTGAATGTCACATACAATAACTAAAATTAAGATTTAGTTTGATACCATTGAAAATATTTCAATACGCCTCACCATTTGTTTCAATACTAAAGCTACTCTAATCTATAATTCACGAACATCGAAAGTCATCAGGTCCATGAATTAATGTACACGTTGGGATTACAAACGAAATATGTAGGTGGCTTAGTTTAAGTTAAAAGATGAAAATGGTAAAACACCCACAATAAGAACGTTTAATACAAACATTTTTATTTTAAATTACTCACAAAATTAAAAACAATCTTTAGACTTCTCCATATTTCCTCACTTCATAAATTTAGAAGGTCGATAATTTATTACAGTACAATCATGGGACTACATTACTACAAAATTCATTTTATAAAAATTAGTGATCTATTTTGTTACAACTACGTTCGATAGATGGCGCCACCAAGATAACGAATAACATTCCTGCGATTTCACAACTGTCGACTGCTACAAACTTTTATCTAAAACAGCAGCTGCATGCAGACTTCCATCTTATATTTATATGCAGTGCCGCCCTTAAGCAGGGGCGAGTGGGGCCCCGCGAAGCGTAATTCTCAAATTTTTAATTTTTGTAATATTAAAAATTTCCCCAAAAACATTTTCGCTTCGGGTCGTGCATTTCGTGCTATCTAGTGTTCATACATTTTTCCATTTTTTTTCTTACTCATATATGTATGGGCCCCCCCAAAATATGTTTTGCCCCGGGCCTCGCATAAGCTAAAGACGACCCTGTTTATACGCTTATTATTACTTGAATATTTGTTTCATTCGTGAACTTCCAACAACCTCCGGTGCCTCTTAGATTTCATTAATTAAACAAAAAATCCTATCTTTTTCCTTTATTCGTGTTTTCAAGTTATTCATAAAGATATTTGATTGATATGATCATAGACCTATGCAGAAAGTTCATAGTGGGGGTTATGGGAAACACCGTAGCTAGATGATCTGGCGCTCCTGGCAAAATCGTCCAGATTGCGCCCCGCTAGCCACGTGTACATTGTGCCCCTGTGAATTATTTTAGCGGATTTTACACCCTTCCTCGCCTGCGTCTCCGGCGTAGGCTTCCCACGCCACCCACTAGCTACGGCCCTAGTCATAGGCTCAATGGGAGGTTATTGCGCTAAGACATGTATTCTTATGTCAAATATACGAAATATCATTGCAATAGGGGGGTTACAACCCCTATCAACACCCCCTGCGTACGCCAATGCACATGACCACGTGCACACAGAGCCGCACTTCTCCCTAGGGCCCCAGCCTCGCAGTGGGCCCTGACGAAATCTTTCTCCCCCCGTTTTTTATCAACCATCTTAACAAAAATTTATAATTTTTTTTCAACCATCTTAACAAAAATGTACAAATGACCTGATTCCCCTCCCCCCACTTCAACATTTTTTTAAGTTCGTGGAAGTTGATAAATCATGCAGTCTATACACTATAGTGAAGTCATTCGTTTCTTTTGCAAAGAAGAAAGTTCGTCTTGTTGCAATGTAAATTTTAAAATTTGTAATTAAATGGCAGCGTTGTATATATAGACCTTGAAGGTCAAAGTACGTTAAATAAACAAAAAGTAAAAGATTTTGTTTAATGTTACAAAAAAAGTGGGGGACCGACTTCGTTAATTGCCTACGGCCCTGGGACTATAAGTCAGAGGCTGCGTATACATATATATATATCAGTAGTATTTTCATGATGTTCTGCTGGTGGCGGGAACTCAGGATCGTAGGGAAGTGGAGGCGAAACTCTAATAATATAATCATTATAAGACTGTAACTCCCCCTTATGAATTTTCTGCGTAATCCTGTAGGGGGTTCTGACCCTCATCAACCCCGCTCCCTCTGTGTACACCAGTGCCACGAGACCAGTAAGCAATTTTTGAAAACAATGCTTACTGGTCGTATATACAACATATTTTGTTTTGAAGAAGGTATGTGGGTTCTGCTGAAGCAGTTGTGAGCAATCAGCAGAACAAATTTCCAGGTAGTCAGCTGTATAGCAAAACGATTATTTATTGCTAAAACTTTACGTTTCGATTCGAGCTGTGCGAATCATCATCAGAAGAGGTTAAATTACATGAAAAACTTTTGAGAAAATTGTAGAATATACATAAGTTGCGGAAACAGTATAAATACGTTGAAATAAATTATTATGAAATTTTAGAGACGAATATAAAAGCCAAAACAGAAGGAAATGAAATCGAAAAATAAAAACGGATATTTACACGTTACAATTTTGTTAGAATGGGTAGCCAAGCAACAGGAATGGTTTTTGCATCGTCTCTATTAAAATTATTAGGATGCTTGATGATCCCTATTGCTTCTCTGTATAATCTGGGCCAAAAATTAGTTGATTTTGCGAGAACTTTAGTATGGTCAAAAAGGATTAAATGGTTATTTAAAATTGAATGTTTTGCTATTGCCGATTTTGTTATCTGTTTATTCCTCACGAGGCTTTCATGCTCCCGTTTTCGGCACGCAGTGGATCGACCTGCTTGCCCGATGTATAACTGTCCACAAAAACAAGGAATTTGGATGGGATATACAACAGGAATTTTGTATGGATCCACAGGTTCTTTAGCAGAACGTAGGAAACTAAAAATCTTGTTTTTTGGAATAAATACTGTATCGATATTGTCTCAAAAGTAAACGGCCAATACAGTCAGTGATATTGTTTATAAACGGTAGAAAGGCCTTATGATCATTTCTTGTAAAAAGAACAAGTTTTGCTATACAGCTGATTGCCTGAAAATTTGTTTTGCTGATTACAATGCGAAGTGAAAATCTACGTGAAACTATAATTGTCAGCAACTTAATAAATTATTCAGTCGAACCTGGTTAATTCGAAGAGACGGTAAACTTTTTCGAATTATCCAAGTATTCGAATTGGAAAAGTTCTATATGATTTATTTTAAATTCACCGAACCTCGGGAATAATAGTTCCAATTATCAACGAATTCAAATTCAACACGTTCGAATGATCTAAATTACACTGTATAACTACGTCAGTTTTGTATCCATTTAATTAAATGATAACAATGTTTTTATTGTGTTTTAATTGTGTATCAGTGTGTTTCAATCTTTGGAGTCAAACTGAACTAAAAGAAACGATTGATAAAGGCTTGATTATCATATTTTAAGATTGTTGGTAAGTAATATCAGTTTTTACTTAAACTCTATATATTTCTCATTTTCTTCCTATTGGATTTTTCATAACTACTAGTTTAGATGAATTTAAAATAGTAAAA
>QLNU02015360.1:146658967-146681744 GCA_006491805.2 Dysdera silvatica | reverse complement strand
ATTTGGTAAAGAATTTTGCAAGTATGTCTTCTACATATTCTCCAGCTTCTTTTAGGATATCTAATGTAATACCATCATCACCAGGGGCTCTTCCTTTCTTCATACTTTTTATTGCAAATGAAACTTCTTCTTTTAAGATTTTAGGAGCTGTTCCTTCGACTATTTCAATGTCTTCGTTTAATCCACTGTTACTTTCGTATAGATTTTTGTAGAATTCTTCAACTCTTCTAAGTATTTCTTCCCTATTTCTTGTTACGGTGCCATCCTCTCCTTTTAATGCAATGATGTGTTTCTTCCCAATAGACAAACTCCCTTTAACAACCCTAAGGCTCTTGTTATTTTCAATGGCTTTCCTTACTAGCTCACAGTTGAATTTTCTTATGTCTTCTTTCATGCTTTTGCGCAGAGTTTTACAAAGTTCTATGTACTCAATCCTGGAACTGGTATTTTGATTGTCCACCTTCATATCTCTTCGCCTTTTCATGAGCTGTTTCGTCTTCTCAGATAATTTGCTATTGTGCTTTTTACAGGTTACACCACCAATTTCCCCAGCAGTTTCAACTATTGTCTTAACAATGTTTTCATTTGCTTCTGAGATATCACTTTCATCAATAAGTCCTTCCAGTGCAGAAAAGCGATTTTTTAATTCCAACTTGAATGCCTCGGTATTTTCTTTTAATTTCTTTAAATCCACCCTCTTACTTACTTGTTTCCTAATGAGCTTCTGTCGTTCTAATTTAGTATTTAAGTGCACTTTACATCTCACCATTCGATGATCACTTCCAGTATTAAATCTGTTCAGTACACTGCAATCTTCAATAATTGATTTCTTGTTTGCCAGGATATAGTCAATTTCACTAGTTCCCCCATTTGGGTGTTTCCATGTCCATTTTCTTTGCGGTTTCTTCTTAAAAAATGAATTCATGATGCTAAGATTTTCAGCTTCTGCAAATTCGATGAGTTGATCGCCACGTTCATTCCTTTCCCCATATCCGTATTTACCAACCGATGTCTCTCCTTGTTCCTGTTGTCCAATTCTTGCATTGAAATCCCCCATGATGAGCTTGATATGTTGTTTCCCTTTGGTGTGTAACTCTTTGATTTCTTCATAAAATTCTTCAACCTCTTCGTCGGTATGGCTTGATGTTGGTGCATATACCTGTACTATTTGAAGTTGGTATCGCTGGGTTAGTTGAACAACGAGCCTCGCTGCTCGATCTGACGTGCTTTCGACTTCAAGAAGGTAGTCTTTAATTCTTTTGTTGATTAAGAAGCCAACACCACTTGTTCTTCCAGTTTCCGTTCCTCTATAATAAAACAAATGTCCACTTTTAAGTTCCACCAACTCTTCACCTTTTCTTCTAACTTCACTGAGTCCTACAATGTCCCATTTGATCTTGTCAAGTTCTTCTTCCAATTCCTGAAGTTTTGCTTCAGAAGCAATATATATATAGGGGACCCTTTCTGAACGATCCTAGCTCCAACTAGCGGAGGATTTTGGTATTTTTTGTAAATGTCTTGTTTTCAGGGACATTTCTCTTTCTCGTTGTGTGTATGTACATGATGGTCACGTGCTCCTTTTTTTGAGATTCTAGCTCTCCTAGCGATGGATTTCGGTATTTTCTTCGATTTTTATTTTTTCAAGGGATATTTCTTTTGGTCGTTGTATCTATGTAAATGATGGTCACATGTCCCCTTTTTTTAGCGATCGTATCTGCGGATTTTGGTACTTTTTGTAAATATCTTGTTTTCAGGGGAATGTCTCTTGATCGTCGTATATACCTATCTGATGGTCACGTGCCCCTTTTTTAGTGAGCTTAGCTTCGCTAGCGGAGGATCTGGAACTTTATACAAATTTTTTGGTTTTAAGGGTAATATGTGTATTGAATGGTTATACGTCTCTCCCCATAGAGCGCCGCAAATATCTAATTTTCCTCCTATTGAATGATGCCTTGCTCCGTTATATTATTCTCGTAGTTTCAAATTTTTTTCTAGAGAGCGCAATCTGTTTCTTATTTGTGGATTGGAATAGATAAATATTTTCTAGAGGGCGATACAAGAGTGGGGTTGCCAGCGTGTTTTCCTTGTTAGCGTCTTAATGTCTGGTTGGCATCTTTGACCTTTTCCTGTCTGAATATGAAATGGATGTGGATTCACGGATTTCTCCCTCTTCTTCTAACACCCCTCTAACCCCTATTTCTCATCCATTTTTCTGCAGATCCTCAAAGTAAACAGTACACGCTAACTTTCTAAGTATCATGTTCTGAACCCAATCTCCTCGCATCAAACCTACTATCAAAGTAAGTACTCTATTTCCTTGAAAGTGTTTTTTCCTTAAGAGTTTTTTATAGTTGGTTCTTATTCTCCCCTATAGTTACTAATTCTCCAATTTATCTTTATTTTTTATATATCCGAGAAGAATCGGTTCAAGACGCTATAATAGAATGTAGACAATCGAGTGTTTTCGCTGGATGCAAACGAATGAGTGATTCATCGGATCTTTCTCCAAAGCGTCTATGCGAGCCTCATCTTAACCCCGCTCTTAAACGTCTCTGCGAGCTTTCTCCAAACACAGCGGTAAGTGCCTGTTTTTCGCGATTCATATATACATTTTCCGCTAAGTTGCATCGTACATCATCCATTTTTTCTCCCCAGCTGTAGCCTTTTTTATTTGATTTTTTTTTATGCTCTAGAATCGAAAAGGAATCCTTTACTTCGATAGTAATAGTAATACTTTATTCCTTATTATTATGTACATCAGGAGACCATACAAACGATTTGCTTGGGAAATGGAAAGAGAGCAGTAGCGATGCTAGTAACGGGGCTCTCTTTCCGGTAGAAAAAGCAAGGGATTTCTCGTATTCAACAAGAAACAACAAAGATATTGATTCGCGCGTACAAATCCGCATTGTTATTAAGAGATTTACATTTGCAGGTGTATCACATTTACAGAGTTTATGAGCAGAGTCTTGACTCGAAGACGTTACAAGTGAAGGTTGAAGTCCAAAGGTGGAATCTTTGTGGGCTGCAGAGTAAGAATGTTTTTCCTTGTAGCCTGTACCGAGAAAAGAAGTAGGAGAAACAAAAATAGTAGAAAAATGTAAATGAATTTTGAGTTGACCGTTGCGGGTGCAGTTTTAAAGGACATTTATAAGGAAAGGCAGACAAAAGAAAAATGGAAAAGGAAGAGCAGGGAGAGCAGAGGAGGGGGAAGAACTGAAAACTAAAAGGAAAGAGTGGGAAGGCAGAAGTAGCAGGCAGAGCATACTTGATTTAAGTACTAATCAAAGATTTTGGCTTTAAGGGTGAGAAAAGAGAGATTTAAATTCTTGAGGAATTGAATTCCAGATTTTAGAACCCGTAACGGAGACACTGTGTGTTTTATAGTTTGTGCGAGTCCGCGGTATTCTGATATCGTCCTGGTGACGTGTATTGTAATCATGTGTCGTCTGTGAGATGGAGAAAGGTAAAACTAGATCAGAGATAGTCTCCCACCTGATGCGTTTCCGATGATAGGAGATGGTGTTTTTGTAACGGTATCAACTTTCTTCGAGAGATTTACATCCACCTTCGAGAATACATTTAAGATCTACCGTGCTACACAACTCTTCAAGGTGTTGTTCTGAAACCTGATCAATTCTTTCAGATTCTCTGCGATGAAAAGTAGTGGTTAAACATCGAGGATACATTTCCCACTTCATCCAGTCATTTTAAAGGCAACCTCACAATTCAAAGTTCTACGGATCATATAAAGTTTTATCGCATGAAAATCCTAAACGACGGTGAAATAAATGAGAAGTCAATACACCCGAATCCCTCCCGATGGAAGAAACTGTTAAAGCTGAAAGATGAGATTGCCCGTTGTATTGTAGAACCTAAGTTTTTTACCATTTCCTTTACATCTCTTTACCATAAGATTGAAAAATCTATGAATCAGTCAAAGCAGGAGAATTTGTATGACTCCGAAATGGATAAAGAGGTTAATTCTGCTTTCGACAAGGTATTTTCTTCTCAAATGGAAGAGGTTGTTTATTCCAAGTTCAGTTTATATGAAGAAGAGGGCGGTTATGATAAAATGTCTGAAATTTTGTTTTATTGGGAATTGCTAAATTTTAATGTCTCTGATTTAGCTCGTAATTTTTTTCTAGTGTTATCAATAACCGCGGTATTTGTAAGCGATATGCACCTGAATTGTTTTGTATCCGAAAGTATGTTACGTAATATTGATATCTTGGAAAGAGTTCTAATGGAGGAAGAATCTATGTGTGAAATCAAATCCTCTCCGGAAAATGTTGATATATATAATTCTAAGACTTCGGGAGATGAATTTTAACGAGAAAGATATATCAGCACCATTCCTGTAATTTAAAATCTGCTTTTTAATTGTATAAGGTATATATTCGGTGTGAGAAAACTTTATGTGAAAATTTCGTTTTATGTGCTTATACGGTTTTCTTCATGTGCGTGGAAAAACACAGGAAAAATATGGATCCTAATCATCATTTATTCGACTGGGAAAAAAAGGTGTACGCATAAATAAGATGTATTACATTTCTGAAAATATCGGCTTCACCCAATTGGTAGAAAATCGTATTTTGTCACGAAAATAATGCATGCCATGCACTTTGTAGATTTATACAATTTATTTACTATGTGAAAAACCGTTTGTAAAATCTCGTTTTTGTTTAGTATTTTTTCAATGTATAAAATAGTGATCGAATTAATAATGTGTATTATGTTTCTGAAAACATCAGGTTTATTCAATAGATGGAGAAATGTCAAATATACTTTGCCACTAAAAAATTTCATGCTTACAACCTGCAAACTTTATCTCTCTGTGTAATATGTATTCCTGTGTTACGTGATCTCAATAAACAAAGAAAGCCTTGTTTTAAAAAATTGATTCATGTCCTATTTCATCATTATACACCCTGGAATTCATTTTTCAAAAAAATTTTTTACTAAGTTTACGAAATCTACACACACCGCTTCATCACGTTTTTTAAATAAGTTCGTCATCAACGCTCTGATTGGCTGCTAAATTCGATCCATTATTTCGAATTATATCCAATTATCGACAATTTCAACACTGAACGATATTGAATGCTTCGAAATTGTGTTTGTTTGTTTGTTTTACGGCTCAAAGACTACAGTGGTCATGCTGCGCCGGGACCTACTGTTTTCATCGCAGAGAATCTGAAAGAATTGATCAGGTTTCAGAATAACACTTTGATGAGTTGTGTAGCAGCAGAGATCGTAAATGTCGAATTGTCGAATGTGGATGTAAATCTCTCGAAGAGAAATTGATACCGTCACAAAAACACCATCTCTTATGGGAAACGCTATGAGGGACTATCGAGGTGAAGGATCCCTTTCCGATTCTAGAGCAGCAGCAGCAGCAGCAGCAAAAAAAAAAAAATTACAACTGGGGATAAGTGGATGATGTTGATACAACTTAGGGGAAAATATATATGAATCATGAAATAAATAAATATAGCAGTAAAATTAAAAATTTTCGGTAAAAAATAAAACAAACTCGCGATTGAAAAATAAAAATTAAAACTTTCAATTAAAAAAAAAAACTTTTGATTAAAATAAAAATTTAAAAACTTTTGATTAAAAAATTTTAAAAACTTTCGATTTAAAAAATTGTAAAGTTAAAAAAAAACCTAATAAAAAGACGTCAAATATCCTTGGGAAAGAAAAAACGCGCCAAACATTTGTGTAAACACACCCTTGCAACCGCATCCGTACAACCCCGAGACGGCAACCCACCTGGCTAAGAGACCACCCGGATCAGGCGCCAGGCGCGCCAGTGCCGTAGAACAGACAGTTTCTCACTACTGTCAAACCCGGATTAACGGCGCACTAGGCGAACGCGTTACCACACTGCGCTATTAGACACAAACAGGGTTAAATAACTACTAATTTTGGGTATAGAAAACACCAAAAGGTTTAGTATATCTGTTAAGATGATATAAGTATCAAGATGATTCCAAAAAAGCACTCCTTATGGATTATTAGACTAAAATAAAATGCATTATTTAGGAGAAATTCAAGAGAAATTAGCTTGGACAATATAATTTTATTCAACCTTACAATTGTCAATTTGAAATAATTGTGAGCAAGTTTTAGGAAACAAGTCATGGGAAAAAGTAAGTTTTAAGTCATGGGAAAAAGTGGTTTACCACGTTACAAAATCATAAACATATTAGAAAGATTTGAGATAGTGCGTTCAATTCATATTCGTCAAATTTTAGTTGGTCGAAACTAACATAGAGCAATCGGTCTAATTGATAAAGTTTTATAATTTATAATAATTTTCGTATATATAACTGGTCTTCTAAATTAGTTCAGGGAACATTTGAGACCCAAAATGCACGCTGTTTAAACGAATTTACATCTGTTGCTCAATTCTGAAATACGAGAAAAACAATAATTCGCACTAATTTACATAATACCTTAAAAGGAATTTATTTGAATAAAATTTGTGACGGTTAAATTGTATTTTATTGTTTATATTTACGCAGTAGATACGGTTAGAAGTTTTGTACCCTGTGGTAGCATAGTGGGTAACGCGTTTGTTCATAGTGCAGAAAACCAGAGTTCACCCAAATGGAACTGCAAGCTTACTAGGATATCCTACAGATTTACAGTCTGGTATTTGATTCTTAAACCGCGAGCAGGCGTGGGGTGTGTTTCACACCCCACAACTTACAATTTGTGAAAAAAAAACGCCCACCCTTGCTTTTGAAACTGGCCAAACTCTTTCCTGTTGCCTTCAAAGTCACAATCTTTGGGGTAGGGTGACAAAGTGAAAATTCCACTTATTGTTCCCTGTAAAATTGGACGTTTTTAATGAAATAATGCTATATAATCAGATGGGGTGCAAATCACCCCGCGCGCGTTCTCGCGTTCCTCTAATCGGAGCGATTGCTCGCGGGTTAAGAAGACAAAGATTTCAATTCCTTGGAAAACTGTAAATCAACTGCCACAGCACCTTACGCCATAAAAACATAAAAGAAAAATATTTCAAAATAATATCTTTATGCCCACTGGCTACCGTATTTGTGAGATAATTGCATTTATACAGTGTAATTTATATCAAAATTCTAATTAGAACAATTTTTCATATTAATGCTATTTATTATGTCCAAAGGCAAGAATTTAATAAATCGGCCATTGCAAAACATCCATGGAAACACGGTCATCGATTCCGTTCTGCTGATGCTCTTCCGGATCTCAATCACCCATAGATCTTAATTTTTTCGAGGCCTGTTACATTTTCCGCAATGGCAATGTAATAGTTAATGATCCGTGTGAGCTTAAGCGTAATATGTCAGGGGCAAAGGGGACAGTTACTCCCTTTTTTTTCAGAAAAGAGGGGAAAATGGTACTTTTTCTCATACAGTTTGTCCCCCCCTCCCCCAGTTTACGCTATATTTAACCCTCAAGTTACGCCTATGCGTTTGGGAATAAATATTTTCCCCAGTTGCAAACATACCTTCTTCAACCCATCGTAAAATATGATTTTGCTTCTATCTCCATGCAATAGATGGCGACACATAACTGTAATATTTCGAGACACTACTCTAATTTGGTGGCAATGAATCAGTTTGGAAAAATTTCTGAAAAAGACATTTTCCTATCGAAATAATTGGAAAAGACGTCGTTCCAGCTCATAAGGAACTGGACTCGTGAATTCCAATTTGGAAATAAACAATATGTTATCTGAAAATAATTGATGAGTATCTATTATATGTTATTGTATTTGTTTTGCATTTTACGCCTTAATGTTGAAACGTATTGGCTGAAGGGAGTCAGCGACTTACAACGTTACTTTCAAATTACAAGATATCGACATAAGACTAAGGCTTACTAGATATTAAAACAAAAACAAAAATTACTAGATCTCAAATAGAAAACATAGTAGACTATGCTTGATAGCTATAAATATATAATTTTAGAAAGTTGTGTATCTGCATTACTGCGTAAATAATAGACGATCCGACTTTTAAAAAGGGGTTTTAGTTTTTTTTAAATCCGCTTTTTAAAATTTTGTTTTAAGAAAACTTTAGTTTTCATACATCCATTGAACACTGCATTGACTAAAATTTAAAGGTTCCCTCATTTTCTTTGAAATAAAGTTTTAAAACTATTTCGTTTAGGTTCATTTTAAGAGAATAATGTTACGGCTTATAAAATATTTTATGAGCTGAGAAAAGGGAATAGAAAAAAATGTTAAAGATTGAACCAAAAAGTGGGTCTCCCCTAACCTTCATTTAAAAAAAAAAAGTTATAAACATTTCTATAATAATCTAAAATGATTTAATTCGATTGTATTTTCTGAAGTTCATATAAGATGCTGTAATGGAGAGATATGTGCTGCCTATTTTCCTATGGAGATTTCAGCCCCGAGAACCATGCTTTTCGTTTAATTCGAAAAATTATAGCCACAGAAATACCAATAAGAAAAGCATTATTCATATTTGTTCAATATTTTAGCAAACTGGAACGCCACTTCGGTATCTTACGGTCATAACAAGTTCCATAACCTTGTACCAATGATGTTCGATCCCCATGATATCAGATAAGTATATATAACAGTTTATATTGCATTCATGGAATTAAGTCCTTAGACGTTATACGTATAGTGTCTATGAAAGTTTTCCGCATATTTTATATCCATTTACCTTTACAGATTACACATTGCGACCTTGTGACTGATATGCACGTGAAATCCAAGTTGAAATCGTCATCAAGGAAATTTTTTATCGCCGAAGATCGCTATAATAAAAGCTTCATTTTATTTTGGTTGAGAATGTGAGAATTAAGAGTGGCTTACCTCCACGATGTCACTGTTGGTACGAGATTCATGAGGCTCATTGTACTCGGTGTACTTCAGAAGTACCTTATCCATGTCGGTGGAAGCATACTGGAAGAGCTTATTTGTGCTGTTGAAGATGATAAGGGCAATCTCACAGTCGCACAGGACACTTAACTCATAAGCCTTTTTCATAAGTCCAAATTTGCGTTTAGTGAAAGTTACCTGAAAATAAACAAAGTTTTCATCAACGAAACCGCGAATGCTGAAGGTTTCATCCCATACAACAATGATAAAACAATATTTAAAGATAGAAAAATGAAAATGAAGAATGAGTATCGAATACTCATTTGTCGTGTCCGAATTCGTAACAAAAAATCTGAAAATAATAAATATTTTTGCACAAAAAAAAAAAGCAGCATTGATTAGATTAATAAGATTTCACAACATCCACGTGAAAAGCTCAAAAAAAAAAAAGTTATGAATACAACCTGCCATCGGAAGATTTGGCGGTACGCAAAGAAGAAGAAAGAGCATCGTCTCGGGCCGGAGTCGAACCAAAGACAACTCCATCTGGACCAGACCGCCATACCAACTGGACTATCTGGACACGGGAAACGATGCCTCTTTTCTCCGTGTATATGTTTTCGAGATATTTTTACCTATTTCAGAGATAACACAATTACCAAGTGGCAAACACGCAACCCTGCGTCTTGCGTGTTAGCCACTTTAGTAATTGCATTATCTCTGAGAAGGGTAAAAATATCTCGAAAAAAAAATTTTTTTTTTTTTCGATCGCTACAGAAGTGGGAAAAAATGTGGTTTTATTTTTGCGAGGCAAAATTTGATAAATATATTTGCCAGTTTATTCACTGTATTTTTTACAGAGAATTTCTACATAAAAATAATAGCTAAAGAAACAAGTGCCCATACATTTAGACCTTGCCTATAATCAACAATTGGATAATATATATCGATTTGCATAACAAAATTATGAAATATACTTCTCGTTAAAAAATTAATGTATCATTTCTACATTTTAAAAACCGAACGTCCTAGACAGGGCTGGATTAAGACCTTTACAGGCCCTAAACGCTCAGAATTTTGGCGCCCTATATGCAGTAGGATCCACTTTTAGCAAGTTTCCGGATTTGGCGAAGGAAACAAGGATTTTGTTTGGTATAATGGTTAAATGGAACCTCATTAAGATGAACACGGTTAAGACGAATTACTTTACTGGGTAAGACAAAGTACTGTTAATACGAACAGATTTTCTGTCCCGCCTTGACGTTCGTCTTAACGAGGTTCGATTGTATACAATTTCATCATTTTTAACGAAAGGAACTTTTTTGCAGTAACCCTTTAACTAGTAAAAAATTATGTGATTTTTTTTAAACGAAATGCAAACGTTTTTTAAAAATTCTTTGGAAAAAAAAAAAAAATCACCAGTAATCGAGGATGTCATTTGACTGAGGCGAATGTAATGAAAATTTTTTTCAGCAGTTGAATTTGAGAACTCTCATCCCTTTCAGAATGCATAGTAACAATAGCAGCATTATTGTATACTAATATTAGCTTATTGCTAATATTAGTATACAATACGATAAACATCATACGACCAAAATTTACCGAACACAGATACCATAAAACGAATCAAACAAAATGACCATTTTTTGAGCATGTCCAAATAAATCTTATTTCGAAGATGATTACTGATGCATGTTCTTTTATATAATTTTTTTTGGCTTATTGCGTTGAAATTTAAGTGGTAATATATTATGTTGCTCATTAAATTGTGAGCAAATTCAAAGCCTAATATTGTTGCATGCACGTTCCATACACATATCGCTCCCTTTACGGAAGACGGTCCTAACTCCGAAAATGGCATTTTTTAGATAAGTTATATAAAAGAGTGATAAAAAGTGTTAGTTTTATGTGGCAGATTTTTACATCTGCAATTTCATTATATCATCGCTAGAAGACAGTTGATACCTTTTAGTCATTGCTGTTATTGATTGTTGGTAAAGCAACGCAAAAGCAATTGTGTAGATATTGGTGTTTCGCGCACGTTTTTCTGCGCGAAAAAACAGTTATGAAATGACGCCCTTCCCTCTACTGCAATGAACCAACTTAGTTTGTGACGTCAGCTCCCGTGAATTCTAACAGGACCACTGGTCATTTTTCCCCGAACGGACTATACATTTATAGTGGCAGCGGCATGCTTCCCGAACTTGATAAATAGCGATAAAATTAGCTTTAAGGGGTAAAATAATAAAAAGTTTTAAGCACAACAATGTGGTCTCTTTTGAATCAAGATCGCATGACTATAAAAATTAACAGCAAGTTTATGCAATTTTTTCCTATATAAATAGACACAACTGGTAGTATGACCGTCTTATCTAAAACTCGAGCAACAAAAATATTGGACGTCTAGGATAACGGACGTTCTAAACACATCGAAGAGCAATCAGTAACAGCAGTGATTAATATGACACAACTGCTTTCTAGTGATGATGTAATAAAAATTAATGTTTGATTTTAATGTTTGAATGATGAACAAAATGAATGAACAATGAATGGACACAATGTAAACATGGCAATCTGTCACGTGAAAGCATCGCTTTTTATTAATCTTTCTACCGCAAATTTTATCTTTTCGTCATATTGTGATCCGAGAGATTCCAGAACTGCTGAAAAATTCAAAATCGCCGATGAGCAACTGAAAACTGCAATTAGCGTAAAGACGGGTTTCCACGTGCAGCGTCTTCTACAATGACATGTCTGCAATGACCGGAAAGTCATGACGTCAACCAATGGTGCAGCATAGGCGACTCTACTACAAAGGAGGATTTCTATAGAAATCAGAGCACTATTGAAATCGGCAGTAAAAATAAATTTTTCAAAACTTTTTTATCCATGTTAGCTCTTTTTAGAATTTTGAAACCACACTCTCCAAGAAATCTCAGCTAATTAAGAGAACCATCGACACAAGCGACTTCATCAACGAAAATGAGGAAGTAGACGGAAGAACTCCTAAATACTCTCGCAAATTCCTGTATCAAATCAGTTATTTGGAACATAATCTTGAACATTATAAGAAAAGGATAAATACAGCGTAAAATTGCCGAATTTCTTCCCAAAATATCTTCCTACTAATAAGTAACTAGATGAAAATCAACGTTAGTGAACTGGAAGTTTCAAAACAAATCTTTTATTTAAACTAGCAAACTGTAGAAGGTTAAACTACTCAACTATATATATACAGTGTGTTTAGAAACCTTCGGATAATAACCACACAGCGATATTTCTGGGACAATTTTGAGACATAAAAGTGGTTTTCAATTTGGTGACAGGTCAATCCTTTTTATGATATTCGCCAAAACAATTCAGCCAATGCGGAAGCACTCTGCTTCTGTTAACACCTTCGCAGGTTGGTTTAAGACGAATTACAGGAAACTTGCTTCTGCATGGGTGTGGTATAAAGCACTAGGCAGTTTAATTGGTAATTTAATTGGTAATTTTCAAAAGCGAAATGCACAAGCAGTTTTTTTTTCAGCCAATTGGATAGATTTTACTCAGAAGCAGGCGATGGCTTTGTTGGACGGTTACAATACTAAAGTTACTAGTTCTAACGTGAAATCTATTCAATTGGCTGAAAAGAAAAACCCAACGGTGCGTGCGTTTCGCTTTTGAAATTAGATTACCAATTAAACTGCCTAGTGCTTTACACCATACCCATGCAGAAACAAGTTTTCTGTAATTCGTCTTAAACTAACCAGCGAAGGTGTTAACAGATGCAGACAGCTTCCTCATTGGTTGGACTATTTTGGCGAATATCACAAAAAGTATTGACCTGTCACCAAAATGAAGACCACTTTTATGTCTCAAAATTGTCCCAGGAATACCGCTATGTGGTTACTATTCGAGGGTTGCTGAACACCCTGTGTATGTGCTATAATCATGATAAAGGATAGAAGACAATGTTCTCTTCAACCAGTATCCATACGGTTGACACTGTAGCTTTTATATATTTTAGGTGACGTTTTTAAATAACTGTACGTTTAATAACGTGTTGCAAGTATACTATAGCTAACTACGTATAGCAGAGTCGGCCATGATAGCGCTGGCATAGTTGGCGCCACGTGGTATTTCCACACAAAAATGGAACTTTGAACTGGCTCAGTTATCAAAATGGCGTCAACTGAAGTGGCCTCAACTGTCTTTAGCACGTATTAACGTTATGATTTAAATTGCATCACTAGAGTTCATTGGCGACCATATAGGCTTTCCAAAGCAGGGTTGGATATCTTCTAAAACGCAATGATTGTTTGCCATAAAAATTAACCTAAAAAATGCATATATTGCAGAACGATAAGTGTGTCTAAGAGTGGCCATAAATGATAAGTCCTCTTATCGTTTATGAGTGCCCATACTAGAATAGCAAAAAATATTTAAAAAAAAAAAAGTACATGTACGAAGGAAAATATTTTGTGGTTCCACAAGTACAAATATTAGTATGTATGCCTAGTAATTATGTTTTCAGTTCAAATGACCATTTTAGATAGTTTTCGCCATTGAAAAACGATAAACAAACACGGGAGATATAAATAAAATCTGAAAAAAAAAAGCTGATTGGTTTATCTATTAATAGTAATAACAGAAAAAAAATACAAGATAGGAATAAAATGTAAAAAAATAAATACAAGATAGGAATAAAATGTAAAAAAATAAATACAAATAGATGAATAGTTGTGAAAAAAGGCATGTACCAGGTGCAAATGATTTGTCAGAGATTACGGAGCCGAAATGAACTATGTTTGAGAAGTAAACTACTGGAAACAGTGAAGAAAGGGGCGGGGTAATTCACTGGCGCCAAAAAGTTAAACTTCTTCGTACTTTAACAATCTAGTCAAATATTGGCGCTAGTTGATTTTGGTCGTTTCCACGCGCCAGTTGACGGCCACCACTAGGTACGTGGTTGGTTGGCGCAACCAGTCATCGCATGTGGAATGCCTAGCTTAACACCATGATTTTTATAAGAGATATATTTCTGGATTTAGCGAGAAATTACCAAATCCAGCAGCCCAACATTGACTCATTTTCTTGTGATTTAAAATTTGTCGTGTAAATTAAAATTATTGTCATTGGCAGCAACGTAGAGTTTTAAAAATTATTGGGGGAGGAGGGCACGCATATATTATGCGCATTTATACATTACAGTTTATGTAAATTTGCAAGTTATTTCAACTTATTGGGGTGGCTCGGGCCATATAACTCTACGTCTATGGTTATAGGTGTTTAGAGAAACCATAACAACTCTCTTAAGACGAAGTTTCCGTTATCCAACACAGACATAGTGGCATCAGTTGAAGCTTTTGAAAATGCTGATAGAATTGTGCCTTCAGCTAGCTTGGGTCTTCTTTTTCTTCAGGAATAGCGGGAAAGAACCAATCTTTAATTATAAATACGTGAGTATATGTAGACTCTAAGGTTTAAATTGAAAAAATTAACCTTTACCTTCAAAGGGTCACAACATAAATTAACCAGATAGGTACTATATGGAAAGATAGAAGATGGGAGCGGAGAAAGACGTTAAGTCAGTGTTTCTCAAACTTCGGTCACTCACGGACCACTTTAAACGTTCCTTTATTTATCGCGGACCACTGGGCAGGATTTCTTACCCCATTAAAAAATATGTTACCTGAAATTAAGGTTGCCAACTATGGTTAATAACATTAAGCCCTACATAGCCCAGGTCATACTGATCCCCCCCTACCCAACGAAAAGCATAAAAAAAAATAACCTTCGATTTATGTGACTTATTGGCAGACGTATATAACTTCCAGCAGAAGAAATTTATTCATCCCTTGAAATATAATTTGTAGATAATTTTAACTTCTTTTGTGGTAAATTTTAAGCTTTTTTATTTTAATTTAAAAAGCACCAGCTTTTGTATGAAAATCTCTAAAATATCCGACCATGTTCTTAAAACATGGGTTGGTTGCCAAACTCACCTGAAACAAAATAATTTTTAGACTAATGCTATTTGATAAAGAGAGTGTCAGTTACGATCTTATTTTGTCAAATTTACAATGAAAATGTCATCATCAATTTAATCATATAATAATAATAATAATAAGCAATGTAGACAGTATATGTTTATTTAAAGGATTTAAAGCTTTCACAAAACGTTGAAAAGTAAGGTTTATAACAAATAAAATTTTAGGTAAATTTCTTAAATCTCACTCGAACCTAAATTCTACCTGCGCTGGCAATTTGTGGTTCATTTTTTTCCAGAAATTTGGTGATAACGATCCTGCAGACCACTTGATAAGTCGTCGCGGACCACACTTTGAGAAACACTGCATTAAGTGATCAAGTTTTACCTAGAATCGAAAGCACAGGAAACGTTCTCCCACTAAATGGGTTAATGAAATAGTAACAAAAAAGGCAAGGATGACATGGAAAGAAATTGCTCAGAAAAGACTTGTATGGAAAATATTTGGAGAGAAACCTCCATGCAACAGCATATATAAAATGTTTGAATATGTGTTTATATATATATGCAAGCCCGGGGACAGGATTTACGAGTATCTAGGCAGTTTAACAGACCTCACTCCCCAATAAACAATTCCCCCCGCCCCCATTTTTCAAGGGCCGAAAGCTAACAGATTGCCAAGCTCGTAATTTTTTTTAATTAATATTTCACTTTCATACACATACACACACATGGCCGTTATAATGTATTCGAAGACCTTGCAGTGGATACATAGCGCTCCAAGATTTTGATTGAATTTTTAAAATATTATAAAATATTTATTTTTACATCATGGCACTTTTTGGTATAAAAGTATTGTTATATAAATGCGGTTAACCGACAGCAAAGTCAATTTAAACAAGTAAGAAATGTAATAATATTGCGTTTATTATTATGTCAAAGAAGTTTTTCGCCGGCTCGCGTTCCAGTATAGGGTAAAGTAAGGCAAAGCGGATCACTTAATTTCATTTTAATAATATAGTGTGATAAATAAATATATGAAGGTTGAAACTTCATTGTTTACTGCTGTGGACATCAAAGAAACATAGTACGTATCATTAACGACATTATTTATTACTGAATTTAAAACAAAAATGTTTGAAGGAGAAAGGTCAAATTATCCACTTTGCCTCAGTCCTGGGGCAAAGTGGATAATTTGATAGATTGTTTTTGAAATAGAAAACTCTGTGGTAAAAAATTGTAACGTGCACATAACATGCTTTCGGCAGAAAAAAATTACCAGAAACGTTTTCACATAGTGCATTTAAGACACAAGTCATATAGTCACTTTCAACACTTTTGCACTGACAACTGCCGCCTCTTATGTTTGGATTATTAAATATTAACCTGATCCGCTTTGCCCCCTATATCCACTTTGCCCTACTTTTCACTATATGCAATTTTTATATTTATTGCGGGAGCCCCTTTTTTGTGGCACCTGGTTCAGCGGCACCATATAAACCATGGTAAATCCGGCAATGGAGAAAAAATTTTATGGTGCCCCCCTTCTCTTGATGCCCTAAGCACGTGCTTATTTTGCTGAATGCAGCCCTGCCCTAAAGTGTTTCACAAGCACATAGATATCATGCACCGTTTAATGAAGATGGTGTGTCTTTTCTTAGTGTATTTCTCCACAACTTTTAATTATTATTAAAACACACTCGAATGGAACGTAGATAATGAACTGCATTTTGGTATACGACATACTGTGCATTCGCGCTCAGTTGGCGCGTGATACCGTTAGCAGACGGGTTAGTCCATTGCAGTTTAGGGAAGGCCGTCTTGGAGGAACTGGTTTTTCCCGCGCGAAAAACCAGTTTCGGCAAGACGCCCTTCCCTAAACTGCAATGGACTAACCCGTCTGCTAACGGTATCAGGCGTCAGGTCTGCGCGAACGCACAATAGCACGATACGGTGTTTCCGTTATAGAACTTTACTTTAATGATCAACTGTGTGTTTTAAAACTGTTCGATTAAACTGTATTGTCCGAAGACATGACTTCTTTTTCAATTACCCAGTAAAAACATAATTTTACCAAGAGACTGACTACCAAACACGTTCTACCAAAATGCAGTTATGTGGGGATTTATGAAACATTTAAGATACTAATGCTACTTCAGTAAACGTTTATATCTAGCTGAGTGGAACCGTTCTTAAACGAGTATGCAGTGACGCATGTGAGGTTCATACGCACCTTAATAAGTCATGAGCCCCAAAATGTACACTATTAAAATAGGGGCCCCCGCTTATTAAAACGTTACGGCAGCGGTTCTCAATGTGTTATTGGCGTCACTGAATATGCGTGAGTATACATGAGGTTTGCGTTATTGGTGCTGAAAAAGTATATAAAATACATACGGAGTAATCTAAGGCTCCCCTGAGCGAAGAAATGTTGAGAGTCACTGCGTTAAATAATTAATTATGTGTATTTTATGTATTCGACAAGCAGTGTGTCGTGCATCTAAGTATTGCAGTTCTGTCGGGGCGGTTATCATTTTGTGTTAGTTTTATTATTCAGGTCTTACGTAAGAATGGTTCAGACTCATCCCTTGCCCCACCCCCCTTGTCAGAAAACATAGCAATTCTCAACCCCCCTCGCCCCCAAAGATGCTTACATAATACTTGAATAGCCCCTAAGCTTGCTCGTGGGTAACCATACCACGATTCTAAAGTCCAATGAAGTCGTAAGTCCCTTCCCTATATAACCCGTCATGCAGTCTTAAAACTCAAAAAAATACATACAAAAATGTAAACAAACTTCTTTTCATGAACTAATAACCAACCCAAATAAAAAGTTCATTTAAATATTAATTGGGGAAAACGCGTTTCTTTCTTAGTTGACACATACGTTTGGAACGACACACAACAATTTATTCGCTTCTAATGTATAAACATTTATTGAAATGCGTGATTGTTGTGATGAGAAAATTGTAAGTTTTCATTTAAATTATTATTTATTATTAAAATAAAATCAGTAAAAAGTAGTTAAAAGCAAATTGCATGATTTTATCACTAATGAAACAATTTTGAGGCCCCTAACTTTTGGGGTCCGGGGCCAGAGCCCCGTAGGATTACCTATCCACTTTTTCCCATAAAAAATGATCCGCTATTCCCTCAACGCCATTTTGACAAAGTACTGCTTGTGCTGAATCCTTAACAGTAATGATACAAAAACATGACCTAAACTAACAGACTTACTACCTATTCCAGGCATGTAGTTCAAAAAATTTAGTGGGAAATAGTTTTTATTATATTGACACTTACAAAAATTTTGGTGAACGATCGAAAAAAATATTTTCTGACTTTATTCGCTGCGCATGTATTTCATTAGCGCTGAAATAAGTGCAATTTATTCCTACGCACACCTTCAACACTTTTGCACTGACCACTGTTGCCTCCTATGTTTGGATTATTAAACATTAACCTGATCCGCTTTGCCCCCTATATCCACTTTGCCCTACTTTTCACTATATGCAATTTTTTTTTTTTTTCAACATTAAAAAAAAAATTATGCGAAGGGTTGAGAATTTTCCGTGAATTTCGTAGCCAACTAAAACACCTTCGTAGGCTTATTACTAGGGCCCGGATTTCTATGCACTTGCATGTTTTTGCATATTTCACATTTGTGCGCATATTTTTCATATTTTGGCATATTTCTGCAACATTTTCAAAAAGTGTGTATTTTTCTAATCCGCTTGTAATTCTTCAACCAATTAGATTAATTCGATGTTCCTTTTTTTTTCTTTTTAAATTTTAAATAAAAATGGGAAAAATGCTACAGAATGTGTTTCCATTGTAAATGATATAATTAGATAATATAATTTTACGCGCATGTGCATAATACTTTCCAAGTCAAGACCAAGTGTAATATTTTCGTCGGCCATGGGCGCCGGCAGAGAGGTGGCAGCGCCACGCCCCCCATATTTCGATTTCTTTCAAAAAAAAAATAAAATAAAAATAAAATAAAATTACAAGGTGAGGTAGAAAATTTCCAGTTTTTAAGGTTTCCACCCACTAGATTTCACCCTGGCGGCGTCCTTGGACCAAGCCAATGCTAATAATGTCATATGTTCAAACATATCTCTTCCATACATTGTGGTGTGTATTTTGTGTTAATTTTGTGCATACTCATATTCGAGGACGTAACAAAGTGATATTTTTTATGCATTTCAGTGCATATTATGTAATGATTTCAAGAGCATTTGCACTGTTTCAATAAATTGTTATTTTATACATTTCGAAACATCGCTTATGAGTAGGGTCCAAATTTCTATGCACTTGCATATTTTGTAATAATTTTGGCCATATTTGCATATTATTTAGGCTGAATTTGTGCATGGAAATCCGGGCCTTATTTATAACTATACGCGTTAAATGAGTTTTCAAGGAAGGTTGTGCAGAGTTTACGTTCATATCCGTTCTCCAATTTAAACACGCATATGTAGTTGTTTGTGATTTATGGCGCAAAGACAGCAAAGATTATGCTGCGTCAGAACACACAGCATTTCCAGGGATCCAGACCTCTTTCCTCTGGGGACTCAAATCCTGAAATACGGGTTACTGGAAAAGAATCAAGCGTTCCCTACCATCGAAATTCGAACTCGGATTTTCTCACTGTAGGTAAGCGCATTATCTCTTCATCAACGTAGATTTTTAACCTTGCCTTTTAATTTTAGTATCACTGCGCATACATCTAATACAAATACGATCGTAAATACGACCGTTTCTGGTATAAACTGCTGAGAGTATAATAGTGAAGAGATGGGTATTGTAAAGCAGGGAATATGCACTATAACCAATAGTAAAATATAGTGTGTGGATTATTGGGTGTTTCTTTGCTTGATGTGCTTTTGAAGAGTTTTCTATAACATGACCGATTTATAAAGCCATTTGGGGCAGGACTGATAGTCAGCGTTTCCACAGTTCAGTGTAAACGTGATCATACAGTAGCAAATACTTATTACGAATCTAGAATCGATGGCATGGTATCATGGGTTCAGAGATCACCAGTGATGTATCGAAGATGCCCGCCCTTATCAAAAGGTATAGCGAGGCATATTACGATAACTTTACTGCATATATAGCAGGGGGGGGTCATTTAATTTCTGTGGCCCTCTCACGTCACAAATACCGCAGGGTTACTGGTACGTCACGCTGCGAAGTTGGTAAAAAAATACATGAATCTTTCGCTAAAGCACTGGGCCTAAGACAATCTCTAACCCCCTGTTCGCGGCGCCACCACAATGGTTACTTAGTTGCATCTTTATAAGCATTTAGAAAGATCCATCTCCCAAGACACATACCTTGTAATAAACAGCGCTAAAAATCAACGCAAATGCATCCTCTTTCGTGTATTTTTTTCAGCGCAATTGTCCATAGCAGCGGCTTCGAACCCACGCTGGGGTAGATGACCAGAGAGCGGACTAGATTTGTATATTGTATGGTTCCAGTTATCTCTTTTTCTTTCTCTCTCTTGGAAAACTACGAACCAAAACAATGGATTACACTGGCCTAGTTCTGTACCGCAATTGCCTGTAATAAGTATGTCGCCGCAAAACACGAATACGAGATTGGAGTGACCTTCACCTTTCTCTCCCTTTTTTTCGCTTCATCACCCATCAAAACCTGCTAGCTCCAAGTCAACCGTATTTTAGCAAAAGAGTTATTTTTTATTAAGTTTTTGTTCGTTTTAACTAAATATCCAGGCTATCAGAATTTTGGAATCTGCGCTATTTTGTTATTGACTTTTCTTATGCACACCTTCGCCTGCCTGACGGTGTAGTTGGGGGGGGTATAGGGCAAATGAAGAACGAGGGAAGACGCGTGGGAAATGATGTTTTCCTGAACGTAGGTTTTCCTTATCAGATGCAAATCCCTAATAAAATAAAATTTTGAGTTTTATTTTCAATTCCTGCACATTACAGATAACTACAAAATTAAAACAGACTTTTGGCGCTAATTCTAATTTATAAAAGCGAAAAATCGTGGTCTGGGAATCCCACTTTATAGTAGTGAATTTTGTAGCCAACAGCTTATGCAACTCAGTACTTGGGATTTTAACTTCAAAACCCGGTTAATCTGTACCGATAATTTAAGAGTGGAAATATGGGGGGCGAAAAGACGAAGGCGCCCATATTTTTGCGTTTACTCATACGTAGAATGTTGAAACAAAAGAAGCAATTTTTTCTCAGCAAATACAATTTATACTAAAATATGTGTGACGCCTTCCTTTTCTTTTATATTATCAAACCGCATTCCGAGATTTAGTGTCCTTTGCGAGAGATGTTCGCAATCGCGAAAAAAAAAAAAAAAAAAACCCCACTGAAGATCTTGGCGCAGCAATTATTTTAGGTGTCTTTCTTGATGAAACAAAACAATCCGTTTTCTATTACTTTATTACACAAATTCTGACAAAACAAAAAACTTTCCACATCGTTTTTAAATTCCAAAATGGCTACAAGTTTAAGGAACAACTTTATATAAGAACAGACTCGTCTAGATACAATATTGACTTGGTGATTGGGACTATATATTTAGATAGCTTGCCATCAACTTAAAAAATAAATAAATAAAAATATTTCCTGCTCACCTGTCGGTTCCTTTCGTCCGTGATGCGGGAAATCTGAATCTTTTTCCGTCCCATGCCGGCGATTCGTGGCGACGACAGACCAGACGGAAGTGCGGGTGAGGATGACAATAAGGATGAGGAGAGCTGGCCGGATAGGAACGACGCTTCTTCAATCGCGGCAATGATGAAGGCGAGCTACATGAACAGAGGACTTCTTTTCTGCAACAGAAATACATTGATGAGATTAGCGACGGTTAAAAAGGATTGATTTGAATACAAGAATTCTGATAATTAAGAAAATGACTGAAAAAAGAAGTCGGGGAGCATCTGTAAAGGGTTGACGATCTGTCAGAGAGGAGAAAAATGCACTTTTAGAATGCCGAAGGATAAGGTCAAGGTTCCAGTAACGCTTGGCAAGGATTACGAACTTGGCGGTCGTGGATGGTTACGCAAGTGCCATGGTTCACGGCCGTTAAACGGACACAACAGACCGGGCGAAATTTTACAGTTCGACAGGGAAAAATGTTCTGGATCGAAATGGCTAATATTTGCAAATAAGATTTACTCCCCCACCCCATATTTGCGACTGACAATGAATATTAGCAATAAATAAATGATCAAAAATTTGTTTTATAAATTTAATTTTTAAGCACAGTCAATTTTAATTTGTAAAATAAAATGTGCGTTTTAATATTTCCGCAGAGCTCGACTCTACCTTTAAGGAAAACGTATTCGTATGCTGATAATCGATTAATGATTACTAGAAATGCGATGATCACTTCATGATCATTTTGGTCATTGAGAATTGAATTAATAATCAGTTTTCTAACTTTTAAATTTTTTATAAACGCATTTAATAATTCGGCAAACTCCTATTTTCTATATACAGAGTGCAATGACGTAAGAAAGGGAGGGGCCCAGACTCTCCTCCTCTCCCCTGGATACCAAAATGCATTATTTTCCCTTAGGCTAAAAAGCCACACGAGCCCCCCCCCTATTAGTTTTGAATCGCCACGCTACTGACAGTGTGTCCCAGAAAAGACGGACCCCTCCCTTCTTAATATCTCGGCTTTCAGAAAGTGTATAAGGTTTGTTACGGTCCCGTTTTAGAGCCTTTTTAAGGCGTTATTTTTCGATATCACAGACATTAAGATTCAATATTAGAAAGAGGGTAAAAAATATAATTTTCGATTTTTTTCTCTCATTTCAAAAATATCACTTCTATAATTTTTATTCATTTTCTGTTTTTACACTGTTTGAAAGCTAATTAAATTGCCTTTCCGATAATAATAAAAAAAAAACCCTAGATTTTTAGATTAAAATAGAACGTAAGACATCACGAGTTGAT
>QLNU02015360.1:146630120-146650647 GCA_006491805.2 Dysdera silvatica | reverse complement strand
CATTTATTTTTGTATGATCTATTTCAGTAGTGTAGTAGTTCAAAACTCATTGGTGGGGGGGGAGGGCTCAAGTAGCTTCAAAGAAGATTAAATGATGCGGTCTTAGAAACAACAATGTTTTGGTACTCAATGGGGGGGCTTAAGCACCCTGAGCCCCTCCCTTTCCTACACCACTGATCTATTTATATTTCTTCTTTACGACAAAGGTGACATATCTTTATTCGCTATTTTATAAAAAAATTTTTACCACTGAAATTAGGCGGTGCAGCTTTGCTTTCTCTGAAAACTTGAAACGTACACCTGTAATGGAACTTGGTAATAATGAATTTACGGCTATAATGAACAAATGATTTCGGTGAGTTTGATTGAATGTGAAATATATATGGTTATAGGGAATAACGGCTATAACAAAGAAATACCTCCGGTCCTTTAATGTTCGCTATAACCAAGTTTGGCCACGCTTTATACACAGAGATTGTTTCTTCTTTTTTTTTTCACTCATGTGAGGCAATTGCTCAATAAATATTCGTACGGACCACTTCATTTTCCAAAGGGGGTTGTTTTCTCGAATAATGAAAAGAGGATGTGAAGAAATTAATCGTTACGATTGTGTCTACATCCCTCCCCACTTTTTCTGGTTCATGCTACAACCTATTTTTGGCTGATAATTGCTGAAGAAAAGAAAATGTCAACCTAGCAGTTAAGGTATTGGGACGGTAACCCAGCAGTCGTTAGTTCGAGTTCAGCTTGAATACGTGGCAAATTTTCTCCGGCTGTTATGAGCCAAAACCAGGTATTAGTATGAACCGTACAAAAGTCAAAGACTGAGGAACGAAAAAGACTCAATCCACTGGCGTACGAAAGTGGGGTGGTTGTAATCCCCCAATTTCGATCAAATTTTATCTATATACATATGAATATATATATAGAGTTGTAGCTCTATAACACCTCTCCCACTATGAACTTCCTGCGTACTCCTATGACTCAATCGTAATATAATTTCATACACGAATGTAAAAATGTCTTTAAAAATGCAGTGTGTTCTTTATAATATATATATATATATATATCATTCACTGTAGCTTATGGGAAGCCTAAAGAGTGTTTATTTATTTATTTAATTGGTTTTGGGACTTTATACACACACTTGACTAGCCTGAAACAGGCATATAAATAACAATCAGCAAAACATCTCGTTTCTATAATTCTGACTCAATGGGATCATGTAAAAGTTCAATGGGAAAAAGGGTTAAAGGGCTTCAGGTCGAAAATATTCCTATTTCTGCACGACTAACAAAGACGTGGAGTGAGCTTTTAACACCAAAAACGCAATGCTTTTAAAAAATACGCCCGTGTGCTGAAGGTTCCAAAGGGTTCAATAACGGTAAAAGCCCAGCGCTTAAGACAATTGAAAGGTGGAGAAAGAAAAGCCCCACAAAGCCTTCCCAACAACACAACACACGCATGCAGAGAGAGAGAGAGAGAGAGAAAGAAGAGGTTTGACTCTTTCCAGGGAGAGGTTATTCACATTTCTGGGTGCATCGTGCGAGATTTGTCCCACATCGGGTTTTGCAGAAGCAAAGGAAGGAAGGAAGGCGACTCTGCTGCTAACCTGAATTCGGCCCTGATTCGGGACATTGCTGTTATTAGTTGAAGCCAGGGCAGGACTCGCTCTGGCTGACTCTGACCTCTAGCAGAATGGACGCTGACCTCTGCCGAAGGGAATTGGAACGAAAAGTGGCCTCCAGAGAAAGGCACCCATCATTCACCAATCTCAAAATGATCAGTCCTAATAGTGATGCCACTCAATGAAATCATAATCGTCACACTTATTCTAAGTATTACGACGACGTCTGTTACGAATCGTTCTGGATGTGGAATGGCTTGGACTGCTGATGCAAGCTCAAAGGTGATGTGGTCGTGAGATCTTGCAGCAGTGGTTGTGTGTGTATGCACCATACCCCTTGTTTTCACTCCAACTTCTATATTTTTAGCTTACCAGGTCTAGCATCTTTTGTTGGCCTCAGGCCGACTGATGTTTTACCTGGCTGGTGAATTGCCTTATAGAAAGAAATCCTTACGTAAAATTGGGAAAAAAAACAGCACTGACAAAACCTTGTTAATTCAAGAATTAATAAGGGAATGCTATAATTTAGGTTATTTCACCTTGCACATGTTCGTGAAAAGAAAACACTTTCACGAAGTTTGACTGAAGCTGTTCATACCTGTCATTCACGTCGTGTATGCTATTTATAACTAAGGGAAGTATTTGTGCGCAAATGCACATACCTATATGCACAGCCATTAATGGTTTTAGTTCCACTCGTGAATTTGGAGTACGAAAATCTCGTGCTATCCAAGTTGAAAATTCATATCTGTCAGATTACGCCATTCGTTAGGTAATTTACTTCTTGTTTTTAAAGGTTCTTTGTAGCTGAGTAGTACTTAGTCCTGTAGTAGTTTTTTTGTTTCCTTTTCCCTCTCAATTGTTTAAATAATGTGAAATTTGTGGGCGATTATTCTGGTGGGATCAGTTCAAATAGTATATTGGAAAAGGGGGAATAAATTGCCACTATAAATTAGCTTTGGTGTTAAAAACTACCTCGTTACAAAAATAACCGCAAATTAGAATTCACAAGTGCTTGAAGCTGGAAACAATCAAATAACTCAATGAGGGCCAAAACCAGATATACAAGTAAAAATACGCAGTAAAATTATAATACATAGTTTTACGCATAACTGCCATAGAAATTAAAATAAATATTTTATACAATCTCTTTTTTATATCTCGTTGGAATAATGGTTATAAAATAGCTCATGTAATACCATCTTGACACCTACATTTAAAAAAAAAGATTTAGAAGTATGAGTAAATATTATGGAATTTTTCACGTTTTTTTTTTAAGATACTGTATGTGTATATAAAAACTAATGTATACGAGGTATATTTTTAAGCACCTTTATAAATTTTACGAAAGAAAGCGCTCTAAAATGCAGCACTGAGTACTTGTATTGATGATTTATTTGATTTTATTTATTTATTTTTACTATCCCCAGGCATTTCTAGATTCGTCTTAGACTGTAGATTTGATCTGAAAACGAAACTTTTATTTATTTTTCCTAAGGCGAAGAAAAGAAAGGAATTTTTTGTACATTAAGATCATAAAGTAAAATCTAAGCGGCTTTTAATCAGCAAGCTATCTAGACCATTAATCTAAGAAAAGTTATGGGCTTCTTAAGCTTGTTTTTAAACTGAGTAAACGTGATTTCGCACGAATTCCAAACACGGCACCATTTATGTAGTGCCTGATGATTAGAATATCAAGACAATCGACGCTAACATCTCGATTGTTATCACGACTGAATCGAACCCTATTTCTAATGTTTTCGTTCAAAGAGGAAAGGAGAAACGGATTTGGAACAGCGAGAGGACCCCGCACCGCGAAAGTTCCGTTGACCCACAAGAAGAACGCGCGCTGGTCGCACACATCGAGCGCGACTTGGCGGGGGCGAACCCAGTTCGAACCCGTTTTTTTCGGTTGAGCCTAAGATTTCTTTGAAAGCGTGACCTTGATTTCCTCCCATCCAAGACTTCAACTCGGCGGGGGATCGAGACTTCCACGCAAAACATAGATGGACGGACAAACCAGTGATAGTTGACCTAGATTTGCCGCGAATCTCAGTCTCCCGTCAGCTATCCCCCATTAATTTGTTGAACGGTACATCCTTTGACAAACCCCTTCATCTAGCGGGCGCCTTTTTAAAACAATGGAGCTTAGCTATCCCAAAAGTCATCATCCCGACTCGCAGACTACCTAAAAATAGCCCAGTGTTTGACGAGGATGCGTGCTCACTATGAATGGGGCGATTCCGCGTTTTTATAAGGAGAGTAAAATGACCTCTCTAGCCAATGTCCAGTTAGTGACGTACCGAAATTGGGTCTGTGACCTTTGCCAGCCACCACGGAACATAATGTAAAGTGGGGCTGATCCATTGTTAGTTGCTGTTGAACGTCGGATCCTCAGATAAAACAGCCAAATTGACGTTGAAGCTTGCTTACAGATAAATGATGGTTCAAGGAGTGGAGATTTTTTCTTCCTTTGAATCGTCTGTAACGTCACGCGCAAAGCTGATTTTTTATTAAGTTATTGTTAAAGCATAGAATATTTACATGTGCTTTATTGCTTTTTTTTTTTTTTTACACCAAGAAATTTAACTAGACCTATCTGGTCGACTTCAGAAAAATCAGTTCTAAATACAACAATCCTGTTACGTTACCCCTCTTTTATTATAAATATAGATTTTATGTAAATTACACTCTTGAAACTTTTTGAACCATTGTCTGAGAATGGAAACATCGACGAAGGACTTTAAAATGGTGAAAAAGTTGTCTGCACCAGGTGCTTTAAGTTTAATAATCGTGCGTCAAGCAAAAAATATTTAGATTCAATTAAAATTTTAGAAATTCAAATTGTAATTTTGATCGATTTAAGCGCCCCCATTTCAGGTCACGTTTAATTACAGTAATTGTTCTCCTCTGCATCCATGATTAATCCTTTCAATGAAAAAACGTTTCTTCCATTTACCCAACGATAAGATAGGTAGTGTTATATTGTATACTACTAAACGATGACGAATTGTTAGAATATGTTTTCAGCCACCTACTATCCATCGCGCCTAGCGCATGGATTTTAATTGGCTTCACAGTCATGTCTGTGGGATATATTGAAATGAGTCAATCAATAAATTAAAAGTAAGCACAGTGCAGTTAAGAATGCCTTCATGATAATTTATATGTGCGGTATATTTTTCTTATACCTTGCATTTGTCGAGGGGGAGACTAGAGTTCTGCGTGTAAAATTCTAAAGCAGTAATTATTTGCTTTATTTTACCGATTTCTGTCCTATGGGTACCCATGCCTATTATAGAAATCCGCTTTTCTAGAACAATTTCATTCTCGCATGCAAGTTAAAACATATCTACCGATTTTAAATATTAGATAATATTTAAGCTTCTACATATATAAAATCAGTGGCGCATAATTCAGGAGATCTAAGTAATCGCAGATGGAGCCAGCTATTCGTGCAAGTTTTAATTCTGCTTTAAGAATAATTCTCGTACAGAACTTGGGTATATAAGTAATTTATTATTATTAAAAAAATACGTACTCGCAACACGTTTAATTGCGTAAGATCAGGGAATGAAGTCCTCAAATCGTCATTGCATTTGAGATTTCCCTGAAGAGAAAAAGTGTTATGTGGAGAAAAGAGAGCGCGCCCCACTGGCGTAGGGGGTGTTGATGGGTGTTTTATTGCAATGAAATTTTGTATGCTAACATAGAAATATAGAGTTGCCCCCCCCCCCCATTGAGCCTATAACCCCCCTTATGAACTTTCTGGGTACACCTATGGCTATCCTAGTTTATATAAGGTTACTTAATGAGAGAGATACACTGACTGTCGAGGCCATCTCAGCAAACTGTCTAAGAGTGCGTGAGGAGATGTTTCGTTACTAATTTTATTATTTTATTCATTTATTCGTCTGTTTCTGTTTCATGACCTTTCTCCATCAAGGTCTGCATGGTGTGCCATTTAAACATGTACAAAATTTTAACTTTCAAATTTGTTTACCATGGATTCATAAAAAAAAGGAAAATTTTTCTTCACATAAATAAATAAATAAATAAACACACAGGGCTCAACAAATAGGCGGTGAACCGCTTTCTCCAGACAAGAATGATACTAGCTCGTCTTAATAAGAAAACCTAGGAAACTAATAGGACAAGATGATTTCCTATTCGCCAGCGGTAAGAAATCTGGTCGATTTTAGAGACAAGATCCCCCAACCATCCTTGGCGGTTGGTTACGCTGTCTGAGCGTCCTGTTCGAAATTACAGTGATACCTTCGGCGGCCACCCTTCCCTATCCCTCCCCCTGCCCAATCTACTACTATCAGCGACTAGATTTTTGCAGTTTGGCAAGCAGAAAGGCTTCTTTTCCCACCAGGTACCAAGGTTTTCTTGTTTTTAGGCGAGCGAGTACCGGTCTTGTCTGGATAGTACAAATCGCAGCAAACCGTACTAGCCAGACAATAACGGTACTCGTCTGCCACAATAAGGAAACCTTGAACTCCGGCAGAGAATGAAGATTTCCCCACACTCTCCAACTGCAAAAATCTAGTCGCCAGTGGTGACCAGGTTTTTTCCTGAGTCCTGTATGTATGCATATATGATAAGATTGTTTCTTTCATTGTTATGGAAAGCCACATAAAATCGTTTACTGAAAATCATGCTATGAGAGTTTGGGGCAGAAGAACTGATATAGTATATACGTGGAGTTATTGTGGGGATAATATTAGAAATGTGCGGCACTGTTTTCTTCTGTATGCTTTAATTATATTACAGTGAAACTCCGATTTTATGTTCTTGCTTCGAACTTTTTTCTATTTTTTTCTCCAAAATCCCTAATATGAAATGAATTATTAATTGAATAGGGTGACGTTCCGTCTTCGTGCGTTTTTCCGTATCCTGCGTCGTTTTCTTTTGACAGTCCCCAGAAAAACGCAAAACCAGGGTTTCACTCCAATCGAAGTTTGATGCCTTTTTAGTATATTCCAATTATGCAAATTACTTCGATATATCAAACCGGTACTAGAAACACGTTTTACTTTGTTTATAAGGAAAGTGGGTGCATAAGGTAAGGACAAGAAACTTCTATATCTCACTTTTAAATTGAATAAAGGCATTTTGAGCGATACATTAGGAGATATTATACAATTATCGGTGTTTGTAAACATATTCGTTGATATATACATGTGGTAAATTTCATCGTTTGTTCAAAAATTTGCTATTGCTAATTCTGGAAGTTCATCCACATGCATTTACAATATGGTGCTATGAGGGACACACGACCTAAGCATATGTAAATAGCATTTACCTGAATTCAGTCTTCTGAAAGCATGCTTATAAAGTCGTCCACACACTCTTAGGATTTTTCTCCTACCGCCAAATGAAATTGAATGCAAATTGAATTTTGTCTGAAAAAAAAAAATACTCAATTAAAGGTCAATTAAAATGATACGATTAGACACTAAGAAAAAAATGAGACAAAATAAAGAGAAACAAAACACTCAAGGCATCGTACTGTTGCAATCCGAAGTGTTTCCATCATTCGTTGAAATTGAAACTTTGACAAATTATTGCCCGGATTGCCTAAAACGAAAGCTTAGCTCTATTTTCCATTTCCTTCAAAACTTAGCAGGAAAGAGGAACTGAAAACTGCCCAAAGGGTGAAGAACTCAAGTCGCTTCATATGAGCAGTGCCAGTCATGTTGAACAGTTTAGGTGGCACGCTTCATAGCCAACTGAACGACAAATATTGAAACGCACAAGACGGCAGATTTTAATCAGTTTCCAGGTTAATAACAACCATTATAAACAAATACTATACCCAATGGCGTACCTCCTTGTGCTCATGGAAAGGCTACTTTAAATGCCCGTCTACACTCATAGAATCGCGAGAAACCTTTCCACGTTTTTCAGTGAAATAAATGAAAGTGATGTCAAACGGGGGTATCTGATTTCGATAACATTTACTTTTCACTTGCACAACGTCAGCTGAAAGAGATTGAAGTACGTGAAAATTATACGGATGGAGTCTTTTCGATGAACGCTAGTGGTGTGTATATGTGTTCTGCATGTATGTAGCAATAAACGAATGAAGAGTAACCAAAAGAGAAACCATCCAAATGATAGATGCGTATTAAACTTATGATTGCAAATTTATAGTGCTGTTAATTACGTGCCACAGTTTTACCCTATCGAAGCAGACAACGAGTGGCATACCTTAAAACTCACGTCGTGCTATGTAATTAAATGTAGTGATGTGCACACATATGCCGAACATTTGTTTATGCAATGCTTATGCACAACATTGCACTAGCGCAGTTTAAATAATATATAAGGTAAAGATTCACGCAATGATTACGGAAGAAGTTCGTAAAATAATGTGGGTTTATATGCGATAGCTATGAAAAGGGTCAACAACTGCCTACTTTTACTGCATGTTCAAGTTGTGAGGAAAAGATTTGCAGGACGTGATCTCTTACAGGAAAAATTCAACCAGAGCGCGCATTCACCCTTAGATGGGCGAACGCGTCTGGATTTGATTTCCTGGTGAAAGCTCATGCAAAATAATGCTGCGCTTACTCAGTTGAAAAATCTTGACATTTTGCAGTTCTGTCTAAATTTTCAGGAGTGTGGATGAGGAAGAGTAAGCATATTTTTATGCAGCAAATTCTAACTCTTCGGGAGATAGCGGTATAACGGCCAATTACTCACAAATTTCTGATTCAAGGAACATTCAGAACGTCATTATATAATTTAAAAACAAAGCGGATAAAAGAGAAGAATGGAAGCGAAAGTTTTAGTACAGGCCTGATTATGGGTTGTTTTCGATACAATGGTATTAATGTCATATAAAGAAACCCTAAAAAACAAAGGTAGATTTATGCATTTTAATACAATTTCGCCCCCTGTAGATTTTGAAGTCGTTGTTTATTACTGTTCGGTAGAGGAACAGCCTAGTTTTTAAATCCAAAGTTAACCCTTTTAGACTCCCTCATTTTTTTCTTTGAAACCCTCTCATTCCTATAAAATTAAACTCCGTGTGTCATAAAATCGAAACGTTAGGTGCCCATTGGCGTAACAAATTTTAAGTTTTAGGGGAGGGGCTATAGCTCTCAATCGTAATTTTCGAATTTCTACTAGTGACGGGCAACAAGGGCGGACACAGGGGGGAGGTCACAGGGGGGAGGTCACAGGGGTCATGACCCCCCAAAATATATTTTTTCACTGTAAAAAATTCCAACTTTCATGATAAATGAAGGGTGTTATTCCAAGACCATGGCAAATTCTGTCCGTGACCTCCCCACCCCCAAAAAAAAATGAAGTCTGCGTCCGTCATTGGTTTAGAGCCACCCTCTAACTCACCCACTTGTTACGCCACTGCATGTGCCGTAACAGTAGAGACTAATGACTAACGTATCGAGAAGCCTGTCTGGTAAACATAAGAGACTTTAAAGATTACAAAAACGTATTTTGGCAGTCTGTAAAAAATATCACAATTGAGAAAAACAAAGATTAGTTAAAAGCCTCCGAAACACATTTTAAACGAAGGAGAAAACACTTGGAAAAGTTTTATCTTCCTTTATAAAGCTTGCGATTTTGTGTTACATTTTCGCGGTGTTACACTTCCTTCTAACGCATATGACGCAATCCGATCACAAATGAATTTCATTACGACCTAAAAATTGAGCGAAATGGGGTGAACGTCAAAAGGAAAAGTTCCAATAAAACCTGCTGCAAAATTCGAACAGTTTTAAGTCCCGGATACCCTATTTTCAAGCTCGTAGATAAGAGGCAATACTAGTAATCTCGTTACTTGTGGAATGTCATCAACCAACTATTTTTAACGTTTGGTCCTAATTTTTTATTTGTTTAGGGCAGTGATGGAGACCCTGCGGCATTAAGGCTACACGCGGCCTTGGCCTTCTCGGCCTTTATTTTAAGTGCGGCCTGTTGAATGAATCCAAATTCTGCAGAATTCCTTTTATTAATAAGTTTTGTTTGTTTTTTGTTTTACCTTTATTATAACATTCAAATGAACGTATTTAAAATACAAGAGAATGAAAGAAGACTCAACCAAATGATTTTTCCTGATTGTACTACACAACTGTGAAACACACACACATTCGGTCTTCTTAGATTATAGCTAACTTATTGCCGTCCTACCAACACGAAAAGGTTTCCCACCCCCAAGTTAAGAAATGCTGACTGACAAAGTGTGGGTGAGATGGAAAGAGATATGTTTACAATCGTAGAAACAATTTCATTTCTTGAGTTCTTTATTAGCATTCCTTCAATTTTTTCCACGAAAACTGAATCTTACCGCGTATATTTGAAAAATATCGAAAACAAACAGTTTAATTGTACTATATTGTACTGACCAGTCTTTCAATGCTCGTTGACCTTTTTTTCCCCTCTCTCTTGATGCTTTTTATAATTTGCTGGAACACCCCTTGCATAGACGTACGTAGGAAGTTTATAAGGTGGGGGGTTATAGGCTCAATGGGGGGGTTACAGAGCTACAACTCACATATTCCTATGTTAAATATACAAAATTTCATTGCAATAGAGGTTACAACCCCCCATCAACATCCCCCTGCGTACGCCAGTCACCCCTTGCATATTCAGAAAAGGACCTATCTACTTGAAGACGTTGGCACATTAATTTTAAAATCGAATATTTTCAATAAATGAATAGAGGAATAAATACAAAGCAAATTATATAAATAAACTTCGAACGTAAATTAGACATTTCAAACATACGGTATATATAGAAGCGGATATTCCCATCTCCGCTTTCATAATATAAAAACAATGGATTAAAATTTAATATTAAAATAAAGTAATTCACAATTTCACGCGCAAATATTACGTAAAACCTTGGAAAATGACCGAATTTTAACGAACTGAATTACTAGTAAGTAGACCGCATTCAAGATGGAGAATTTTCTGGAAAGACTCAGACTACATGTAGACGTAAAGACTGATGAGCGATAACTGTACACTATTAAAAACGGATATTAGCCTTGGAATTCCGAACTGTGCTTCATCAACGAAATCTTTTCTGCGAGAACAAAATGGAGTCGGAACGTGCCTATTCAGTGTCGCTTTTTAGAGATTTAATTCGTTACGCCAAGTTCCCTCTGACATCACTGAACTGATCGCCGGTCTATCGAAGGCGACATGCAAATCATATGGCTTCGGGGTCGGTGTCCGCCGTAAGAAGTTTGCTATGTGTGTGTGTGTGTGTGTGTGTGTGAGAGAGTATTAGAGAGACATCCGCAGATAAAGCGAAACAGTGAAAGTCGACGGGGAAAAATCGGCCGACTTTTCCCCCTTCGCTGCTGCAAAAACCCTGCCAGGAGAATAAAAAGAAAAAGTTAAGTTTGATGCCGCATTTCACTCTTGGTCTGTTTTTCATCCCGAGAGAGCAAAGAGAAGGAAAGGACGTACTAAGAGCTTTCTCGCTGGCGGGCGATGGCCTGGGCTAACTAGGTCGCACTCCACTTCTCAACATTCTCTCTGTGGATAGTTGGCAATTAGCAGCAGCGGTCAAATAGGTATTCGACCGTGACGTGACGACTTCACTACGCTGATCTCTACCCCTTCACATACAGTTCTATTTTTACGCGAGCTACCTGAGAGAAAAAAAGAAAAAAAAAAGAAAAAAGAAAAGTGGTTATGCTTCCGCTCCACACACATTCCCATACTCTTCCATAAACGTTATGCTCAAGCTCTCCGCCAATACCGTTACAGGTAATGACGGTATGCCATGGCGCTTAAATCTAGGTAGCTTAAAAAATAACGCTTTATTTATTTATTTTTTATTGTCTTGTGGCGGGGGTTAGGGATTTTTCCCCCTTATCACTATAGGACGTGTTTATGGCAAAGCAACTCATTTTTTATGAAGCGTGAAGAGATGTGGCAACTAGTGGTCATTGAATCAAATTCGTTTCATTCTTTATTTAGCTTTTTTTTTTATATATTGATTTAATTCTCTATCTTATTTTATTTTTCTGTCTTTCTTCTATATTGACATTTCTTAGATATAACTTTTTTTTAACGTTTTACGGACGTTTTAAGCGAATTCAAAATCATGGTAGACTTATTCAAAAACTTAGGCTATGTCAACCATTATACTTCGACTACGCCAATTGCAACAGTTGGCGAAGTAAACACAGGCTACTGATAAACTGTTATCTGTGTCGACGAAAGGAATTGAACTATAGAGACAATAATTACTCAAGCGAAATAATGTTAACTTGATAATCCATTCGTTTCCAGTTTTACAAATCGGACTTCATTTTCGATAAACTTTAAGTTTATCTGATTTTGGAAAATTATGGAACCGCAAGTATATGAGTTTACCCAACGTCACTGATTACGTTTGAAGTAGAAGTTTCAAACGTCACCAGATATATGTGTAATTATGGACTCTTGACTCTCACACCTACATCTAAATTACCTAACACTAGTTAAAGATGTAACAGATTTTGATAAAAACTTTGGGTTTTATGATTATACATGCTGGTAATGTAACGAAAATGCCCTTTCTAAGAATTCCAGTACTAATATTCCAAAGGGAAAATACTACTGCTGGTTTTGATAAATTTTAGTCTCACTAAAGACTGCAAATATGTTTGCAGAGAATGTCAACTTTTTAATTTTATAAATTTGTATGCTATGGATATCAATTATAACGGCAGGAAGATATAGTTCATTTTTCTACGTGGTCATTACGACTTAACAAGGAGAAGAACTTGTTAAGCTATTCAATTTAAAAGAGCTTATTTTAAAATAACATATTTAAAAAGTTCAGCTTGCTCTTTTAATTCTACGAACAGCTTTTGAACATGGCCTGAACCACAAAGACTTAAAAATAGCTGCCTAAAATCTAACCTGCCTTATTAGTAGAAGTTTTTAATACTTTATTTTAATGAGAGGAATAATATAAAATTTAAGTAATTTGGCATAATTAAGTTATTAAATTTTTCAGTAAATTCTTTTAAAGTGAAACCTCCATTAACTGGACTCCTTTTGAACATGGATAAAATTAACTGTTTTCTTTCGAATTCAAACATTTTTGTTAGTTTATTTATTTTATCATTACTTTTATGACGGCAATAACTTATTGTCCTTTGCTAAATATGTGATCATTTGCAATTAGATAATAAATAATATGAAAATGTAATGCACAATACAGCAAATAATATATCATCTTACGTACTTTCCCTCTTCATACAAATATTTTAATGATTATTCCAAGCCAAGTTGCACGCTGACTATTATATGCATTACAAGCGCAACATCATATTGCATGCTGATCATTATATGGTGTAAGATCAGAGTGCAAACTGACCAATAAATGTGCCCCTAGCGTAATACTAGAGTTCATGCTGGTTATTATACGTGCTGGGATATTACGCCAATTGCAAGAGCTTTGTTTCTAAAAGAATGGGCATTTCTGTATTGCGTCATATACAAATAGGCAGCATTAATACATATCCAAAACTTGGAACTCTGTTAGTAGCATATAGTATCGGCCTCTCTTTGACTAGAAGCATATTATTAACACCAAAAGCATATGTTAATAACATGGTTGCGGAGCAGTTTGATGCAGAGGATGCACTTTTGAAGGAAGGACGATTCTTTATGATCCAGTTAAAACATCGTAATACATTCCGTAGACTATTTTTCTAAGGATAAATCCCACTTTTTAATGAACTCATGAAGTTCATTGTCAATAGTAAGTAAGGCACCAATATAACCTTGAAAGCGTTTGTGCCAAGACGTACGCCAAACTCACAAAATATAAAAATAAAAAGCCAGGTATTATTGATTCACCCTACGCGATCATACTATCCACGCTCTCGTTCCACTTTAATGATATCATTTAACTGAACTGGAATGTTAATTCCCCTTAATTTTTTAAGAACATTAAAAAGCGCTCAAAATGTTCGAAGTATTTGTGATCGGGTATATATGTAAAATAGTGTTATGAAACCACATTCAACGAAGTGGGAAATGAATAATGTGATTTGTGTTTTGTAATATAGTATTTTTTCGTTCTAAAGTTATTCGGAACATAGTGTTTTTGTTTGCCATAATAATTACAATTCACACACGCATATACGATACTCGAATAGTTTTTGCGCACAAAATCATATAACTAATTTCAGTAAAACTCGATTGAAATTACGATAATGTTAATCACATGGGGTCCGTTAAGATAAAAAAATAAATAAATAATATTTTAAGCCATTATCGATGTAGTTTAGAATGAAAAAGTACATTAGGTTTCTATATCTAAAGTCTATAAAATATTACAAAGATTTGAAATTTCTTGATTTATTTATATATCAGGAAGGGTTTATAACATTTGCTTGTGTGTGACCATATATCTGAATTCCTTTACCTCAAATGTATGTAAATTTTTTACAATTACTACGCTGAACATAGGCAAGTTCCTGGGTTGTTGGTCACCCTGGTGTCCAACAATATTTCGCCACCCTTTGTTAATTTAATATTGTTCATTTAGAATTTGGAATATTTAGTTTATATTTTATATACGCATAGTTTGAAACAGTTGTCATATAAAAGAGAAATGATTTTTAATTTTTATTTTCATAAAATGAAACAAAAATCCCTGATATTTTCTTTTTTATTATTAGTAAAAGTACAAAATGGTATCATAAACGGCCTGAGGCCACGGCCCTCGTGATTGGTGCCAGCTCAGGTGCAACTTTTTGCATTCCTGTTTTTTTCGGGAATGCAACTTTTTGCATTCCCGAAAAAAAACGGTCCTGGCCGTGATTGAAAGGCGAGAGACGAAGGGCAAAGTGAGGCTAAGTTACAAGCCATCGATGACCACTGGCTCGTACACGAGTCAACCTAATGAAATAATTATTCGCAATAATCTTATTTCCATACCAATAGCTCGGTTGACCAATCTGTGGGGGCGGCGGGGGAAGCAATCGGAAAAGGAAATCACCAATGGACGTTCGTTGCCCTCGCAGTGCAGGAGGGAAAATGATAAAAAACCAATCCACCGCTTCCCACCTCGGCAAGAACGAAACAAAAACGAACGGATTTCGCTTCGACAGTATGTCAGTGGTAGCAATCATTTTCTCCTCCCTCGAGCAACAACGGTTAACTGGGAAATAAAAATAAGAGTGAAGGGGGAAAAAAAACGCGCATTTTCGGGGTAGGGGAGGCAAAGACGAAAACCCAACGGAGCTACTTCGAGCATATCTGGTGCTTCCACAAGAGGCATTGACCTAGAATGGAAGCAAGCTTACCATTGAGGAAGCAAATGCTACTAACCAAAGCGCAACACGCGAAAAGCTATACAAAGGAGGTAAAAGAACTCTAGAAAGCGAGATTTTTTCCCCTCAAGAAATTGCCTGTGATTGGAGTCATGAGGCAATTTGGACGAATATCGAAAGCTTTCGCTTTGTCTAAAATCGACAATAAAGACCTTTTCAACAACGTCTTCTTCTGATGGAGAGGGGGAGGGGGGGGGATAGGTGCCCCTCTCTCTGAAAGTGACACCTATTTTTGAGGTCACATCAAACCAAAATACAGTGTTCCCACAAAGGATGATTCTACCCCTATCTTAATTGCCATCCCGCTGTTATAAATGCAAACGCTAAAAATTTAACCAAATTTTGATTCATAAGATAGTTTGAAGGAACGTCCAAAGCCTTCATTTTCTCTGAAATTGACACCAAATACCCCTTTAATCATCACCATCTTTGGATGAAGTCAAATACCCTTCACTTCGGAAAGTGACATGCATTTACGAGGTCACGACAAAACACGACATAATTTACCATAAAACGTTGGGATTTTGGCCCCATCTTAATATGCTATTACCATGAAAGCACGCTAAATTAAACTAAATTCTCACTTTACAAAATTCTGAAATTTCATTAGCGAGTTTCTATAAAGTTATCTGAGGTTTCGAATGGAACCCATTTTCACTAGTTGTTCGGTTTAGTTCTTTGGAAAAATCTTTGGAAATTCTACCGAGATTGTGGGCAACGTTGGGAAAATTGCTGCAAGAACAATATACAATGAAAGGGTTTTCTTTTTGTATGAAGGAGACTAAAATTTGAGCAGTTTATCTATATATTTTGTTTCATGTAACAAGTTAATAAATACCTTTATATTAAAAGTGTTTTGACAATGAAGTTAATTGCTTCTAGACTATTTTGTCAAAATTACAAATTATTGCACTAAACAACGGGGTTAAGATAAAAGAAAACGTGTTGGAGTAATTCTTCCCGGAATGAAGAGAAATAAAAAAAAAGAAATTTTTGAAAAAAAACTATATTATTGCGTTTACAGGGATTTTCTCTGTGGGTAACGATTTCATTATTCCACTCATCAGCCTATGAGGTAGTTTCCATATTTGAAAATTATTTATCAATTCATTTTATACATTAATTCCATTATTAATTCGACTCTTGACAGCATTCTAAAAATGATGGGAGCCCATCACATGCCAGCAGTAGTGTAAGTTTGCGAGTAAGAATTCTAATTTAAAAACAAAAACGATTATATTGACAAAATTTCAACTTCTATCTTCATGCGCTCATATAATCTACACTTAAATCAGAAGTATCAAAATTTTCGACGCAGTATTTTTTTTTTCGCCTGTGTTTTAAAGTGACATTATCCAGTGTTCTGGGTATAAAATAGCACAAGTTTTAAACTAAATCAAAATAAAATTACGTAACTTTAAAACTTTCTATTTGATCAAGTGTTGTGTCATGGATGAAAAAGCTAGTTTAGGCAAAAATCAAAACATTTTCAATTTAAATTTCGAAAAAAAATAATATATATATATATCATCACACGAAGAAGCTAAATACTAACTAGATTTCAATAAATTATGTTTCTGAAAAGTAGATTATTTTGAATCTGTAAATCAGAAACCGATTACTTAAGAGGTAAGTATAATTCGCTAAATAATAATAAATAAAAAACGATTGTTTTCTTATAATAATTTTTATTGCGAATATGAAATTAAATAACTTCAATCTATAAATATATAACAGGAAATTATCTATACGTAAATAATATTTAACGTTAATTTATAATAATATGGAAGTAATAATTTCTATATTTTTGAACTTCAATTAAGAGGGCAATATCTTTTTTCAGTAATAGCAAACGTATTAGATATTTAAAATTAATCTTTTTAATCAAATGATGTATGACATACGAAACTCCATGTCTCATGAATGAAGGAGAACAGTTAGCCAAATATTAAAAAACTATTATTAATAAATAGTCCCTGACATTATATATATGCATCACTATTTTTAATTTTTTTTAAAGATATTCAAAATCCCTCCTGACGTATTATTATATAAAAAATAAATATTTGAATCTAATTTTTGAAAATATTTTGATATTTGTAGCATATTTATTTTGACGATTACTATACTACATCCTATCTAACATGTCATAATCGTAAAAAAACGGCCGGATTTTTACCTAACTGTTTAATAAGATTTAAGGCTTCTGTTATTGCCAAACTCAACGTTCTTTAAGCGTATTTTTCCCATAAACAACTTGATAAAAATTAAAGTTTAGTTTATGATGATAAATCAGATCTAAACATCAGGTGCTCGATTCTGAATTATTCTATTAAAATACTTTTTGCATGTACAGATTAGCACATCAAATGTACGTTCTTATTAAGTATGAGATACTAATTTTTCCGCATAAAGTAATTCGTTTAATAAGAATATTCTTCTAAAAGTATAAATTTCGTTTCATGGTCACGCATTACAACGATAAAAATTGGAAGATATGACTGAGAAATGGTCGCAATGCCAAAAATATTTAATAAATACAATAATAATGTGCCGTCTAGTTACCACTCTAAGACACCAACATTTCATCCCAATGGGCTATTTTTAGTAGTCAGGGCTTTGTTGGTACCAAGAAAAAAGATTTTACAGTATTTTATTTTATTTTTATTTATTTTTTTTACAATCTAGCATTTTTCAGGTAAACCTATCATCTCTCCACTATTTAGGCAGGCACTGTTTAAACACTCACGCTGACACTTTTCATCAATACTGATTTTTTTTTACTACACACTGATACTGATATTTGGAAACGTTTTAAAATAAATAAAATTGTCTATTACAAAAAAATTATAAAAAAACCCAATTTCAGTCATTTTGGGAGACATTTTCCTATTGGAGAAATAAATAATTTCAGATAGGGGAAAAACCAAGTATTTACCTAAGAAACATCGCAATGCAATTGGGGAGAATGACATTATTAGTTTTAATTCACGCTTGTTGGCGACTTCTTCAAAAATTTTTACTTTGTATATCAAGGGAAACAATCATCGTTAATATAACAATAAAATTATATGTATATATATATATATATAAACAGAACAATAATATAGTTAATGCTAAACATGAAAATGACGAACTAAAATAGAAGAACCTAAAGTTTCACCATGAATTTATCACAATAGAAAAAATGCATATAAATCTAAGTATATGAATTAACATTTCCGTAATTTTTAAAGTTAATGACTAAAATATAATTGAGAATTAAAAACCTAAATAAATAAAGCATCGCTATCATTCAAGTTCAAATCATAGAACTTGCAATTCCGTATTAACTTTAAATTAAGCGCATCTCCTAACATGGATAATATACAACATAAATATTTCATTTTTTAACTTTTTATAAAGTTTCTCTTAAAATGAATTTAAAACAATGATGAGCTGAAAAGGATTTTGTAAGGGCATGCATTGAGAAAATATGATTTGAAGACATTATATGGAAGACATCCGCAGTACAAGGCAACATGCTTTAGGTTTAAATCATGTGTATTAAAGAAGCCGTATCGAATACTTCTTGGTTCGGCGACCACTGTCCGAGACATTTTTGGACGTTCCGGCTCTCTGATTTTCGCGACATAAGTGCCGGAACTGATATTCCGTAACTTTTCCCTTTTGTGTAGACACCAGTACGTGGAGTATGAACTCTACTGTTAAGTAAGCCACACCAGTGTAATCCGTTTTTGATGAAGGCTAGCAAATCATGTTTATAACGAAAAATGCGTAGCGACTGACGGTTAAAAGCGAAATAAAAGTAGAAGCGAAGACGACATTTTCGGGTTTTCAAAGTTCGCAGAACGGCGGCTTCACTGCACACATCAACAGATGGGTTTCGATTTTGCTCCGCGCGCATGCTGAAGCACAAATTCGCCTTTTTATGAATCGGAATGGCAACTTTTAATATTGATAAATTGCACACATTCACTGCCTTACACTGGGATAAGTCAGCATGCATTAACGGAAAAAAGTGAAGGAACAGGCTATGAGAAGAAGCAGCAATTTTCGCATAGAAATTAAAATAAATTATTTTTCTTTTGTATTCAATAGGAATAACCATGCGCCATTAATATAGAATAAGGCCATCCGAAGGCATACAACTAACCGCATAAAACAATACCATATTAGGAGGCATCAACGTCAAAATAAAAGCAAGTGCAAAGGGAAAAAAAAATCATACTTTTAAAGCATAATATTGCGAGCACAATAAGCGATGCAGTATTTCGTTTATAAGCTAAAGATAACAGAAAAGAAAAAAGAAGTAGAAACAAAACAATCTAGACTAAAAAATTTATGCTTCGTTCGAATTTTCCATTTAACATTTACGGGAAAAAAAAGGAGCCAAAAATAGACTCACCTCCGTTGCGATCCCAATGTTCTGCCAAAGTGCGAGCCGATCTTACGAGCGGTCGAAACGAGCTTTCGGACCCGCCTTTTCGGGCACGCGCAATGATGTCGCTCGGTGACGTCATGCAGAAATGGGCTAATCGCCAGGCGCCTCGAAGATCACGTGTTTAATCTGTGAAAAGTGCCATCGTTTGGCGAAGAAAAGTTCTTTTGGCGTCGTGACGAGCAATATCGTTGACCCCTCCATCATTGAAACCACAAACGAAGGAAATATGATAAACTTAATGATCAATGAAAGACGAGCTTTGGTGTTGCTTTCTTTAAACACTTTTCATTTCCGATATTTGTTTGAAACTTAAAATTTAATGAACCGTTTACTCGTATTACATATACGTAAAGCGCAATGCAGAATTTTTAAAGCTACAGGGAGTGGGGGAGCCCGAGCACATATTATACACATTTATACAGTATGACATATGGAAAACTCCCTTTTAATTATTGGGGTAGTGGGTCTGGACTTTACAGGCCCATATAACCCTCTATGCCCATGGGAAACGTGTTACATATTTACAAGGGCCCCTCCATTTTTTTATCACTTCAAAGGTGTCTAATGGACACTTTAAACACTGCATCAGAATTCTCAAGGATCACATCAGGCGAACGTGTTAAGCAATTGATTTATGTGTTATCAGGTGCGAATATGTTAAACTCTGTCAACGTTTGGCAATTTATGAAATTTTGGGGAATAACTTAGAAAATTAATTTAGTCATTAAAACATTATTCCTATATATTATTTATTTGTTTATATATGACACGTGAAGAGAAACAAATATTTTAATCTTGGATTTAAAAATATATTTAAGACACTGCGACAAAATTAGTCAATAAGTATTGACTGTATGATGATTTGAATACTCCACTTTAAAATTAAAAAAAAAAAAAAAAGTTCCTTTACGAGAGTGAAGGTGATGATGTGCATTATCCCGATATATATCAACAGAAATTTATATTCTTCAATTTATGAAGTATTGAGACGTTTTAAAAGGCTAGTACACCAAAGTTTTCCTGTTGGCATCAAGAGCAACACAAAGGAACGCCAAAGTAAGAAACCAACTCCAAAAGTAGCCAAATGCAGGCAACCCGCAAAGGCGCTTCCTGCGAACGTCTTTCGCTGTTCGC
>QLNU02015360.1:146590765-146621467 GCA_006491805.2 Dysdera silvatica | reverse complement strand
TATTAAATAAATTAATAAAATATTACATCAAAACATTAACTAATTTTAAGTCCCCTATAGATGCCAGGGACCCCCTGTAACAAGGGACTAGCTACAGGCCTTAATGTAGTAATCGTCATGTGATGAAAAATAATTTTCTAAAAATTAGGGCTATACATTTATTTTTTACTGAACAAATGAACTAATTTTTCTGGAAGTGTCCTTTCATTTTCAATTCTTCCGCGTTACACAGTTTGGGAACCTCTTATGTAGACGAAGAAATAGTATCAAATGAAGTGAAAAATGTGCCTACTCGTAAAGATACTATTTCTGCTCTAATGCTTTTGCAAGATTATTTAAAATCAAACAATTTTGATATGAAAAGCGTTAATATTTTAACAGATCAAATCTTTAATCATTTATCAGAACATCCATGCGCGCAAACAAAGTTAACTGGTTTTTTCCACTAATATAGTACATGTCTTTACGTAAGTACTACATTGCTTATTACTTTTATCAACAGAGTAATACAGAGGGTGTTTACACATTTTTAGAACGATTTCAATAGAGGATTAAAAAATGAAAATATTTTGTGGGAAAATGGATCTGGCAACATGTTATTATTTCAAATTAAGATTATCGTCTGCTACTTTCAAATTCATTTTTCATTCAAAATGGCGCCTGTAAACAAGCTGTGGATCGAAGAATACGTTTTTGCGCTTTCCGAAGAGAAATATTCTTATTCCATTATTAAAAAACGTTGTGAAACGCATGGTATAAAGATTTCTAAGTGCAAAATAAGCAACATTATTAATAGAAAAGGGAAAGACCGTTAATCAGAACTTCTACATAAAAAGAGGACTCCAAATGAATACCCGAACAAGGTATGTACTGTTGCAAATATTTCTAAAGTGAGATCACTGGTAACAAGAGAAAATCCCCCGATGCAGAAATCAATTGCAAACTCTTTAAATACTTCTGTAGCAACAGTAAATAAAATAATAAACCAAGATTTATAACTTAAAAAAGCTAAAAAACATAATCTTCACCGTCTTTTGTCGAGACATGTGGCTCAACGCAAGACATGTTGCAGAATCCTGTATGAAAATTACTTAGAAGGAGATAAATGGAAATACGTTGTTACCCTTGATGAAGCAGGGGTTTACCTAAATAATTGTAACAAAAAAAGGTCCATTTACTATCGTAAGCGTGGAGAAAAAAATTTCCAAACTTGGTGCCGAGAATGCAAAGAAAGCTTCAGTAAAGGCTTTATGATTGTCGCAGGTTTCTCTTACAATGGGAAATTAAAAATAAAAAAGTGGAAAACAACGTTAAAATCAACTCATCATATTATCAGGAAAATGCTTTACATCCGATATTTACAGAAGAAATTCCATTTTTTTTATCACGACGATTTTCAGAGTATAAAACTGCATCAAGACAAAGCCAGCAGTCATACCTCGAAAACTACCACTGCATTCCTTGAAAAAATGAAAACTGATGCAAGTGTTGCATATATATAGAGTCTGCCTTTTCAACATATTCCTGAGAAGTCCCCTGTTGTTTCTCCTATGAACTATTGTGCCTTTGGTCCGCTGAAAAGAGCTTTCTCTAAGCGCAAACCCACTACCATTGATGGACTTTGGAAAGTTGTGGAACAACAATGGCAAGCAATACCTCTGGAAACGTTGCGAAAAGCCCTTCTATCATGGAAAGCATGATGCAGACTTATAGTTCAGAAACAAGGTTATCAGATGGAATATTTAAAAAAATAATCTTTACATTTTAAACATTAAAAAAAAAAACGGCTCCAAAATCGTTCTAAAAATGTGTAAACACCCTCTGTAGTACCGTACGTTATAAATATTGGAATAAATAATGAATATTGTTTATAAAATTAGAAATAAGAATATCTAATTTAATAATAAAATTTAATAAAAATTTAATGAGCAAATTATTTGCACGCTATAGTTTAGAGAATACGGCCTTTATGTAAAACCTGCTTATATATAAATGACTTCGTTGATGCATCCATTTGCATATATGCAGTTTCGACTGTACTTCAATCTGTTAGACATATCCTCATATAACTTCAATTTGTTAGTTTTATCCTCATAAGTGTAATCGACGTGGATTATAAAGTCTCTTCCAGTATGTAAGTATATTTATTACTGTATTTCAATATGTTCTATTTTTCACCTGTTTATGTTAATTAATATATACATCCTTATTGGAATCATGCTGCCACTATACGCAACTTAATGATGTTGAGCTTTCATAAACTGCACATTTTGTACGTTACAGTCATTATGTTTAAATTCTAGTATTTTTCTAATTTCTAGCATTACACACACACACACGGAAACATAATATGGGGAGAATTATCCCCATAAATCAACTTAACAAAACTTAAGAAACTACTTGATAAAACATATCAAAAATTGTGTTTCAAAACAGGTAAACATAAAGATAAACTGATTTACGAAAACAAAATATTAAACATAACTAATATAAATATTTTAAAAGTAGCATTATATATTTACGAAAGATTATACGAAAATAAACACCTAATTTTGATTAAAATAAGTGAAAATGAACATAATTATAATATAAGAAACAAGAAAAAATTAAATATAATAAAAATAAGAACCAATATAGGTAACAACGACATTAATTATTACGAAATTGGTATATGGAACAATATGCCACCAACAATCAAAGAAACTAAACCAAAGAGTAAATTTAAAGACAAATTAAAGGAATATCTTCTAGAGAATCAGAAATATAATGTGCCACGGTTGCAAGTGTTTTCAATATTTTCTTTCTTAACTTGCCTAGTGTATACCTTATTTTATATATATTATGCATGAATAAATTTTGATTGATTTATTGACATTTGTATTATAGCTGCATAATATTATCAGGACGCCTAAAACCCACAAATTCACCGCTTCATCTACTCCACTTCAAATAATCACCAAATGCAAATTTTCAGCTGATAAATTGGAATAACAAGGGAATAAAAATAAATGGTGAATATTTAAATCATTTGCGGTTTGCTGATGACATTGTTATTTTTTCAACGAACCCATCAGAACTCCAAGACATGGTACAGGAGCTCTCAACTAGAAGTAAAGAAGTTGGACTCAAGATGAACCTACAAAAAACTAAGATCATGTTCAATAATTTTGTAGAGGAAACAAAAATACAAGTTGACAACATTGAGCTAGAAATTGCTGATTCATATATTTACCTTGGCCAGCTGATTTCAATGGATGGCAACATTATGAAAGAACTCAACAGACGTATTAAACTTGGCTGGAGTGCATTTGGAAGAAACAGTTTTATCCTGAAGGGGAAATTGCCTTTGTGTCTAAAAAGAAAGGTCTTCAACCAGTGTGTATTGCCAGTCCTCTCTTATGGATCAGAGACATGGAGTCTAACAGTTGGAGCAATACGAAAGTTACAGACAACGCAAAGGAGCATGGAGAGGTGCATGCTTGGAATAACTAGGAGAGATCGAAAAAGAAACACTTGGGTGAGAGAGCAAACTAGAGTAGAGGACATCATTGTTAAAGTAAAAGGGCTGAAATGGCGATGGGCTGGGCATATTGCAAGAAGAACTGATCAACGATGGACAACAGAAATTCTGAACTGGATTCCAAGAGACCACCGAAGACCTAGAAAACGTCCTCAAACTAGATGGGTGGATGAAATAAGAAAACAGGTTGGGGTGACGTGGAAGCGAATTGCTCAGGATAGACTTGTGTGGAAAGCATTTGGAGAGACCTTCATCCAGCAGTGGATAGATAATGGTTGAATATGATGATGATATACAGTCGGGCAGGGTTTAAGCTGCAGTCGCATTTTTCGCAAAATGCGAAGAAAAAATTATTGCCCATCGCGAAAATGCGACAGGCATTTTTAACCACAGTTTATTCTCTGAAAACAGGATTTCTCGATTCCAGAATATCCGTTTTGCACTTCAGCGATCTTTTCTTGTTCCTTTTTGTTTCCTCTTCAAAATTCTTAACAGCACCTGTTAAGCATCGTTGATATAAATAATTTCATTGATACGATTTTTCGAGCAGCGAAAGCAACTAATATTTTTCAGCATTTTGCTACAACTTTTTTCCCATTTTAGCATTTTTGCGACAGCATGCTTTGAGCCAGCTTAAATCCTGCAGTTGGGTCTCTTTTTATGCGGATCTTTCTTCATGCGGTTTCGAAGCCGTATGGTTCGCATTTTTATATTTCATCAAATTTTGAATATATATATATATATATATATATATATATATATATATTATTAAAATTAAAGATTTTACTGCGCATGATTCATGCGCAACATTCGCAGAGAAAATTTGACTTGGGTCCTTTTTCACAATCACCCACTTATATATTAAATTTAAATAAATTCATTTATAGAGGAAGGCGTACACATACGCAAAAACGACTAAATTTTTTTCATCATAGAACTCACGCCAATTACAGCTTGAATTTGCAAGTAAAAATGTGTACTAATTTAAGAATTACATACGAACAAGTGAGAAAAAGTGTACGAGGCTACTGAGGCAAAAACAGAATCTTATGATAATGATGTCTGAAAGAAAAATTGGTATTTTCTCATATATTTTTGTATGATGTATTTATACACCTTCTTTACGATAAAGGTGACATATTTTTATTCAACACTATTTTATAAAAAATTTTGATAGCCCACAAATTAAATCCTGGCTACAGCCTCATGTGCATATAAGTAAGATATATTATAAAACTACAGCTTTCATAAAAAAAAAAGCTAAAACATCGTTCTATTTAAAAAATAAAATAAAATAAAATACTCAAGGCTTTGTATTTCATGACAATCAACACGAAATTGATAACGTGTGCGTTTTTATTTGTTTGTGTGAGTTTCACTGCGCAAAGAGATTTGGCAGGGCATGTGCGCCAGGAACTGCAATTTTCGAGGAATTCGAACATTTTAGGCCTAGGGAACCAACCACGGATTATAGTGAACAGTTGGTTTTGTAAGTTTTTTGCGGTGGAGTTGAACCCGGGACAACCGCGATGCGAGAACGCACGTCAAATTGCAGACGATGAGTAATTCAAAATGCAAATTAATTTAATATTTATTTAAAAATTTATCAATATTTAACTAATTTATCAATATTTTATTTAACTAATTTATCAATATTTATTTAACTAATTTATCAATATTTTTATTTAACTAATTTATCAATATTTTATTTAACTAATTTATCAATATTTTATTTAACTAATTTATCAATATTTTGTTAACTAATTTATCAATGTTTTATTTAACTAATTTATCATGTTTATTTGGCAATTTATCAATATTTATTTAACTAATTTATCAATATTTTATTAATTATCAACATTTTTTAATTAATTATCTATATTTCTAATTAATCGTAATGCATTCTTAATCAATTATCTATATTTTTAATTAAATTCCAGCAATATTTTAATTAATTCAGCAATATTTTAATTAATCTCATCTACATTCTTAATCAATTATCTATATTTTAATTAATTCAGCAATATTTAATTAATTCAGCAATATTTTAATTAATTCAGCAATACTTCAATTAATTTATCAAAATTTTAATTATGTAATAAAAATGTTTATATAAAAAAATTACATTTACGGGTATTGGTAGCAATAACCAGCTATGCAAGCGAGTTATCCCAGCACTACGGTGAGCAAGTTAGTGGTAGAAAGTACTTTTTTTCCTTTTTTGGTGGGGGCAGGGCAGGAATCCCGGACCCGAGATAACTGCACGCTAGGTGGACGCTGCCACCACTCCACTACACTACGGCAGAGCCGTATGTTTTTAAGTAGTTGATAATTCGTTATTTATAATAATCAAATGATTACGAAATCGAGGAGAGTTAAAATTAATTTTGTTGCGCGAGAAAATCGGCAAAAAACTTCCCGCTATAAAAGTCTTGCTCTTGATGCTTTCTGAACAGGTGGATGTTCCCAAGTGAAAGGGTGGGTCTGGCACAAAACCCCTTCTCAAAGTCCTGCGCTAACATTTTAATACATTTTCAAGTTGTTCGACAGCATTTCCATCGGACCAAATCTCACACTGCTACTCAGCGTTGTTAGAACGATGCCGTGACAGGTGAGGGTGTCGTGAAAACGACTCAAAAGAGAGGGAGGGAGGAAGGAAAGAATGAAATGAAGGAAGAGAAAGAAGGCCGGCGGGCCTCGGACCGTACACTACCGCATTTAGCTCTTGGTCACAGCCGAAGGGGCCCGTCGGAGGTCAACGTTCGTAACCCTCGGCTGGGTCCGGTCAATTCTCGTCAGCACCCAAGGAAAGCGGGAGCTAGGCCACGGGCCAACGCGATCGGGCCCGCCATCCACCCCTGCCCTTCTTTCCGCGTAGCTTTATGCAACAATATCTTCATTTGCTGTTGCTTTTCGACCCCTTCCATCGATAGCAACCCCCCATTCCCCGTTCAATCAAAGCAACCCAAGTTTCCGTGACCCCTGTTTTAGAGGACCTTGACCTTCGCGCTCTTGCACCGCAACGATTAACGGTTCTATAAGAACTTAGTACCTAGAAATTAAGGGTGTTTCCCGCCTTTATTGCGTACTTGAACACCACTGTTTTGATGCCAACATTTATTAGGTAACTAAAACAACATGCGGGAGGGATGATTGTTTTGAGACTGTTCACTACTGTACATCGAGGAATTCTAAGTGTAGGACTCCATTCGGTTTTTGCCCGACGCTATCCCCTTTCCCAACCAACCACAGCCTCGGTCCTGAAATCTGAAAAAGAGACCTCTCCAGTTTGCAATATTTTAAAACTTTGGTTGCGTGTTTTCTTAATTTTACGACGAAGGGAAATTTTACATTTGCGACGTTGTGTCTTTTATAAAGCCTAGCGCAGTATTTTTACATCAATTTTAATTTTACATTTGAGATAAAATTCTACACTATGTATGTAACTCCATAAATAAAGCAAAAACTGAAGCAAACATTAAGAAAGGTTTTCCCAATTCGTGAGCAAAACGACGGATCAAGGATGACGTAAAATTGTCCTGTTTTATAAATACTCACGAAGTATTTTCATCCTGTACTGTTTAAATGGAAAACTAAAGCTTATTATATAAAGAGAAATAATTCGTACCATCTCGTTTTTATAACACAATTTTTTAAAGTGCCGTACTCCTCAAGACTGTCTTCTTTATTCATCTGAGCTTGGATCGAGAGCTTATGGTCGAATTTAAACCAGAGACGATCAGCATTTTTCCTTCGAAAGATGAACTTGCGGTTACTAGGAAGGGGAATGGCGCATTTAACATTACGTCACCAATCCCCTGTGCTTTTGTAGAGTTCGGTTTATCCAGACAAATCGGGAGCAGGGCACGTCCGAATAATCGGAAAGCCGGATGACTGGGTGCCATGTTACAAAGGGCGAGATGGGTCATCTTCGTCACCACAGGGCTATCTGGTGGGATCTTTTAGATCGATAGTGGTCAACCCCTTTTCGGCATGTGCCACTTTCAGGTTTCTTATATCGTCGGGGCGGGGCGTGCCACTAATCTATCCTTTAATCTACCTAATTAGGTAACACATAATGAAAACGTTTTCTAAAAAATATACATATTAGATCGCGGAGCACCACCAAGTGATGGGCGTGCCACGGTTCCCCACCACCATTCTAGATGAAGGATCGAGATTTGGATAATTCGAATTCTACTATATCAACAATTTCGATGAAACTTTTGAACGTATCTTTTTCGCAGTATCCTTTTCATCAAATATATGAGACGAAGAGGATACTTTATCATCATCTTTTAATCCAATGAACCCCTTACGAGACTACTTAAAACTCAACTCCCTTGGTTATTGATAAGAAATCTTTGACGTCACATTTGAGATGACCCCCAGCCCCCACTTGCTTATCAAACGAAAAAAAAAAAATCAAATTAAACCAGTGCCGATTTTTAGGAGACTGTCCGGGAATAGCCATGTGCATCCAGATTTCCTATCGCAGGATAAACACGTATTCCGGTACTGTATCTTTTGGCCCAAAGGGAAAGGATGGAAAGACGCGCGACAAACAAGGGCCTGGACTTCCGGTGTTTGAGGGGATGTTGACTACATGCAGGAGCGGATATATTTCCGGTCCTCTAACACATACAAACAGCTCAAGAAGGTTACATTTCTTTCTATCCTTTAGCTGTGCGAGGGAAATCGGTACATTAAAAAAGAAAAAAAAGATGCCTTTCATGAAAGGAGGGAGAGTGGGGGAGTAGAGTTAACAACCAAACACACAAAACCTATGTTGTGTTCATTCAGCGTTGAATTGATAACGGAAAGCAAGTTCGTCTTTTTACGGCCGAGTTCAGTATTCTCGGATTGAAAATTTGTAGGTTTTGGAGAATGGCCACATCCTTCCACTTCCACCACGGAAGTTAATTGATAGGATATAGTGAAATGCGCTTTAAATACACTTGGGCCAGAAACATACGTTTAAAGTAGAAGGGAACATAGTTTGACATGTATATATAACGTTTTAGTTTCTTACGTAAGCTTGTTACGTGGCTCCAAATGGATAACATATTATATAAAACATTTTTTCAGTTTTATTGTTTTGATATTTATGATGAATTTTTATAAATTTGATGATGAAGAGAACTTTAATTTCATGTTAATTTATGGCCCCTAGGTTTTTCCTAAATAAGGTAGTAGGAGAAATTTTTATCACTGCTAAACCTAAATATTAAAGATAGTGAACTTAAAAAGTGATTTATTAATTGAATATCACGAGGGTCATATTCTTAAGGGGCCAATTCTATTTTTTCAGCGTAGAGCCCATAAATCTCTTAAACCGGCACTGTTCTTAAGTCATTAGTATAATATAATAAATATTATTCATTACATTTGTTTTCTACATTATATACTTTAGTAGTATTTTCTAGAATTTTTTCAATTTAAAAAAATAAGAAAGTACTATGTAGTTAGTGTGGCTATAACATAATATAAACGGAAATTAAATTCATTATAATTAAGTACACTTTTAAACCAAAAAGTTTAATAATTTTACTGTCAAAATAATATATAAAACTCTAGAGTGCATTGCTATAGGCTACTATGATTTTAAAAAGATATCGTTTATAACGACTATCGGTTATAACGACCGAATTTTCGCGGTCCCTTGAAGGTCGTTATAACCGATTTTCACTGTATATATAATCATAGTATCGTACAAAATTTGTATCGTTACAAACAAGTTTTGTCATCACAATATCCCTTCCCCGACTCGCCCCCTTATTCGAGAAAATAGAAAAAGAATTGAAACTTTTAGCTTCGGAGAGTATTTATATCTTACGTCCCAAATTAACGATTCAATCGGTTTGTAACAGTTTGAATTCCTCCGCGATTTCCCATTAACACTATATGTAATCACCAAGCACATTTTTAATTATATAATCAGACAAATCACAGTTATAGTTGATATTATTATTCATTAATTATTTCACTAATTAGATATCATTATAATTATGCAAAGTAATTATTAAATAAAGTCCATTTTTTGAACTACGTTGCAAACGTATTACCAACAAAACGTTATCTCTGGTTGACTGAGCACGTGGGTGCTTCCAGGCAGCCTCCTCCCAATATTTCCTTCAAGTGGCGCCCCTGTGTTCAACTGTGCAAAATATATGATTTTTACTATGTATGTCATACGCTTCAGTAAAAACAAAACAACTTAATCATGCAATTTTCCACTAAAATGGCCGTAGAGCTATGTAAGGCAAGACGACTTTTCTACGCATATGCATATAATAGAATTTTATTAATAAAATAGAAACGTATATAATTCTATAAGCAGATCAATACAAAGTTTCACCAGAAGAGTCAGTAACAAAAATTATTTCAACACTGGCGTGAGGTTTACAAACACAAATGTGTTTTTAAACTTTATGTTAATGCCAAAATAACCGTTGTTATAATTCTACGGATTATAATAAATGGAAAAACATTTAACATTTTCATTTTAATCCAATTAAATCCAATCATTCATGACATACAAACTGCGGTGTTGTGAATTGATATAAAAATCAACGTTAAATGTTCGTAAATTAAAGTATATACATATTTAATTCATCCTCTAAAATGTTGTTTGAGCGTGAGGAATGAAGTAATAATACAAAGTTTAAAAACGTTAAAAAAAAACAATAAACAATTGATATTTCACGTGTTTACCATCTGTTTTTATTCAACCAACAGCAAAACACGTGAAAGAATAAGAACTAACACTAAACTGTTTGAAAATAGATTAGAAACAGTACAAAAAATGTACACTTCCTTTTAACTTTAATTATTAAGAAACTCGATGAGAAACCAGGAAAGGGAAAAATGGAAACGGTATTTACAAAAACGTAAAAGATAGGAGAATCGAAGAAAATAAAAAAAATCAAAGAATAATTACATACGCAATGGAAAGTGGTATCGATATTCCTTATTGTTATTCACTCGGCCTAAATATAAACGAGTTCGTAACTAGATGTTATGTTTTTCTCTTTCTTTTGATTATTTAGGTTATTGTAAAATTGTGTTTTTTCGCTCTCTATACATATATATATGGTCTTAATTCTATAAATGTATGCATTTTTTGTAATGTACACAATATATATTTTAGCATGAGCGCACATCAAAATATCTTTCAATAATTGCAATTACCTAATAGAGAGAAATATATAGATATATTAGAAATTGTTTCGGTTATGGAGTGCTATCTCGAGTGCATGCGCGTGTATGGTTTTATAGTTTTTCAGTGATATGCTTATTGAAGCAAAGATGAAGGATGAAGGTGGAGCGTATTGGTTGTCTGTTAATGATTTTCAGCTTCATGTACATATTTAAATCAGACACAAAGTGGAAAATTGTGAGAAGCAGTACTAAAAATTAAAACGAAATTTGCCTATACACACACAAGCTAGTTTTTTCCTCGCTTCATACAATAAGTGCTATTTTTCAAAATTGCATCTACGTTCTCTCGTAAAAATCGCATATATCTGAGATTCGATGCAAAGTATACATTATAAGAACTAACATCGTTGAAACCTAAGGTAATACTAAAATTGCATCCTTTTAATACGATGAGTATCCACGTTATAAGCCATAATAACCTTCTTCAACGCGTATATATGAAACCCTTCCATCAGCAGCAGCATTTTAAAGAAATGCTCGGAATGTAGCAATCTTCTTTAAAAACGTTTTCCCTTCAATGAATCTGAATTCGAAGATTTAAACTGGCCAGGCAAACCGCGGATCATCCTTGTTTAAACTAATCTTCGATTTGTCCAGCTAGTGGTACTACTCGTTATGGCACACAGCTTTGCTAACTACTGAAGTGCAACCCAGCATGCCATTTAACGTGTCCGCACTAAACCCTCCCCAGCCATCGCATGAATTCAGAAAAGATAGCTCTCTCTTGAGATAGGGTGTTGCGCGCACGCAAGCTTGCCCATGGCAGTGGCGAGATGTTTCTTGATGGGATTCTTACACGCCACCCTTGGTAGGTGTCCGCAGCGGCCGCGACCATAATGCACCGTTTTAGTCAAAATTTTGGTGCGATATGGGAAGGCTGCCAAATTCAACAGAACTTGGAGCACTTATTGCATAGATTCACACATCTGGCGGAAGTCATATTATGCGAGATATATATATGGGGTTTGGTCTATAATACACATATTAGTTGCACAATGAAATTGATTGTTTGGCTTTTTTATGGCGCAAGAGCATCTGGGCTATACTGCGCCAAACAATGAAATTTAAATGCAATAACTTTTTTTTTTTTCAGCAGTAACCTCGACTCAAAATTTTAACACAATATTTCACTCGTCACAGCAGTGTGTGGCACCTGAAGTGTTAAAACTGATACAGCCTTATACCGGCTATGGAAAATGCTACTCTATATAACATGCATCAGGCACGTGCACAGAATTTCAAATTGGTGGAGGGGGGGTTGATATATAAAATTTATTTTCCCTTATGAGGAATTTGATTTTACAGCCAATAGAATTGACCAAATGGGAGATTTAAATCCCACCGCCTTGTGCACAGCTTGACGCGTATTAGCTAACAAAAGCACACACACACATGTATATAATAGACTCTCGATTTTACGAACTCGTATGAATTCCAAAAAAGTTCGTAAAATCAAAAATTCGCAAACGAGAATTATTATCAATTGCGTGAGATATGTTTTGGGGCCAAGGTGATAGTTTGCAAATTGTAGATACATAAAAATTTGAGCCCATATATTCTTAAAAGTTAAGTTCACATTCAAAAATGTTCGCTACTCCTGGAAGTTAATATAAAAAGAAATTGATTGGTTGGTTTAAAAGATTTACATTTTAAGACTGGTTCAAAAATTTGAGACGGGAACCCGACGTTTAAGATGGTTTACCAAGCATAATTAATTGCCCGTCCTAGGATATCGAACAACAGAAGTAGTAGGGAGTAGCGTTAAACGTGTAACACTACATTCCTCAACAAAATAAACATAACGAAATGTTTATCGTTACTAAAAATATTTATCATTAATAAATGTTCGCCATTAATAATTATTTACCATTAATAAATGTTTACAGTTAATAATATTTATCATCAATAAGTGTTTGTGATTAATAAACGTTTACCATCAGCAAGTGTTTACTACAAAATGTTTATCAATAAGTGTTTGTGATTAATAAACGTTTACCATCAGCAAATGTTTATCATCAATAAATGTTCATTATAAGATGTTTATCATTAATAAATGTTTATTACAAAATATTTATCATTAATAAACGTTTATTATAAAGTATCTATCATTCATAAATGTTCATTATAAAATTTTTATTATTAATAAAGACTTACCATTAATAAATACTTTATAGGAGATATTTTAGCTACCTATGTGTCTTATGATTGCAAGACTTGATGGGTTGTAAAGAAGGGACAAAAATTAAGAGGCATCGTCCCGGGTCGGAGTCGAATCAGTGACACTTATGAACCGGAGCATCATACCAACTAGACTACCCAAGCCTGGGAGACGCTGCCTTTATTTTTGCATATAAGCTTTTTCAGGATATTATCTCCTATCTCACTAATCCCCCCTACAAAATTATAGAAACATTGGCTCGTGGCTTTTTGTGTTAGCCGTTTGGTAATTTTGTTGACCCTGCGAAGGGTAATAATAAGCTGAAAAAAAAATAATAGAAATGGTTATCATCACTAAATACCTATTTTTAATACATGCTTATCATAAATGTTTATCACAATTTTTATATATTTAGTGATGTCATTTGATGAAATGAGATGACTTACCATTCTAATATATGATGCAATCTGAATATTATTTTATATACATACATAGTATCAAATTTTTTTCCTATAATCCCTATATAATATATGAATAATATATAAATAAATCGATTCTATATAAATGAAATGGATCCCTATTTTCTAAGCATTTGATTTTACCAATTCTCAAAACGTCTCAAAAAACAAAAAATGTGAACATTAACATTGACTACTTGTACTCACACCTGGTTATTTTTGATTACGATTTTTAGAATGGTGTATTTTAGAATTATGATCAGTTTTAAGGGGCTAGAGGATCCTTGTGTTGCGGAATCTACAAAAGCGTCACCTACGTCTTTGATTCTAAAGTAGTTTCGTACCATATTATATAAAATAAAACTTTTATTTGTTCAAAGTATTAATTAGCGTGACCATAATTAAATTCAGTGTAATAAATGCAACTGCAAGTGAAATTTATTTATTTTGATAAACGAACAGGAAAAACACACAATTCGAGATCAGGTCTAATAGTGAGAGAAAGGGGAAGAGGAGTTTATACACCGCGAGGTGAATCTTCGAGAAATAATTCGTTTTTCTACTTTTTTTAATCCGGAATTAGACGCTGGAAGGGGATAACGTTTCTGGTTATGCATAATATTTAATTAATTCTGTTTAATTAAAACTTACGTATAAATTTTGTATTTAAATTTTTAAATATTGGTATCAAAATAGCTTTTTAAAAATCAGAGTTTGGCATGGTTTTGAACTCACGTTTGATAATGTTCATCTTTCCTATTTCATTCCTAAGTGAAACTGAATTAAGAACAACAACCGTGATACTAGAGTGAAAAGAAATTGACTAATATATTACTAAACTTTAACCTTGCCAATATCTCAAGTCACTTCATATATCGTCATTATTAAGCAATAGTTCATTTGACGTTCGTTGAATTTCATGCAACTCAAAAGGAAAATGCCACATTTTCCTATAGTATACGCTTAAATTTCGCATAAAAATGATGCTATTTCTCTGAAATGTTTAAACTTTGTACAAGAAAAATGGGACGTTGTACAGGTACAATGGGAGCACTATATTTGCCCAATTTTTGTGTTGTCCTGATGCCAAAATGTAACATATTGGAAATACCGAAACTTAGGGAGAAACCTAGGCATTTTGTGTATTCGAGAAAAACTCACGTTCTTATATATTGTGAGGAAAACGGTGTGTCAAAAGATGGATTCCAGAAAACTCGTTATCATTATTAGATCATTCAAACGCGTATTTATGAACGAGAAAGCGGGTGTGTTCCTGAGTCGTTCAGCATAGTTTCTAGCGTCGGTCGAGGCCGTTACGTTGCACTGTGTCAGCAAATACAACGCACAGTTTTCAAGGAAAAGAGCAAAGCTTACGATGACGACAAACGGGGCGATGGAGCGTCCGGTGCGGAGCGTGTGGCCCGGGATGCGGGCACGGGGCCAGAATTTCTCTCCCTTCTCCATTCGCAACAGATGCAAGAAGCAAGGGCCGTTTCCAAATTAGGACTCGGGCCGCTCTCCTTGAAACCCGAGCTCGGGAGGCCCTAGAGGATGATCCGGGGAAGTTGCACCACGAGTTCCCTTCCTGCCTGCTTCTATCATCCCTTTGCACCTTCTTCTCTACGGCCAAAAATAGCTCCCTTACTCTTTTTTTCTCCCCCATGTTCTAGCTCATCTTGCTGCTATGGACCCGACCGCACGATTTCGCCACACGCCTTCACGAAACATCAACACAGTTGACGAAGGGAGGGGAAAAAAGCCTCATTATGACTTCAATCTACGAAGCTTTCGCTGTGCCCTATATCCTTATGATCAGCATTCTACCGAGATGCATACGAATATTTCCAATCAATAGCCTATAAATTTATATTTATCATATAGGCAAACAGGGTTCGCCTATTAACGTACAAGGGAGTTTAACTTGCTATTTAATTCTAAAGCATTTCTCGTCATATGAAAATAAGCACACACACACACACACATATACTTATATTTTAAAAAGGATATATTACATGATTTTGTAACTAGTATGTTTTACAGGGTGGCTTGGTTCATCGTGTCTCAGTCAATGATTTCCTCTATGTATCGAGGATATCAAGTCATCGAAAACTGCCAAAATTCTTAGGCAAACAGCGTTTATTCACAATGAAAAAACAAAACGCTTCTGCCTATCTCGTAAAGTCAAATCGATGATAGTTATAGTGCAGTAATGTTTTATCGCAATAAAATATCGAGTTTTCGGCATTCAATTATCATAAAAATGTATTCTTTGTCTGCAAAACGTCATATTTCCTTGACGAAAGTGTTTTAATGAGTAATTCTTTGGTCTAGTATGCGATGTTAATACTAAAATACAAGGAACTTTTATAATTTTTCCTAAGTTTAAAAATGAATGGATTTTGAAGTTTTTGAAGCAGTCCTCAGACTTAAAGGTTAAACACCCGTCTTTCGTCGATATCCACTATTACAGAATTCCATATTGCTTTTAAGATACTCGTGATCGATATCAGTCAAGAAAAACCCTTGAGAAACCCCTTCTTACTCTAAAAAATACAATTCCTCAATAAGCAAATACGCATTAGAAATTTTAAGGGAGTCTTATGGACAAAAAGAAAAAAGAAAATTAAATATAAACTAAAGACAATTTCTTGGCTGGTCTGGAATTCGTGTTTTACAGGGAAAAATTTATGTATAAAATACAAAAACATATCTCTTTATACTTTGCATTTTGGATGTTGAAGCTCTTCTCATTTATGTGTTCCATAGTTTTTATCCTTTATTTGAATTCCTTATAGAAATCGAGTAATTGCTTTTTCATTGTACGTGTTGAAATTCAGTATCCAAAAACGTGTACCTTCGTTTTCTTAAACAATTTTAGCTTATTAGATAGATTTTCACGACATTTTTAGACCTTCATCGAATCTTGTCATAAACCTATTTCTTTGTTTTTAAAAATTTTGAAAGAAGATTATTTGCTTTTAGGCTTTACGCCCGTAGTGATGGGGAAAGAGCATTAAGAAAAACAGGAAAGGGTGCGAAAACGACGTTGCACCCGCCGCTGGGCATTTCGCCAATGAGTTACGCTGAAAAGTGCAGCTTTCGACCTCACGCGAAATCAAGTATTAAGGCAACAGACGTGGAGCTATTTAAATACAGGTTGGTAATTGTTAATCTGTAACAATTAATAAAGCAACAAAAGCACACAAAAAATGGCACGGCGAATCCATTAATCCTAATGACAGAAGAGAGGTCTCCTCAGCTACACTTTTCTGACGCTTTTTAAACGAAGAGAGAATTTGGATACCTTGTTGAGTGTGTGAAACAGACTCATGAAATTAATAGGCCCCCTAGTACAAAACAGTTGGCTATGGTGAATCAAATTTATGTTTGAAATGGAACATGACATAAGTTTAGTAACTTTCATTGGACAAAAATGGTTGCTAGAGCATTTTGCCCACCACACAACTCTGACCAATTCAATTCCATTAATTGGTCAAAATTATTCATCTTCTCCTGGAAAAGTAATGAAAGAATTTAGTCTATCGCAACGAATATGCAATAAAAGAAATACTACCAACTAACTCCGAATTGTGTACATTTTAAGAGTAGGACATGGTGAAAATCTAAAAAAGTTTATAAAAGAGTACACACACACACACAAAATTTCATTTCCGTTAGAGATGAAGAAATTTTAAAACGAATTTTATTTAATACAAATATTGAAACAAGGCCATGCATAAGGAGGTGGCGGGGGGACTCATTTAGACGATATTATTATTCGTAAAATAATATTCATTATGAGGCAGAAGGATTTGTTTCTACCAAAAACCTTTCCGTTTTCATCAAACACAGCCCCTTTTTTAAAATCCTGTACACAGGCATGTATTGAGGACATATAATGAGTACAAATATCACAGTGTAACTTAAGTTATTTTGCAAAAAAAATTAGACAATTTATTATAAACTATATTTATATATTGTAGGCTTAATTCCTGATTAAAATTAAGATAAAAAGAAATATGATAACCTTTAATTTTAAAGGCTATCTCTTCCGAATATAACAATTACCTTTTGCTTATAGGCATAAGTTCATAAGGGGTTATAGGCTCAATGGGGGTGGGTTACAGAGCTACAACTCATATATTCCTATGTTAAATATACAAAATTTCATTGCAATGGGGGGTTACAACCCCCATCAACACCCCCCTGAATACAGCAGTGCTTTTGCTAAAGCATCTTATTTTTCACGTATAGATATGATATATATTTAAAATACGTCGCAAAAACTGGAGTTTCCTTATATTTGCATAGTAATAAATCAGTGTATGATATCTGTTAAATTTAACAGATATCGGTATCGATAAAGCAAAAGAATCCTCATATAATAATAGGATCGCATGAATCGAATATAACAGGAAAACTTATCACAAATATTTTTGAATAACATATTTTTTGACCCAGTTCAATAGAGGAAAAGGTATAATCTCAAATAAATAGATGAATGAAATAAGAAAGTACGTTGTAATTGTATGCGAGAACAGCGAAGCTTAGACCTAACGTGACTCTGAATAACGACTATCTTTTCTTTTTCGGAAATTGAACATGTGGCCACGAGTGAGAGAAAGGCCTTTTACGCACTACGATGAAAGTAGAGAGGTCTTTGTCCCCATGTACATAATGTAGATTTAATTAGCACACATAACATGCAAGTAATATATTTTCACCTCGAGCAACAAGTCGACAAAGTAATTGTAAAAATTTAATCATATAAAAAGGAATACTTATGTATTTAAAATAAAATAAAATGAAACTAAATTAAAATAAAATAAATAAATAAAATGAAATAAATTTATTTGAATCGAAGTTGGTACACGAGCAAAATGTCCATATTGTAGTAATTTTCTTCAGGGAGGTTCATCATTGCGGTTTGGAAGCGATATTTTTGAAATGAGAATATATAAATCAACTAATCCCATTGAACTATCTATATCATTAGAAAATTTTTGACCAAGAAAGTGAAGAAAACGAAGAAAATCCAATACTGGTTTACTTCACAACTGCATAACTTCGAAGAGTGTAATCTGATTAAAAGTAGTTTGGGACAGTTACGAATGGTAATGTGGATACGGTTATAGTTAAAGCCAAAATTTAAATATGATTAAATGATGTTTAGGATTCGGTGAGTTGTTATTTTATTAGTATTAGCTAGAAATTGCTTGTAAAAATTTTTACAGAAAACCTGTTATGTAGGAGTTTTTATATAAAGTTTTTTCTGATGAACTGCGGTGATTCATGGAATCTCTAATGAATTTTATAATTATAATACATCCAAGAACTTTTTTGAAATATTGAAATTTAAATGACAACAATCCAGCATTTTATCTTACAGAATGAGAGTAGGGTTAATATATCTAGAAATGTCGATTTTCAAATACAAAATTTCAATGCGTGGGGCTGAGAATGGCTTTATCAAGCTTAAAAGACACCTGGAAAAATGAAAGGAATATTGTAATTCAGAAAGCCGAAAAATAAAACGAACATCATCTACGTTTTTGTACATGTGCATCTGGAATAATGCCATTGTCTCTGGCTATAGTTTAAAAAAATAAAGAAAGATATTTGCAACGGGAGATGCGAAACGGCTCACGTGGAAATTCCAAGAAAGGATTGGTAATTTTTAAAACAGAAAAGCAAGATTTCCGGGACTTCTTTTAGTGGAATGGCGATAAAAAAGGGAAATTTTCACTATGTCAAAAGTGGCTAACTGTACTTTATTGATTTAATATTTTTTTTTTCACTTTATTGAACACACACAACGAGTATGCACTTTCATTTTAATAATGATATATCAATTAATTTATATTATTTTAATTTATTTTATATAAGAATATAAATTATTTTATTTTATATTTTTTATTTTATATTATTAATATAAAATATATTAAAGAACGAAATTGTTGTATATGAGAAGATAACGACTGCTGACGGCAATAAAACTAATATTACAATGTCGATTTATGATTTTTTAATTATTTCTTCGACATTCCTACCGTTTATTGCGACTTGGTGGGACCTTGACATGACGAGAAATGGGTTAAAAACTCTTCAATATTGAATTGTCACTCGGCGTTTTTATCTCCTTTTCTCTCCGGATCATTCTGTTCGCAACTACAGTTTTATAGCTCAATAAGAATTTTTCAATGAATTTCGTTCCCAGCACCCACAATTCAGTCCTTCGACATTTTTTGGTGTCCTACAATAAAATTGGTGTATAATGACGAAATTGCCAGTCGCTGGTTGGGGCACCACATCAGCCGACTGATATTACCCCTAATTAAATATTTATTACAGATTAAGATCAAAAGCAGTTGAATATAAACTGCAAGGTTATCTGAGTTTAGCACAAAATTAAGATAATCAAAGTACAAACACATGAATAAGAATTAGTTACATGAGAGAAATGTATCGATGGCGCCCTACTATTAAAGGGCTCGAATATCTTAAAATTAATAAACTCATCCTGTACATAGCAAAAACTCCAAAATGGACGCTTTTCTAATTTCCAGTCTCAATGCTTGTTATCCTCTAATCCTCCCGAATAACGGACACCTCCGAATAGCTGATACATTTTCAAGTCCCGAGATGTCCACTGTTAAGAGGTTTTACTGTATATGATCAGGCAATACAAAGAGCTGATTTGTTATGTCCGGTAATGTTTAAATTATATTCAACTTTTTGTTGATAGTAAAAAAATGTAACTCTATGTAGCACTTAAAACTGTCAATGAGAGAGAGAGAGAGTCGAAGAGCATGCAAACATTACAAGATACCTTAGAAGATATAGCAAACATTCAATCAGCCTATAGGTGTAACTTGGGAGTTGAATATAGTGTAAACTGGGGGTGGCAAAAAAACAAAAAATCCAAAATTGTACGGGAAAATAGTACGATTTTGCCTCTTTTCTAAAAAATCTGTTGGGGCAAGTGCCACCTTGCCTCCTCCTCCAGATTAGGATTATGAATCAGCCAATGAGAATGTTTCCCACCTGTGGCGTAGCGTGGGGGTGCCACCGGGGCTAAAGCTCCGGGTCCCAAATTTTTAGGCGAGCAAAATTTCAATATTTGAGTAGTGGAAGGGACTGCTAACGGGTTTTAGCGGGCGCAGTACGTAACTTGCCCCGGACCCTAGCAACTCACGTTAAGCCTATGCTTCCCACAAATGCTCTGTTAACGTTATAACGTAATATTCTACAACCACATATCGACTACTTCAGTCTTCGCACGGAACTCTGACCTGTTGCTATATTAGCTACTGGACTATGTTACAGAATTGTCTGCAAATACAGCGCCGCTATTGCGGACAACCTTTCCAAATAATTAACAGTTGCACACAAAACAACACAACGTAACATTATAGCGAATGTCGCATGGCGCTGATTCACATCACGCCCCCATTCTCAATGTTAAGAGAAAAGAATCTATGTTTATATATTTACACATACATTTTTAGTACAGAGTGGAGTTTTATTGATTTTATAAAAGTTTAGAAAAGTAAGTGATCATGGCTCAGGTCGGACTCGAAATAAGATCAGGCATGCGTAGTCTTATCTTTGTACTTAGAACGTTAAATAGACACTTCCAGAGACGCCCCTAGTTGAAGCATTTTACGATCTTATAACGTATACATGTTTTTTTTCTTCTTCCCAATTTAATATGAACCCGAAAGGTTCCATCAAATGGAAAAACCAAAAAATTCGCATAAATAATTCGAACACATATTTTGAATACAAATTATGCATACATAATTCGCATGCATAATCAAATATAAGAAGAAATTTATTTCTTGAGATACATAACTGTTGCTAAAAATAATTAAAATTACGGGTATTTCCGGAATCAAAATGTAATCGAGTTTTCAATCCCGTTACAGTATTGTGTTTCAAGTTGAATTGCAAAGAATTTTGTTACTAAAAACTTTCAAGAACACAAGAATTGCAAATCCCACGGAGGAAAATACTTTTTCTTTCGTGCTCAGATTCTACCATTCCTTGTGAGAAATTTGAACTTGTTTCGTAAAAGGTTTTCGATATTTAGTTAAATTTCGTTTTACGAGTGTTGACTTGTTTTTTTACATTTGCTCTTACATAGGGAAGTAATATTATTCATCTATACTTTTAAATAAGATCTGTTTTAATACTTCGTGAGAGTCATGAAGATCGCACACATCTGCTTATTATTCGTGTAATAAAGTACTATTTACTGTGAAATGGATGGCACATTTGTCAAAATAATTGAAATGTACATAATGCTATGTTTTTGAAATAATGCATATAGATTTTATCATAAACTTTTAGATTCGAAATAGAAAGGAGGAGAAACGTAATACAGAAAATAAGTAAAAATAGCGGAATAAAAATTCACTAAGCACATATATAAGGAAAGTTTGAAATTCAAAAGCGACTATTAAATTCAAAACTAACAATCTGTCGTATTGCAGTACGACGTCTATTATTCACGTGCACATGATATGTCTGCAGGATTATTCAAATGCTTGTCTCTTATTTCATTACGAAATAAGTATAATTTCGATTTTTCCATAATTTCAGTCTATGTTCTTTTCCTCGCATCCTTTTTTTAGAAATATTATATAGCCTATAAAAAAACTTTTTATTATATTTTTTTTGGGGAAGCGGAGTTTACTTATATGACTAACTTTTCTTATACATAAACAGCGCGAAAATTTATTGAGTACCCATAAGAAGAAGCTTTCGTTTTTCTCTCCTAATTGAGAAATTTACATTTGCAAATTTATGTTAGTTTCATAGCATAGGTGAGATTATCTTTTACAATTTGTTACCTGGTAAGTTTCATACAAGTTGGAAGCTCTAATCAAGAGACATTTTATATATTTATATATAATTTACAACCAAATGTAGTTTACACTTTTAAGGAATATAATATAATTTTATAATTATTTCTTATTTTGATGCAAATTTTTTCATAGATAAGTTTTTTCCCCATTATATTAAATTATATAATGCATCAACACTTACGGCAATGCATAAATGCGTTTGAACGTCTTTACAATAAAATGCGTTTTTAAATAAGTTTCAAAAAGACCCGAAGCCGTGTTTGTTTGTTTCTTTCTTTCTTTTTGGTTTTACGGCTCAAAGACTACAGTGGTCATGCTGCGCCGGGACCTACTGTTTTCCGAGGAATCCGAACCTCTTAAGGCCTAGGGAACCAAACCCCGGACTACAGTGAGCAGTGCGATCTTTATGAGATCTCTGAGTAAGCGTTCTTTTTGCACTGCTGGGAGTCGAACCCGGATTAGCCGCGCAATAGGAGAACGCGTTACCACACTGCGCCACCGCAGGGCCGTATTTGTTTCTATTTTGTCATTGAATATAAACTATCTGAAAATACAGGATAAAGGATTGTTTTTCTGGAAGGGATGAACTGGTACCTGTTTTGCGACATCGAATTAGTGAATTCTTTTCTCAACGGCACACAACATTAAACAAAATCTTATGAAAAGTCGCGTTATCCGTCATGCCGGTTTATCCGAGGATGGAAATGGCGGGACACCACTGTATATTTCTCAGAAAGCGAATTCGAAGTATTATGTATATTTAAACGATCGGAAGAACGGTGAGAGATTACGCAAATTGTGGATTGGTTTTTTTATCTTTCTAATTATAAGCAACGCAATTTCATGGTAGCAGATGATATATTTATAAAATTAAAATTCTTTGAAGAATATTTTTGTAAGACACGTAACAGTTGTGAAATGGTTTTTCTTTTTTTCTGCTAATCTAAAACGATTGTGGACGTTAACAATCAATTTTGCGGTTTAAGATAAAAATTCAGGTTCATTCCTACGATACTATATGACGTCATGCATAGATTCACTTGTGATGTTGGAACGATCGAAAGCGCGCTGTCATCGTAAAAATTCTAATAATTTCCCAACGAAATTTCAAGATCGGTTTTAAGGGTTAAGTTAATTACAGTGAAATCAAGTTATGATGATACTGTCCATAACGATGTTTTTTTTTTTTGCTCTGATCTCGACAGATTATAGAATGCATTATGTTTAATCTTATCTAAAACGATATTTGTATCTAGCCCCTTAGGTATCATCATAAATAGATCTCATAGTATATGCGAAAATATTTACATTATTATTCTATAGGCGTATGCGTAGGCTACATATACATTCCAAACGAAATGACTCGTCATTTGGCGAAGATATTTTGACTATTACGCATACGCAATAAACAGACTAATTCAACATATGTATTTATGAATAAAACGAGTTTGAGCAATTCATTTGACATTATGGTTTAATTAAATGGTTTAAAATCAAGTTAAGGGACCTTTAACCACCTAGTCTCAGGAGCCGTATGTATACATTTTCGTATACTACTTTTTCTTGTTTCTGTAGCTAACCAATTGATATACAAGTTTTATTCGTAAACGCCCCTTTTTTGCTCAGTTTAAAGCCAATTATAGCACATTTGGGAATTTGTTAGATAATAAACTTGAAAGTTTAACTTAATTTAAAAACTTAATAACTTTAAAAGCAAACACGCATGCTTGATTATTTTTCTTAACCAATCTAACCTTTGCTTGCGTAATTTTTGCTCCTTTAAGCTTGATAAACGCTACACCCCTCAAATCCAGTTTTTCCTATTAAATGTGGTTTATACGCAGAACAACCCAGTTGAACACTCGAATTTTTGCTGCGCATTGAATTTAGGAGTGGGGTTTAGTTCATTGGTCTGTAAATCACTGTTTCCAAGAAATAATAAGAGAAGTTTCCTTTTCTTAGTTCTTTCAGGAGAAAATGGGCGGAAAGGGCTGGAGGCTAGGTGGTTAACAGAACTTTGTGCAATTTAGTGCATTTAAAAGCAGTTCAGTTTGTGATGATGTGGGATTTATACATCACATACAGAATAAGAGAAATCTGTCTTTCTACTACCTTTAAAAGCTATTTGAAAAATGCAGCGAGGCATAGGCGTAGAGTTATGTGGGCCCGTGGGGCTCAAGCCCCCGCAATAATCTGAAATAAATTGCGATTTTACATATACTGTAATGTATAAATGTACATAAAATGTGCTTTGCCCCCCCCCCCCCCCCCCCACCAATAATTTTGAGAAATCTACGCTGATGAAGCGAGGCCTACTTATAACGAACCCACATTTAGAAAGTTTACGGCCATAGCGAGGGGAATATGGATGTTGTTTGGTATAATGATTAAATGTAATGCAATTTTTAATTGTTTTTAGCGAACGAGACGTTTACAAATTCCGGAATTAACAACTAAAAAATTGCGAAATTATTCGAAAATATAGGGGAAAAAATAAAAATTCGGGGAAAAAAAAGCAGAGATTCAGGATGTCTTTTTAACTGAGGCAAGGAAGATTAAAAAATTTTATTACAAAAAAGTGCCACAGTGGCTTTGTGTGTTGACCATTTAGCAATTGTTTTAACCCTGAGAAGGGCAATAATATTTTATAAAAATGAATTTTCCAGGACTTGAAACCAGAGAAATTTTGAGAACTCTCATTCCGTTTAAGCTGCATAGTAAGGAGTTTACAATAAACGCATTTTAAGGTAATGGATTAAATTGATGACTATGTATTTAATGCGGTAAATATTTTACGACGAAACGTTAATGAACAGGGATACTGCACAACAAAGCAAACAACCATAGAAATTTTTTTGAGTATTTCCAAATAAGGTTTATTTTGAGAATGGTTACTAACTCGCCAGTGATTATTGTATGCACATTATTTTCAAAAAAGTTTGGAATTTTAAATTTAAAAACAAATTTAGCGGGCGAATTTTTCTCTTTATATACGTGTCCTACTGTATTTGTTTGTCAATAAAATGTTTTCCTAATTAATTCTTCACCTGTGCCCACCCTTGAAACACAGATAGTTACTCCAAAATGAGCGCAAAGAGTAGATTCGACGTCAAATCGCGCGAATTGAGTAAAACTAAGGAACTTTATATTTACGATGTTGTTGGTTCAAATTAATAAAATTATTTTATAGATACACGCAAAGTGAAATAATAGAGTAAAACCTCTCAACAGCGGACACCTCGTGACTTGAGTATATGTCCGCTATTAGGAGGTGTCTGTGCTATTCGGAATGGTTAGTGTGATAGTAAGTGTTGGATATGGGAATTAGAAAAGCGTCTGTTAAAGCGGTTGTACTGCAGTTTTACTCACTTAATAATTTTCGACAAATTTTAATACTTGTAATATCGATTGGAACGTATGTGTGCTACCATGGTCGGCGCAAGTAAATATGCCGCCCTGGGCCAACGATGTGTGCGCCTCCCCGGTAAAAATCGACACCCCAATACATTTTGCAACAATCGAAAAGTGAAAACAAGGCACATTCCGCCCTCTCACTGTAGTTCCAGTTAAAACGAAGCATGATAATTATAGCTTACCTTACAATATACAAATAAATGATCAAAAGGGAAAAAAATAGTTTGGAATTTTACTATTGAATGAGAAAATTGCAATTCTCAATGCCTTGTAATAGTACACAAAGATATAAAAAAAAGCGTCTTTGTTGAGGCTGCGGTACTGCTCGCGCCACTGAAAAGTGTAGTGGTAATGAGAAAATATTATGCAGCGTTACATAAATTGGGTAGAGGAAAATTTGTTAATGTAAGGAAGCAAGAAGTAGAGGGTCTGAGGAAAAAAAATGGATAAAGCAGAGTGTATAGAAGGAAGAGTAAATATTGGTGAAGACATTCAATCGAAAATAATCCATTTAGTTTCATGTATTTATTATTAAGGTTATCTCAATCATTCTACAGTAAGTATTTAAAAAAAAAAAATCTGTCGTGGTGCCGCCTATTTCCATATAGGCTAACTAGGCGGCGCCTAGTTCGCCTATATGGTAACGCCGGGCCTGTGTGCCACATAAATTTGGAAATTGAGATTTGAAACTTCTAACGCTCTTTTATTATTTCATACTATTTGCGTAGCCAGTTTCTTTTGCTTTGCGAAACTAAGTATTGTTAAGAGACAGGAAGTATTTGTGATTATACTATGTCCGCACGACAATATTATATATTGGTAGATTTATAAATACCATGTGTGTTTAGAAAATCTCCAATATTTTAATACATTATACTTTATTTTATACGTATAAACACGTTCAGAACTCGCTTAATGTCGAAGACGCGGTCCTTTGACGTGCAGGGCGACGTGAATCAACGTCACGAGACATACGTGGCTCTACAATTTTATTAATACAACGTATAGGAAGCGCTCTTGTGGACAGATTCAATGTTTGCAGTAATGGCAGCCGCTCTCAGGAGTTTTAATTGTTGTTTAGAATGCATTTTTGTTTCATATTTCTTAAAATTCTAATTTCAAGCTGAATATAATTTAGAAACCAAGTTATAGCGAAGAATCAACGTAATGTGGGGTTTGAGTGGAGTCAAATACGATTTATGGTACGAAGCAGAACGGGACTGGATCTGTTTTTTAAATTCTCGGTGATAGACAATAACATAAAAACGTTCGTTTGACAACGGCTGAGAGAGGTCATTTGAAAGTCCGGTGAGTCCTCATTCTCCAATTTCACGAAATTGTTTTCACCGTGATCTGCCGATATTTTTCGGGCAGGAGAAAGGGGGCCTATGGCCGGGACCTATTGTACGGTGTCCCGAGTATCTATTGTACCCCACCACCTACTGCGGTGGTCTCTTGGTTCGTTGACGAACACGGCATCTGCTTTTGCAGTTTTTCGCTTGGACGTCCGTCATAGACCGATTTCCTGCGGCTTGTGACGTCTTGTTCCGCGGTTTTTACCCTAGCTGAATTGTAGTGGAAGATGTGTTTATTTCCGAAGGGGAATAATGGGGAGAGCAAGTTCAGAATTCAAACGTATAACAAAATAAAAGAGTGTTTGGAGTGCGTACTCAAACGTCTGGTACATAGGAAGTCCAGCACGGAACAATTGAGTTAGTAGTATGGTTAATAAAAAAGCGAAAAAGGGCGATTCGTCAGCGACGACGTTGAAAAGCTCACTTTCGATCCCCAATGCTAAATTACCTATTATTTATTGAAGGAAACGACAACTTACAATAAAATATTTGAAAAAGGATTACAGAAATTTTATATTTTAAAACAGAAAAACCTCTCGCATCTTTCAATACGTAATTTCATTAAAGTAAATGCCGTAAAGCAAAGAGGTATAACCAGAAAATGTATGCTATTTAGTAAACTAAGCTCAGAAAGGAATACTTTTTCTCTTCAAAAATAATAGATATACCTACCACACACACACACATACACACACTATATGTGCACGCTGTACCTAAAAAAAGCATGCATATCTTGAGAGCTAAAATGTGTCTTCTTTCAGGAAGAAATGAAAAATTGTCGCTTGACAACCCCATCTACCGCGCCAACCGTAAGGAATACAGGAAAAATAGATCTAGCGACAACAAGCAAAGAAATCAAAATGGCATCGATCGCTGTTCACAGACCATTCATGCATTTTGATAAGAGGAAAGGATAGTTTTTCACCAAAAAGTGAAAGATACTGTCCGCTGACCAGTTTCTGATTTGGATGAGAGACCATTTAATGTCGTTTTGCATAAGCTGACGTGAGGGCAGGCTAAATACAAAATCCTGCATGCAAATAAAGATAGCAGTATTAATAATAATCGCTATTAAGAAAGAAAAAAAAGAAGATGCAATTTTCCGCTTTGGTAAAGGATAGCAAATGCATGAAGCTAGCATCAAAATGATTCAACGAATATTTTGTTATAAAACTATATTACTGGAAAAACTTGCTTAGCTACGCTTAAAGCAAGAATAAGAACAGATATACGAGAGAGACCTACGTTGTATTCGTCGCATTAAAATAGAAATTTATCATGAGCAGCCGGCCTGCATATGCATAAGTGTAGTTGGGATACAAAAATAAGGCTTTTCTAGTAGGTCTATCAAATGCAATGGAATACAATGTTTATAATTATAATGATCTTAAAAAAGCTCCTTACCAGCTCATTAGTCGCAAATTAGTAATGATTTTTGGCATATTTATATTTAGTATTCAAGATGCTTTGAGGCACAAACTCGTGTCTAATTCGTATAGAAAATTATGAAATCACATACGTAAATAAAGGCCTGAAATTCACGACAAAGGAGTATCCGCCACCTCCTCATATTTTAACAAGACAATTGATAATATAACCTGACACAAATATGTTTTTCACATATTAAAACATAAAGAAAGCAGGCAGGAGAAAAATTGAACTGATTGACTTAGTTTACCGAACTTTCTTAACAAAACTGGCACTCTATGGACGCAAAATTATAAACTTGTGTGTGTGTGTGTGTAGGACAGAGAGATTTATAATTCCACGACATAATCCCAATCAATACTCAAACTTTGGGGCAAGAAATCGCATGTACAACTTGAGAAAGTAAGCACTGTTTTAAGCTCCTTTTTTTCCTTTCCTCTCTAAAGGAGTTTACACGAGTCTTGCGGTCGTGGTTTCCGACGGCATAAACAATGGCGAGTTGGCAAGCGATAGGAAGATCATCTTAAAGCGGGAGGAGGCGCCGAAGGGGATGGCCCAGCTGGCTAAGCAGGCGCGTGGGGAGGAGATGGGCGACCCCAGCTGCTCCTCATCCCGCTCTTGGGCATCCCGATCCATGCTGAGGATGGCAGTGCAGAAGGAGGAGGAGGAGGAGGGTGAAGGGGAAATTCAAGAAAGAAAAAATTGCGATTCAACGCGGTTTGATTCCTTACAGATAGGGTTTCGCTGTTCAGGAAAGCGCTTTGCGGAGGGAAAGGGGGTAAGCGGTTCCGACGATGAACCATAACAACTGGAAATCCATCATCCATTACCTTCTTTTCTAACCCCTGAACTGACATTTTTTCCCCCTAATCAACCATAGGAATATATCGAAAATCACTCAAAGTTACCGCCACTGAAAACCGACCGTTTAAATAGTAATTACGGAGTAAAGAATCAATGACATTAATTCTAGTAAAATTTTGATCAACTTCGGAGGTGACCTTGTAAGGGGCCGTTCAAGTATTACGTAAGCATTGTCAGGGGATGGGGGGTTTGAGATTAGCTTATTTGTTTCTGACAACGGGGAAGGGGAGGAATCTGAACCATGCTTACGTAAGACGCAGAAAATTATAAAACCAGCACATAGTCACGAAGTAACAGCCGCCCTGACAGGATTACAATACTGGGATGCACGACACACTATGAGTAGAAGATATAAAATACACGTAATCACAGTTAAATATATAATTATTTAAACCAGCGGCTGGCTGTCAATCTTTTTTCTCTCGGAGACCACCTTCTATACTCCGTTTGGTATCTCTAACATTTTTAAATTATAATGAATATATTATTTTTTAATAAATGCATTTTATCAGATCAACTTCTTATTTATCCACTATTTACTTACAACATAAGAAATATTAATACGTTATAAAATATGACAAAATACTTTATGATATATTATACATAAAAATATTATATTATTGTCTTTTATAGTTTAATATGTATAACATATATAGCTTATTAATATATGTATTTACGTTTGCTATTTTACAAGTGTTTAACCTTTTGTATGTAAATTTCTTCCCTGGTTCCCTGTATTTTATTTCTAATATAGGTATAATATATATAATATAGTTTACTAATATGTGTACAATATATATTTTTTTATAAATATAGATAACTCAAATCTTACGTAAGCAAGAAGGGGGCTCAGGTATTTGCTTATTTTTTCTTACAAGGGGGAGGGGAGTATAAAATGGCCAGAAATGTGCTTACGTAATACTTGAACGGCCCCGAAAAAGGGGCAGTCTTTGGAGACATTTCGCCAATTTCTTAAATGAAGACGATCTGCATACAATAAAAATACTGAAAAAGTGAAGTCATTAAAAAAATGCTAACATTAAGATGAGTAAAAAATCATTGTCTAACATCAAGTTTTCCAAGCATGTCTACATGATCTTACACTCTCTCATGCATACCGCGAGATAAACCGACCAGTTCCGTAAAAAAAAGAAAAAAAGATGATGTTGGCTATCTAACGCTTACTTGATTGAAAACGAAGGCAAAGAGGAAAATTTATTATCTCTGCCTAAAACATAGCGCGTGGTGGGATGGTAGGCCAACGTCTTTTAAAGTATAGGGTACGAAGGTGTACTTCAGAGTTTCCCCCACTTTGATCTTGTGTCCCCACTCCCTCTCACCCCCCGCATGCTGACTCTGCTAATGTAGAGAAGCCGTGGGGCCAGGAAAGAAACCCCAGCAGCATCCGCCCACG
>QLNU02015360.1:146521669-146590665 GCA_006491805.2 Dysdera silvatica | reverse complement strand
TGACAGAAAAACTGGTACAGGCGTGCGTATGCAAATAACGGAGCTTTGCAACCAATCAGCGTAACGCGATGCGGTCGGCAGCGCCTATATAAGACAAGAGATGTCTGGCAAAGCTGTTAGATCGGTTCTTTCTGCTACAATGGCAGGTTATCAAGATTTAAGTGATTTTGAACGTGGCGTTATAGTCGGCACAAGAGAGATGGGACATAGCATCTCCGAGATAGCGACAAAATTTGGATTTTCGCGTACGACCATTTCACGGGTATACCGTGAATATCAGGAATCCGGTAAAACATCAAATCTCCGACAGCGGTGCGGCCGGAAAAAGACCTTGAAAGAACGGGACCTTCGACGACTGACGAGAATCGTTAAACGAGATAGACGTGCAACACTTCCTCAAATTGCCGCGGATTTCAATGCTGGGGCATCAACAAGTGTCAGCGTGCGAACTGTTCAACGAACCATCATTGATATGGGCTTTCGGAGCCGAAGGCCCACTCGTGTACCATTGTTGACTGCACGGCACAAAGCTTTACGCCTCGTCTGGGTCCGCCAACACCGCCATTGGACTGTTGATGACTGGAAACACGTTGCCTGGTCTGACGAGTCTCGTTTCCAATTGCATCAGGCGGATGGACGTGTACGGGTATGGAGACAACCTCATGAATCCATGGACCCTACATGTCAACAGGGGACTGTTCAAGCTGGTGGAGCTTCTGTGATGGTATGGGGCGTGTGCAGTTGGCGTGATATGGGACCCCTGATACGTCTAGAGACAACTCTGACAGGTACGTAAGCATCATGTCCGATCACCTACACCCATTCATGTCCATTGTGCATTCCGACGGACTTGGACAATTTCAGCATGATAATGCGACACCCCACACATCGAGAGTTGCTACCGAGTGGCTCCAGGAACACTCTTCTGACTTTAGACACTTCCATTGGCCACCTAAATCGCCAGACATGAACATTATCGAGCATTTTAAACAGTTTAATGGCGACACACTGCACTAATCAATAGAAGCAAATAAAATACAATTTTTATGGTGAGTTATTTAAAATCGTTAAAACGATAACACTGCTGATAGCAATTTCGATGCTGTTTAACGCTATCGAAATAGCTATCAGCAGTGTTATCGTGTTAATGATTTTAAATAACTGCACCATAAAAATTGTATTTTATTTGCTTCTATTATCGAGCATATCTGGGATGCCTTGCAACGTGCTGTTCAGAAGAGATCTCTACCTCCTTGCACTCCTATGGATTTGTGGACTGCCCTGCAGGATTCCTGGTGTGAATTGTCTCCAGGATACCTTCAGACATTAGTCGAGTCCATGCCACATCGTGTTGCGACACTTCTGCGTTCGCGGGAGTTGGTAGCTACACGATATTAGGTAGGTGTACACTTTAGTGTGTATATATATACACATGCATATATAAATCAAATATACATATCAATATATACATGCACTATAATAAATATATATATATATATATATAATAATATAATATATATATATATATATTATATACGTACATATATAATAAATATATATATATTATATACTACATGCATATATAATAAATATATATATATTATATACACATGCATATAATAATATATATATATTATATACACATACATATATAATAAATAATATATATATATATATCATAAATAGAAATACTATTATTATATATATGTATTACCTTTTCCAGTTTTCTTCTCTTATATAAGCTACGTTTAAGCACTAATGCGTTATAAGTAATATTTGGATCCTCGCAAGAAAAGCATACTTATTTGGAATAACTCTTTAATTTTTAAGTTGATAGAACATATTCGTTTTAGAATATATGTCGTAGTTTGAGATAAAAATGAGATTCAAGAATTAACCAAAAATAAAAAAAAAACTCAGTAAAAAACTCAGTTCCACTCTGTTATAAATCATACTGATTGCTATCAATTTAGTTCATCGACCTGCATTATCTCCCTTTCAGTCGAGAGTTTTGCCTATTCCAGTTGACCGAAGTGCTACGCATAAACTTTTTGTTTTGCAAGTCTTGGTTGGGTCTTGGCCCGTACACGGTGCATGATTGCGTTACGTAGTTGAGTGTTCCAGCAGACAGAGGTTACAAAACAATTGTGAAACAGCTCCGTCCGAGATTTTTTCCCGCGTGTACATATAAATATATAGGTATATATAGATATCGGCAGGACCCTCCTCGAACGCACACATATATATACTGATCTAAAATAACCGTTGACGTTCCCAGCTCCCCTGATTCAGTGGTAGCGCGTAAAAATAACCTCTTCCTTACTATGACTGCAAAACCTCAGAATAACGGTTACTGGCTAGCTGGAATTAGATGTTCTAAAGTGAAACTTTCCAAAATTAACAGCAAATCTAAACACTGGTGCACCCCGCCTTTAAGCAGTTTAGAGAAATCGGGAACACAACAGTTCCCGAGTAGTACCGAGGTACAGCAGTCGTCTGAAACGACCCCTTGAACGGGAAAAGTCCTTCGATAACAACAGTTTTCGACAGACGTTTTGACCCGACCTGCAAGGGTCGCGACTTCCAAGCATCTGGATTGACGGACGAGTCGGATACTTCACCATGTGACGGATATATATTTCTTCTCGCTGCCCAAAAGCCTCGTGGCCAGGATTACCATTAGTGAAATGTGTGCTCTGTGTGTTTGGATATGTGCGCGTGTATATATTACAAGTGGAATAGTACGTATAATGATAGATACATCCTCATCTCCATAGAGTAGATACATTGGCAAGTGCGATGTGCTTAGGTCGAGCAGAGATTTTCAGTTCACCAAGAAATAGTCCTACACGATATAAAGCGCATCGTTACTTCACGTTAAAAAAATTAATCGCTTTATGCTGACCTTTGTGGTTAGTTCGCAACCATGGGACCACCATCGTATGACATCACCAAAGAACGGATGTTATCATAACTTTAAACAAAGCCTTTTGCTAGAACGTTATTCCTCCATTATTGATATCCCAGCGCGCATTGCATAATAGATAAGAACGATAACAAAAAATCCTCAAAATGATAAATTCAACCTCGCTTTATGTAATTCGAAATTTCGCAATCTTACTTAGGGAAGCTTTATGATTTACCAAGAACGGGTTTGTGTAAACGGATAGAGTTAACAATTGGTCTAACTATATACCAATGCTTTCGCATAACTATTCCCTTCACCCTCACCCCCCAGAAAATTTATTATTTTAAATGCACGTTACGCTTCGCGCTTCTCATTAATTTTCATAGCGGTTTCGAGTAAGTTATATGGCCATGTTATAGTAAAATATCATCTCATAAAACGCCATGGAGCAATCGTTAATACATTAATGTGTCTAAGACTGAAATCATATTTACGAACATTTTTAAATTCGCAATAATAGCTCCATATTTGCATTCAACTCAACATTTTCGAGTTCTGCTTATTTTGTGCATAGGACACACAAAACTATATCTTTTCCCTTTAAAATAAATAACAAGAGTAAGAGAACTATATCAAAAAATTAAAATATCCAAGTTTATTCATTTATCAGATTTTACAAAAGATAAATCGTTGAAAAATTAAATGATCACGTCTTTATTACTGTAACAGATAAACCTCGCTTTGAATATCAGAGAAAATTTATATATAATCAAGTATTAATATAATATAAAGTTTAGTGACCCGGTAAATTAGTTTCTATTTTATCTTGTAAACAAAATCATATAAATTCGTAAAAGGATGTATCAACAAAGAAAAATTTCTCATAAGAATCTCTCAATAAAAGAATTTCATATAAGGATTCCTCAATAAAGGGGCGGGGACTTAGATATAAAGTTCACTCAACAAAAGAATTTCATATATTAAGGAATTTCAATACATTAAGGAATGAAAATTAATACGTCACGATATTGTTTTCAATACGAGACAATTTGGGATATCATACGTCACGTGGTCTTGGTTGGTTACAACAAAAGTAATATTACGGTGTTGATTCAAACCTTTTAATAATTTCCTTGATGTTTCTAAAGTTCAAAGGAATTTTGATATAACGGGAAATATATTAGAAATAGTTTATAACACTGAATTCTCATTTGGCGTTTTTGACTCTTTCTTCTAGAGGATAATGTCTTCATAACCGTAAAAATAGTTTTAATATTTTAGCTAAAAGAGAATTTCCATTAAATATTTATTATAGTATAAGACCAAAAGCACGTGAATATATATATATCTGTCTGTCTGTGTGTGTGTGTGTGTGCGTGTAATTACCGACTATAAAAGATAATAAAAGTTCAAGGTAAATTCAAGTGATAGCAGAAAACTAACGAAAAAATTTATTGTCTTGTAAATATTTAACAACAAATTATTTTGAAACATATTACTATAATGATATTTAGATAGTTTTCAGGGAGTGTTATATATATTTTGTGCGTGTAAAAATTAAACTTCAGAAAATATCGTATATTGCAATGTGTTTACAGGTATATGTTTCCAGATTCTTTTTTTTGATTATGTTTGAGATGAAACCGATGGTTTAGTGTGACCTAACATCATGACAGATCTCTTTAGAGAATCGAAACCTAGGGTACGCTGTCCAAGCAGCATATAAATCGAAGTACAGATGTACAGTGAAACTCCGATAAGTCCTCATTTTGCTTCGGTCCCGTCGAGCTCTGACAGGCGTAAAGTTGAATTTTTATTATCATTTATTCAATGTAGTAGCATTTCTAATAATTAATTTATATGATTGCTAATAATATTGTGATAAATTAAAAATTTACAGAATCATTACAGTAACGCATATTGAGTATGTTTCGTCGTTACCCCGCTTAAGTCGTCACTTCGTTTAATGGAATCAGTCTTAAAGGAAAAATTTAATATTGGTTTAGATCTTGAATCGATTGATAGATATTTTATTGTCTACAAAGCAAACGATTTATTGTGATATTAGCTTTGCAATTAAATTGTAATTTATTTCGTATTACTATTATTATTTTTTATAATTAATTTCTGTTATAATTTCGTATTTCCTTATTATTAATTTTACAATTAATTTCAACGTTTTAATTAATTTTCATGTTATGATCAATTTCCATGTTATAAATTAATTTTATATTATAATTAATTTTTATGTTATTAATTTTTATATTATAATTAATTTTTATGTTATAATTAATTTTTATTATAATTAATTTGTATGTTATAATTATTTTTTTTTTATTTCCTTATTAACTTAATTCATGTTATTCATATTAATTTGTTAATTATTTTATTTTATTTTGTTAATTATTATTATATCTTCGGAGGTCTCCGGGAAGTTTATAGAAATCAGGTATGAACATTTTCCATGTCGCTGATGCTTATCTAATAGGTTTTCCATATTATGAATACAGTAATGCATCGCTAAATCCAACTACTTGGACTCCAAACATGTTCGGATTAGCGGAATATTCAGACTACTGAGGTCTTTATGTTTTTGCGTGTTTTAGTACATAAGTTGTCTTGTGTGACATCTATAATATAGTCTTATGTATGTAGAACACCATAGCAAGTTAACACCAACAGATATCATGTTATCAAACTTTGGCAAGATATTGCTGCTTTATCTCATAGTTCTACCCTTCACCAGAATATATTATAGGAAGTTGGAATTAAAAAGGAACATAGGTATAAAGGAAAAAAAATATATGCACATGAAATCGCATCCTTTCTTAACTGTACTATTTTAACAATATAATCGATAAAATTACTAAATTTTGTCACAGTATAAAATAACTGCGTAGGTTTTACTTTATTTAAACAGATCACGAAGTAACAAGGCTTTGCCTTGCCGTACGTATATTTCTAGATGCTGAATTGCGGATTTAAGCCCAGAGGTATAACTCAGACAGTACCCAGTTTCTGAACGTCTGTCTTTGTTCTTCAACGTCTGATGTTTATTTATTTCAAAGCAATAGCAGTACTATATTTGTGACTTGGTACTGACCCTGTAGTTGAGCATTACTATTGTTTTTAGTAATAAACTGTTCAAGATCCAGTGATCGTCTTTTGAAAAAGTTTGATAATTCCCCAAAAAACACGCTCATCTACAATCTTATTTACGGAACTAAAGTTGACATGCACATATGTATTTAAGTTTTGGGTGACATTTCATCAATTACCTAGTATTAGACCCAATTTCTGTAATGGACGAGACAAGTGTAATATGAATAGTAAGGAAATAATAGGTAAGCATTTTTTTTTTACAGTAACCATAAAGAAAGAGACTAGAAATAATTTATGAACTGGAAAATAAAAGTGGCGCATCCTTTATTTTGGTCACCTAACGGCGAAATGTTTTAATTTTTATTAGTTTAATGAAATATTGGAATATTCAGGACTGTTGTAATCAATCAGAAAAGATGAATGCTCTGATTTTTAACGCATAACGTTCGTCTTTCCTGGTCTGCAGCAAAACAGGTCACGACAGTGTGAATTTAGAATTGGAATACACGTGAACACTTTTTTCACCTTATTTTAATGATAATTCCTGTTTGCTAGAACCAGGTATTAGTTTCAAGTTTAAGAGTAGATGCAATTAACTTTGTACTTCCCTGAAAATGGAACATATGAAAAAAATCATCGGAAAGCGTAGTTTATTAATTTTTATGTCACTGGGATTTCCTTTCGTTGAGCTGCTTAAATTATATAAAACCGCTTCATTATATAGATTTAACATTCAAGAAGTAGAATGCGCGCGCGCGCACACACATAAACACATATGCACACGCAATGGGCAAAGAAAAGTATTTGCACACTTACATTATGTTGCATAAATTGGAGTAGAAAATAAATGTGACAAAATATCTGAATTATCATAGATTACTTTTACAATGAACATCTGTATACGTGCTTATTTTTTAATATTCGCAAGAAATAAATTTATAAAACAATAAAACCTAATTTTTCATGCCAAAAGTGTATTTATACACTGAACAGAAAAAAATAAGTAAGCTATTTCAAAGATTAAAAACTGTTCATAGTATTTAATATGTATGCCTTTTGCTTCAATTGCAGGCCATGTTTATCCCTAAATCATCATATGGCCGTAGTCGTGTTTTACAGTTGGTCGCCCAGTTCCTCATTCGTCTAGCGGTCCAAGACACTCCGGGCTAAACGGAGGGACCCTGGTTCGAATCCAGGATGGGGAAAGCGTCTCTTTTTCTCCAAAATTACACAAGCTCTAGTTTGAGCTATAATCTATACGTGGGTGGCAGAAATTATTGTATAGTTGGTCGTAAGTTCTTGGCTTCGAAGGAAATGTTTGTTTTTTGTCATACATATTTCTTTCCACCCAAATAGAAAACATCAAATTGATTTTATCGGGAAACGTCACCTTTTTTTCCCAAACCTCTGCGGATTTGTTGACATAATTTTTTATCAAACTCGTTTTTCCTGCCTATTTCTTTCATTGATCTCATTTTTTCCCCGAGTGTTTTCGGTACTTGAGTTTCGATACTTGCTTGATGATGTTCCTCACCTGCCTTGCATTTATTTTCTTCGGACGACCAGATATTGAGTTATTCTTCATACAATGCCTCATTCATTTTCTTGTTTTTTTTATTAAGTGCCGAACACTAGAGAAATTGAAATGCAAATTCTTACCTATGTTACTATAACTAAAACCACAGTTATGAAAAAATACAATCCTCTCCCGCATTACAGTTGAAAACTCTTACTTTTTCGAAGCCATGACAAAAGAAACTGACCAAATTGCCGTCACAAAAATCTTATAACGGGTCTTTTGAAAGGTATGGAACTTTGGCTTGTTGTAAATTTGTACAATGTGATGATGTTTAACAACTTTAAAAGAGGCTGCTGTTAGGTGGTCAAATACGTTTTTGGTATGAAAAAATAGGTATGATTTTTTTTTATTTTTCCATAAATATACTTTTTTCGATTATTAAAGGATGAACACATGTCTGCATGTTCGTTATAAAGGTAATCCAATGATTAAAAATATGTTATCACATTTGCTTCCTCCTCCTATCTATGCAACATATTACAGGTGCGCAAATGCTTTTGTTTACCTATTGTATATACAGTATAAACTCGCTTTATAGCGACTCCCTGAATTTAACAACCAATTAAGACGACTTCGGTAGTTCTCCGATAATTGTGAGAAAGCCACAGAGCAGGGGTCTTCAACCTTTTTCAGTCCAAGGGCCAATTTTGCTTATTCTTGCAGGCCCGCGGGCCGCACTACTGTATCAGCAATATTAGGACGCTGCTTATTTTTAACAATCCTGTCAATATCCGGTCTTATTTTTGATATTGCAACCCTAAGAGTGTTTCCAAGGTGGACGTCAGTTATTCTGGTCCTAACTTTTCATTTATCTACTTCAATTTTTTACAGACGCATTGGAGTACGCAAAAGGGGTTGATGGAGGTTGTAATTCCTATTGCAACGAAATTTTGTGTATATACATATGAACATATAGAGTTGTAGCTCTGTAACCCCTCCCCCCCCCATTGTAAGCCTGTAACTCCCCTTATGAACTTTCTACGTCAGCCTATGCCCAGATGTCAGTGCTCCAAAACAGGAATATTTTCAGAGCATGCAGTCAGATGGTTAGAAAGATGTTCTTATCAGCATATTTAGAATAGAATTTGATGAGTCCTAAGATGAATTTTTTTTAAATCACTGTTGCACTACAAATCAATAAAACTACACCTAATTCCCATATACGCTAGAAAACTAAAGTAAAAGACGATTGAGGGGGGAAAAACCAATTGTTACTTTGGTTCTATAGTGTTTTAAGATATTTATTACGAAATATGAAAATGCCAACAGAATAAAATACATATATTTCAGACTCAAAGGGAGCAGGGACGTTATTTTTGTGTGAAACAATTTGTATTTTTTCGTGAGCCGGGGGGCCACATAAAACATGTCGGCGGGCCACGGGTTGAAGACCACTGACATAGAGAAATGTGTTCGCGCTATAACAGTTATATTTTTTATATAACATATCTGTAGTACAAGTCTCTTCAAGATCTCAATAACGTGATTCTACTGTAGTAGCTTTCATATTTATTTAGTTCCTTTTATAAATCTTCGTGAGAGGGGGCAGAGGCGTAGCCAGGGGGCGGTTTTGGGGGTTGTAACCCCCCATCGCAATGAAATTTTGTATATTTAACATAGGAATATGCAGCAGATCCTGACCTCTCCCATTAAGCCATAACTCCCCTTATGGACTTTCCGCCTACGCTACTGGGGGGTTAATTCAAGAGAAGAGATTTTTGGATTGAAGATCTTGAAATTGCAGCCTTTTGTATGCACCAAAAAACAGTGTCTACCGTCTACCTCTGGTCTAAAAATTAAACCTGGCATTTAATCAATAAACACTAGCATACATTCAGTTGAATTTTCCTTCGTATGTCCCTAAAATCAAACTGATAAGTATAATACATAACATACTTAAATCAAATTTGAGAATCAACTAAGAAGGAAAGAAGAAAGCATATACACAAATTTACACATGGAACTCTAATTAAAAGCAACACGCATGACAATTCGGCCTGTGGGTACTGCTAAAAGATCCTTTTCCTTCTTTAATAAAGTCAATAATTTAATTAAAATTTGTACGTACATTTAAAAAAACGAAAGTTTGACTTAATTCAAACTTCTATTCCCAAAGTGACGTTCAACTATTACGTAGGCACATTTCTGGCCATTTTATACCCCCTTTTCCCCCTTGTAAGAAAAAATAAGCAAATACCTGCTCTCTCCCCCCCCCCCTACTTCGTGCTTACGTAAAGATTTCGGTTATCTAATTTTTTGGTATATGTTTTTGAAATAAGAATGCAATGTGTGATACAAATTATAATATTTCTTTACGTTTTTATTGTAACATTGGGCGCTTATTTGTAAGTTCGTTATAATATGAAATGCTTTTTCATAAATACAGAGTAATCACAACAAATACTTTTATTTAAAAAAGTTTTAATAAGCTGTTAATAGATATTTTGGTGGTATTATAAAGTATTTTTATTATTAATATTCCTTACCATGTAAGCAAATAGTGTGTAATAATTACAAGTTAATTTGTTAAAATACATTTATTAAAAGTAACATAGTTATTATATTTAATTTAAAAGTGTCAGGGTGGGGGCACAGGGAGTCTAGAAGGGGCTCCCGAGCAAAGAAAAAGTTGAGAGCCATTGGTTTAAATAATTAAATATTTAACTGTTATTTGTATTTTATAACTTTTACTCTCAGTGTGTCATACATTCAGGTATCTTAGTTCTATCAGGGCAGTTGTCACTTGGCGACTATGTGCTAGTTTTATTATTTTCTGTAAACGTGGTTCAGACCCCCCTCCCCGTTGTCATCAAAAATAAGCAAATCTCAACCATCCCTCCAGCAAAGATGCTTATGTAATATTGAACGGTCCCCAACAGCTGAACTTCGGATTCATTAGTGAAATCACCAATACATTGATATTTTCCACAGTGTCATGTTACGATCGTCTTTTTTGATAAAACGACTCTCTCTCTCTCTTACACACCTACATTTCGTTACCCTCCAGTCTACTGCTAAAATATCACCAAGCGAATAATGATAATCTTTGAAAACGAAACCGCATTACTTGCGCTCATTATCTTGTTATTTTTCTCCTTTTATGTATGAATACGCATTACTTTTAATGTTTTGTGCTGCCCATGAAGTGGTTAAAGAAAATTGAAACTGAGGAAGGAACTTGACTAAGGAAGGCAGATTCCATCCATTTGAAACTGTTGTTGACTTCCAATTTTCCCTAACGGCCGTAATATTACCATTTAATCGCCTTATTTGTAGAGATTTCTCCCAATTTGTAACAAGATAATGCTACCGCAGAGCACAATTTCTCGTAGAAGGTCCATTGCTGCGCGTGGTTCTCTACTCATTATAACATCGTTATAGCAAGGTGGCTAGAAAGCGGGTAAGAGGTTAGGACATATAGGTGTAAACAGCTTATACTGAACTATTGCGTGCGCTTCATATTCGACAGAGATCTAAGAATAGCTGTTCTGCTTACGAAGATCTATCATATTGCTCCGTGAAGCAAGGTTGTTGCGAATAACGGTAAAATATAGCGACGTTGTGACACCGGATTTGACGTCAACGGTTGCTATGCACAGGGCGAAGGCAGCGGTTGTTCATTAAATTCGCGCAAAAGGACACCTGGGGGAGTACCTATCTCAAAGGCTTTGATCTAACTCCACGTTGCAGATCTGTGATAGACAGCACTATATTTTTCGAAGCGGGGGTAGTTTATAATCCCTACCCAACAACTTACAGCTTATATTTCACCACACTCTCAAAAGCGCCCGAAGTTCGTTCCTCTAATTGGATTCTGTTTTAAAAGAGTTCCGTCTACAGAAAGTATCCTCAAAGAAGTCTAAATAACTATTATCCCCACCTCACCATCTTTTAAAATACATTAACGAATTAGTCGTTCTTTAAATAACAACTACCGTATCTCCCCCAATGAAACGGAAATAGTGAAACACCACATAGGCGAAAACAACTTCGTTTTGTATTTTTATTATTTAAAGACTTCAGTTCCTTGATACCCATAAAAGTTGCTTTGATGATTTCATCGACTTTGAAGTTTAGAACGCCTTATTCCTTTTGCTGATTAATTAATTTGCATTTCCAAAACCCACAGTTGAGAGATCACATTATAGTTGCAGTATTTTTAGCCACGCTATTCAGTTAATGAGTGCATTTACGCCATTATGGGGTTGCTTTTAAGACTATACATTGTTATTCTATAAAGCAATGTGTTATTAATTTTTCTACTTACAACTTTCAGAGATCCGCCAAATTTTCTATCCTTATACCTCCTTCATATGAAAGTCGCCGTGCTTGTCCATTACTTTCCCCACAATCTCAATTTAACTTCAGAAAGACAAATTCCGCGAAATCACACTAAAACCTTTGAAACCTAACAAGTACAAATTGATTTTACAATCACAGTTTCTTATTTTTAAGAAAAAGCAGCACAAATCCTTGAAATCGGAAAAAATAGGTGCAATAATGTCCCACAAAGTGTTCAGGTAATAGCCTTTAGAAATTGAAGGAAGATTGCCTTGAAACTAGATTCTCCTACCCCCCCGCAAATTGCTGGGTATATTCTCCCTTCCCATCCGAACCAGAGACAAATGCTTACACAACGCAATTCCTAACACTCGCCGGAAGGCAGTCGAAATTCGAAAATCTCGTCTTCCAATTAAAAAGTGTGATTGTCCAAAAATTTCGAACTCTTGTTACAAGCAAGGGCGAAAAAATCCTTTTAAAAAATTTACACCGAACTCTTAGGATCCAGAGTACTTTTCGGGACTTGTGTTCGCATCTAAACAGCTTAGAATTAGGAGCCGAGGTAAAAAACATTTATCTTCGTGAACGCTAGCCTTGTTCGTCGCGATTTACTTTTAAACTTCGATATCTTAACTTCGAGAAACTTGAATTGTTGTTCAGTTTAAAGGAAACTTACCTAACTGCGTTGGGGTGTGCTGAGGAATGACCACTAAATATTGGACGATGTATCGATGTGTACGAATGCTGGACGATAACAAGCTTTTATCCCGTAAAAGACGGTAGAGATATTATGTGAAACTAACAAAAAATACAGCCCGCGGGAAGCTGAAATTTCAAATGACAATATTGTATCTAATAGATACATATCGTACCTCTGCTTCAGAAGGGACACAAGTCAAAACCTGCCAATTCTTGTTGCGGGTAAATTTTAAATTACAGAAAATTGAATGAACTTTTGTGAAATAAGCTGGTCTCTTACGTTTCTCGCGGAAACTAGTGAAACGTTAGATGTATAATTTCTTCTGAAGATAAATATGAAGTTACTTATTTTAATGGCGCTTTTAGCTGGAATTTGAAAATTTTTGAGTTGTGTCACTTCCGAAGCGGGGATGCGATATGTTGATATCGGGCGCGTGTACAGGATTTTGAAAAGGGAGGGGGTTTTAACGAATGAAGGAGGAGAGGGGGGGGGGGTTAACATGCTTTTTTTATTGTATAAGATTTAATTTTACAGCCAATAATACTGTTCAAAGGGGAAGGGGGTTTAACCCCTAAAACCCCTCCTCCAAACAAAGCTGTGACAATAATGGTAACTAAAGACAATTTAAAAGACAGATATTTGTGTGTTTATCAACTAGTTTTTATTAAGGATTGTTTACATAAGTAAACTTTTGCAAAGGTATATTCTCTGGAAAAGATTTAGAACCCTACACATATTTGGTTACTTTCTATATGCAGTAGAACTCGAGTAACCGAAATAAAAGGAGCGGATCCCATTTCGATTACGCAAAATTTTAGATAATCCAGAAATTCGATTTTCAGTGTAAAGGTAAAAAAAAAACAAAGTTTCTTAAAAACGGGTCTAATTATATGCTACTAAGTTATTAATAGTAAAAAAAAAAGTTACAATGTCAAATCAAATTAAATCAAACTTTATTCAAATGGATTCAATTTTTTTTACATGACGGAATAATTATTTACAATTTATCAGATAGGTTAATCCGTCTTGACAGCAAAGGGTAAAGACTTTAGGGTCTGACAAAGCCCCCGCTGCCCAGAATTGGATATAATAGGTGGGAGCAATAAATAACTAAATACAATATGATGAAAGAGGTGGCTGATTAGTAAAGGTATGGAAGGCATAAATAGAGAAAAATATAGTGATATTAAAATTCTCTATCCAATAGATGTCTGCGGATGAGTTTTTTATATTGAGCAAAGGAATGAACAGATTTAAGTGAGTTAGGAAGAAGATCCCACACCCTAGGGCCAAAGCAACAGATGAGCGAGAGTCCAAGTTTCGTTCGTGAACACACTGGTATTAGATCGTTAAGATTTCTTGTAACGTGGGTATGATCAGCGAAGTGTAATGAAGTGAGGTCAGAATGAGTGAAATTTCGTATAGTGTTAAACATGAAGATTGGAAGTTTTGTACGTAATTGATTTTTCGATTAATAATATCTGATGATCGTAAGCTAGTTCAATAGTTCTAGAAGTATGAGATTGATAATTTAGGAGGCGGAGGAATCTTTTCTGCAGTCTGTTAAGTCTGATGACATTAGACTTGGAAGTGTTTACCCATATCAGAAGGCAATAGTAAAGAAAAGAAAAACAATATATATTTACGTAATTATTTAAGGTATTAATTTTGGCTGCTATGGAAATAGTTCGATATCTTTTTTTTAACTATTTTTTGTTTTAGGACTTTTTTTAGCTGTGATGTAGTTTAATTAAAAGCACACCCGCTGGTGAAGACGCCTCTCCTTCTTCAGCAAAACGCATAGTAATCTGCGGTAACAAACCGGAATTTTACTAAAGGGACAAGCTTCTTCAAAGTAAAAACTTTTATTTTTCTGAACTGTAAAAAATGGAGAATTTCTTACCACTAAAATTTTGAAAATAAGAAAGAAAAATAAATAAAATAAATCGAAAACGTGTGTAAAAGGAAGTTTATATACAACTGCTTGGAAATGACTATTCCACTTTATCCTTTCTAAGAAGGGCCAAGCCTGACTTTTGACTCAAATCCCATTGCAATTTTCAGGCTTTATATAGTTTTAATGTTCTCCTGATCTATTTCACATGGTCATTTCCGGTAACGTATGCAGATCTATAATTTTGCACTCTCACATGTTCATAGTTGGTCTTGCCAACCCTAACCCGCCTCTACTTATGGAATCAATTTTCGGAGTGCATTTCGAAGCCGAATGTATTTCAAAATTTAAATATGGATTTGCATGGTTTTTACTGATTATCTTATCATTACATCCCTATTTAAAGAGTTCAGGTAACAATAATAAATAATAATAAGTGAAGGTAATATTTTGGTAAAAGTAATGTAACAACAATAGGTTAAATCTTCCACAGCCAGTGGTGTAACGAGAAAAAAGTGGGTCTTAATGCAAAATTTAGTGTGCACCCCAAAATTACGAAACTGAATATGCGTTCATGATGCACATTGCTACTTCTGTATTCGGGCGTACATAATGCCAAAACTCATAAGTCCACTTAGTCTAGAGGCAACAGCTATGCTATTACTGTATATTCCAGTTTTATTTACTGAAGTTTCGCATGTGGTGTGTAGTTAGCTAAGAATAAACAGGTTTCGTGGGAAAAAAATATTTTTCGTAGACATGTAATAAATGTTATCATAAACACATAATTCAAAAATTTACATTTTTTACTTATTTTCGGGACCACATTTGGTCGTGGGGCCCCAACGAATCATTCGCATGTTTAGGCTACTGTTGCAGTCAGTATTCTCCATGCTCTTCTGTACTGGACACCGGCATTGGCAATAATATTTGATGACGGTTTCTTGAATTTTGATGACGCAGGAACAGCAATGGTCATCTTGCGCCAACCTTTTCTGAGATTAATACTATTATTTTTTTATCTGTCATATGAACTACACAATGTATACAATCTTGAAGCAGAGAATTTAAATACAAAAAATAAAAATTTCACTGCTAACCAGATTTTTAGAAACAAATGCATAAATTGAACAAGTAGACAAACAAGACATACATATGTGTGTCCATGTGATGGATCTCCAGCTAAAATAATCAAGATCTGCTTGTTTCTCAGCTGTAAAGTGCAAACATCATGTAAAAGAACTAAACGTAAAATATAGACGAATAAAAACCTTAATTTTTTTTAAAATGATACTAATTCGTAAATATTTAAACAATGCGTCTAAGAAAAATATTTTTTTTGGTAAATATTAATGGATATTTTAACCCTCGTTCCACCAATTCGTAACTTTTCATTACGAATTATTTTCATGAAAAATTCGAAAAAATATCTTATATGAATTTTGTCTTAAAGTCTTAATGAGTATAATCGTCGTATATTTAAACCATTGTTTTAGAAAAGATTTTAGTGACGCCTAGACGGGCTTTTATAAGCTTATTTAAGACAGGAGTGGAGAATGACTATTAAGTCAGGAAGCTGAGGAACTACAAGGATTACCATGCGATTGTTAATACTACTAAAATATAATTATTATATATAAATTCCAGCATAGACGTAACTTAATGATTATATATAGCATAAACTGGGGGAGTGGGGTAAAAAAATAAAAAGACAAAATTGTAGGGAAAAAAGTACGATTTTACCTCTTTTCTAAAAACACTAGGGAGACAAATGCCCCCTTGACCCCGCCAGATTACGCCTATGAATTCCAGTGTAACAAGTTACATTTTTATGACTATACAGATATATTAGTATACACAGGTCCATGCGCAAGATTTCAAGAAGGGTGATTGATAGAAAATTTTTCTCCCATATAAGGAAATTAATTTTACATTCAATATAATTGTTCAAATGGGGAGTATAACTCCTCCTTACTCACGGCCTTGGGTATTATATACTTGTCAATTTATTTATTTCATTATGTATTCTTTACACACAATAGTCTAGCATTTTTTTTAGAAAAGTTCTATTTTTCCGATTTAATTCATTCAACTCCAGATTTTTGCAGTATGATGCAATAATCGGGTAATGTTTAAATTCGTTATTATTTACGTGGATTGTACTGATAAATAATTCGGCGTAATTTTCAGTATGATGATGCATTTACAATATCTGTATTGTTTATCTGTTTTCAAGTTTTAATATTAGTGTTCCGTTTTCTTTATCGATGCTATTTTGATGCATTTTCCATAGATTTATTTTCCATGCATGATACTGTACTGTATTCATTTGAATGAACGCGATTATTAATAATAATAATAAATGATTAATATATGATAAACGAGATTTCGTCTTTCAATGCCAATTTATTTCAGGTAAAATATTTTAAATTTCGTAGAGAAATATGCGAGTTCTCAGTATTCAGGACATTTGCGATTGTTTACATAGAAATTCAGATGAACGACATTAAATTAAAATCTCGAATCATCTCATAGATCGTACCTTCTTGAGCGTGTTTCGTTGGAAAGGCGATGAAAGTATTTTTTGTGATAGTATCTTTATTTGCTACATGAAATCATGTAATAAAAAAATTGACAGATTGAGTATCCAGCAATGGCTTCGCTTTTTCCCAATAATACTTTTTCTGTGTCATAAAATAACCTTGACTGTTGCTGTGACTTGAATGATTTCGGCATTTCCAGAGCCTGTATCGTTTTTGAAAAGAAAACGAAGTTATAAATCTTACAGGTTTTTGAACCAGACAAGCAAGAACTGTTATTTTACTATAACTTCTGTCTAAAAATACTTTCTCACTTCTGTATTTCGAAGCCTTGTTTTTTCACTGATTGAAATTGGAAGTAACTTTTGTGTATATATATAGTTTTTCCACAATTGCGGAGTATTTATTTCATAATTTACCTAGTACAGTATAAGCTTAGCCAGATTTAAATATTTGTGCTCTCTGTTGCCCAGGCAAAGTAAATCCAAGTTTGTACAGTACATATAAAACCAAAATGTATGTTTCACCTGAAACAAATTTGCTTTATTACAAAACAAGACCAAACATCTTAACTAACATATTTTATTGAATTTACTAACAATGGAATTAATGTCCAGTACGATGGTTTCCACGTCTTTGTTTAAACTTACGGATTGTCAAACTTTGAAATCAAAGAAAATTAAAAAAAAGTTTTTATCGAATTTCAAGGACAAAAGAAATTATATGTCGTAACACTTAATATTATGCAATACTAGTTTGTGCGATTTATTGTTAATATTGGCATAATATTAATCATTACGATTAATAATTAATATTGACGTAATATCTCTCACTCTCTCTCTCTCTCTCTCTCTCTCTCTCTCTCTCTCTATATATATATATATATATATCACATATATTTATCTTGACAGCTGGGTTATAATAACGGATAAAGATATAAGAGAAGCAATAAGAAAGTGTGAAAAAGAAGTAATAAAATATGAGAAATGGTTTATATTAAATCAGATAAATGTAAACAAAGCAAAAATAATGTTATTTATTAATAAAAAGGTCGACATGGATGTAAAAAATGTAAAGATTGATGAAAAGGGGATAGAAATCTTGGAAAAAAATAGAAATTATATTAACTAGTAGACTAATTGGAATACCTATATAAATAAAGTAAGTAATAAAATGAGTAAGGAAATTAGAATTTTGAAACGATATAAAAATATGTTTCTAACTAAAATGGAAATTGAATTATATTATTCATTGATACACAACCATATAATATATTATAATAACATTTGGGGAAACCTCGGAACCTGCAGATTTTAGATAATATATCAAAAAAGGGCAATGAAAACAAAGGACAGGAATAATCAATTACGTTGTAAAAATTTTGTAATAAAACATAAAATTTTGTCGTTGACTAAAATTCATAAATATTGCATTATGAACAAAATGTTTGAAAGAAGAACGTTCCTGGTTTATTCTATTTTCTTATTGTTAGTCATTACATTTCACTAAACTATGGTACTAACAATAAGAAAATAGAATAAAATGTGGAACGTTCCATAACAGGAAAGAAGGAGAAAAAGAGAGTAGTAACCCTCTTGACAAGTCCTTCCTCTTCATAAAAACAGAGACTGAAACCGGCAGAGAACACTCAACGTGTAAATAAGCAAAGACAATTCTATTCAAAGTATACATCAATATGTAACAAAACAAGCATATACAATATACTTTTTGGAATAAAAAAAATTCTATTCAAAACATATAGATATAAAATAATATAAAAATATAATATATACAAATTATATAAAAAAATTATTCCATGGAACAAGGCAAGGGATACAGAGCATTCTCCCCAACAACCGTTTCCTTGGTCTTTTCTTAAATAATTTAATATTGTGCGAACGTCCTATTCCTATTGCTAAGTCGTTCCACATCTTGGCTCCTTTATAATTAGTGTCGATTCTTCCATTTTTTGTTCGTATTTTAGCTAAGGTCAGTTAATTATATTTCTTAGTTTTATTCCTTTCATTTTCTTTCCGTTGTATTTTCATTAATTGTACATGTTTGTTTTCTTTTATTCTTTCAAACATTTTGTTCATAATGCAATATTTATGAATTTTAGTCAACGACAAAATTTTATGTTTTATTACAAAATTTTTACAACGTAATTGATTATTCCTGTCCTTTGTTTTCATTGCCCTTTTTTGATATATTATCTAAAATCTGCAGGTTCCGAGGTTTCCCCAAATGTTATTATAATATATTATATGGTTGTGTATCAATGAATAATATAATTCAATTTCCATTTTAGTTAGAAACATATTTTTATATCGTTTCAAAATTCCAATTCCCTTACTGATTTGGTTACTCACTTTATTTATATGGGTGTTCCAATTAGTCTACTAGTTAATATAATTTCTATTTTTTTCCAAGATTTCTATCCCCTTTTCATCAATCTTTACATTTTTTACATCCATGTCGACCTTTTTATTAATAAATAACATTATTTTTGCTTTGTTTACATTTATCTGATTTAATATAAACCATTTCTCATATTTTATTACTTCTTTTTCACACTTTCTTATTGCTTCTCTTATATCTTTATCCGTTATTATAACCCAGCTGTCAAGATAAATATATGTGATATATATATATATATATATAGAGAGAGAGAGAGAGAGAGAGAGAGAGAGAGATATTACGTCAATATTAATTATTAATCGTAATGATTAATATTATGCCAATATTAACAATAAATCGCACAAACTAGTATTGCATAATATTAAGTGTTACGACATATAATTTCTTTTGTCCTTGAAATTCGATAAAAACTTTTTTTTAATTTTCTTTGATTTCAAAGTTTGACAATCCGTAAGTTTAAACAAAGACGTGGAAACCATCGTACTGGACATTAATTCCATTGTTAGTAAATTCAATAAAATATGTTAGTTAAGATGTTTGGTCTTGTTTTGTAATAAAGCAAATTTGTTTCAGGTGAAACATACATTTTGGTTTTATATGTACTGTACAAACTTGGATTTACTTTGCCTGGGCAACAGAGAGCACAAATATTTAAATCTGGCTAAGCTTATACTGTACTAGGTAAATTATGAAATAAATACTCCGCAATTGTGGAAAAACTATATATATACACAAAAGTTACTTCCAATTTCAATCAGTGAAAAAACAAGGCTTCGAAATACAGAAGTGAGAAAGTATTTTTAGACAGAAGTTATAGTAAAATAACAGTTCTTGCTTGTCTGGTTCAAAAACCTGTAAGATTTATAACTTCGTTTTCTTTTCAAAAACGATACAGGCTCTGGAAATGCCGAAATCATTCAAGTCACAGCAACAGTCAAGGTTATTTTATGACACAGAAAAAGTATTATTGGGAAAAAGCGAAGCCATTGCTGGATACTCAATCTGTCAATTTTTTTATTACATGATTTCATGTAGCAAATAAAGATACTATCACAAAAAATACTTTCATCGCCTTTCCAACGAAACACGCTCAAGAAGGTATGATCTATGAGATGATGCGAGATTTTAATTTAATGTCGTTCATCTGAATTTCTATGTAAACAATCGCAAATGTCCTGAATACTGAGAACTCACATATTTCTCTACGAAATTTAAAATATTTTACATGAAATAAATTGGCATTGAAAGACGAAATCTCGTTTATCATATATTAATCATTTATTATTATTATTAATAATCGCGTTCATTCAAATGAATACAGTACAGTATCATGCATGGAAAATAAATCTATGGAAAATGCATCAAAATAGCATCGATAAAGAAAACGGAACACTAATATTAAAACTTGAAAACAGATAAACAATACAGATATTGTAAATGCATCATCATACTGAAAATTACGCCGAATTATTTATCAGTACAATCCACGTAAATAATAACGAATTTAAACATTACCCGATTATTGCATCATACTGCAAAAATCTGGAGTTGAATGAATTAAATCGGAAAAATAGAACTTTTCTAAAAAAAATGCTAGACTATTGTGTGTAAAGAATACATAATGAAATAAATAAATTGACAAGTATATAATACCCAAGGCCGTGAGTAAGGAGGAGTTATACTCCCCATTTGAACAATTATATTGAATGTAAAATTAATTTCCTTATATGGGAGAAAAATTTTCTATCAATCACCCTTCTTGAAATCTTGCGCATGGACCTGTGTATACTAATATATCTGTATAGTCATAAAAATGTAACTTGTTACACTGGAATTCATAGGCGTAATCTGGCGGGGTCAAGGGGGCATTTGTCTCCCTAGTGTTTTTAGAAAAGAGGTAAAATCGTACTTTTTTCCCTACAATTTTGTCTTTATATTTTTTTACCCCACTCCCCCAGTTTATGCTATATATAATCATTAAGTTACGTCTATGCTGGAATTTATATATAATAATTATATTTTAGTAGTATTAACAATCGCATGGTAATCCTTGTAGTTCCTCAGCTTCCTGACTTAATAGTCATTCTCCACTCCTGTCTTAAATAAGCTTATAAAAGCCCGTCTAGGCGTCACTAAAATCTTTTCTAAAACAATGGTTTAAGTATACGACGATTATACTCATTAAGACTGTAAGACAAAATTCATATAAGATATTTTTTCCAATTTTTCATGAAAATAATTCGTAATGAAAAGTTACGAATTGGTGAAGCGAGGGGAAAAAAAGAGAGAAAGAGAGAGAGAGAGAGAGAGAGATGAATTGAGGGAAAAGATACAAGAGCTAAAACGAACTATTTCACCGTTGTTAGAGAAAGCAAATGGCGGTTGTTACATTTTCGACACCCACTTTCGCTAGCTCAAATTAGAGCCCTTTTACACATTATTGTAAATTTAGATATTATTGCCTTTATTACTAGTCTTAATTTGTATAATAATGGGTCAAAAAAACTTTAATTTGAGCCATAGAAAGGGGATGTCGAGGATATCACTTCATTAATATACCCCGCGAACGAACTTTCTCTCTCTTTTGAAGTTTACAAAGTGGCGGTGAGAAAATCTCTCATGCATGATTAACAGAAAATGTTTGTAGATATGAATTTTCTTCTAGATCGAAATCGTACCGTGAATTTTAGTTAAACGGGTACAAAATGGTAACGTGAAAGAAGCTTCGTTCTTATCTTAATGATTTAAACAATGGCATTTCGGACTATCGCTTTTTTATATTAGCCAAAGCCCCTAGAATTTTCCAGCTAGTCTAGCTTTAATTTTATAGTTTGGAGATTGATATCACAAGGGAAACTTCCGCTAAAAAGTGAAAACCGTTTTTGCGTACTTTTGGTGTTGAAACGAACGTAATATTCGAGGCATTTCAAACGGGGACCTAAAATTGTGTTAACCTCGATGTTTACTTCCGTGGTGTGAATAATCAACATGTGAGTAACAGTTGGTTTAAAAAGAAAGAAGTTTAGAAAATTTCGTAACTGCGCGATCGTTAATGAAAGATCAAAAGCCCTATTCATAATGATGGATTTTAAAAACTCTTGAGGAAGTGCTGAGAGGATACGAAAACAATATACAAAGCGCGCTAAAAATAAGAAGAAGAAAAGGGGGTATTTTGGGGTTGAAGGGGTGGCAGAAGGTAGGGTGGGAAAGGGACGAACATTTGCAAAACTGTTTACTAATACAATTCTCTCTAATCGCGTTTAATGCGGGTTTTCCAGATTTCTTGTTCGCCCGTTTCTTTCTAAAGTTGGAATGGTAATTGCAAACTTTTTTTTAAAGAAAACTTTCGGGTTACCCCTTTTCCTTGCAATAAAATTAATTCTTTGAAGTTCAAATATGATATTCCTGTTCTTGAACACAGAGGGAGGCACCAATTTTTTTGCAACTGTAATCGTTCATACGTCGGCCAAACTAAACGTTCTCTTAAATCCCGGCTGAAGTAACATAGAAAATATGTTGAGAAGGCAGACTTTCAAAAGTCTTCCTCTGCTGTTTATTGTTGGCAGATTAATCATAATTTAAATTTTTGGAACCTATTGTTTGGCAGCTTAGATCGCCTTTGGACTTAGACTTTATGCAAGTTTTCTATGTTGATAAAAAAATATGATAGCTTCATTATTTATCATAAATCTATATTCCCAGCTTCAGTATTGCATGGAGGCGGAGGGTGGCCCTATTAGAAATCCCATTCATTAATTACTACCCCTTTCTCAATTTTCCCTCCCATTTCTCAGCTTCTAAATATTTTCTGGCGATAGGTGGCGCTGCCGTCGGACAACCAACAGTAGTATTAAGTGGCAACACCTTAAGTACATTACAGTCGATTCCTGCCGAAAGACAGCAACCTCTGTCTGAAACACGTCGACGCATGATAAAACGGTGTTACTAATATTTGCTGTATTTTTTCCCAGAACTCAGTCGGTTTTACTTTAATCGGTGTGTCTGGCCAAATTTTGTTTCAAACTTCCCTGACTTTTCCAGGTTTTCCAGACCAGTAACAAAAAATTTCCAGGAGTAGTGTTTTCGCAAATTACAGATACGCAAATATATTTTGAATCAATAAAGTTTCTAAACTATAATAAATAAAAATCAAATTAATTTAAAGCATAATTTTTTTAGACTTTTTTAAATCTGAGTCACAGTTGCAATGTTCTCTATCTACCCTGCATATTTTAATATTTCACGCCTTACTTTATGGCGCAGTATAGCCCAGATGCTCTTGCGCCATAAAAAAGCCAAACAATCAATCAATCACGCCTTACTTTAATGGTTCAGTCATCATTAGAAGCCAGATAGAAAAAAGAAATTGTATACACTTATAAAAATCATAAACTACTGTTGTAATTAGTTGAGTAAGGATATAATAATACATGGTTCTGGCCAAATTCAATATCAAATATCCCCGACTTTTCCAGACCAAATCTTAATGGATTTCCAGTCACTAAGTTCAAGCACGGCTTTAGCTGGTCCGGGGGCCCGATTTGAGTCACTTTTAGGGGCCCCTTACATATATCCTCAATGGAGACCCTTGAAAGAGGGAACCTCTATTTAACGGACGCTCTTACAATTTATATTATCTAGCGTTATTTATTGTGCGTATGTGCTTATTATCCCTTCCAAATAACAGATATTTCCGAATAGCAGGCAAATACTGAAGTCCTGAGGTGTCCACTATTCAAAAGTTTTACTATATTTATATTTGCATTACAAATAACGTATTTTTCTTCAATATATATTTTCTTCTCAAAGAGGAGAGGGGTAAAACATTTTGTTCCGCTCCGAAGAATTCGGGAAAAATGACCACAAAGCAAAGCAATACGATTTTACTTTACTTTGTAACACTCAAAATTCGTTTATTGATTGATTGATTTTATTGTTAAGACAGGTAGCTCATCACTCTGAGCCCGATTCGGATATTTTAGTTGTTTGTGTTCGCCGAAAACAGTCTCAATTTAATTTAAAAAAAAAAAAAAATTCTTCCCAAACACGGGACCCCCTTTGGGCGCGATGCCCGATTCAGCCAAATCAGTTGAATCGGTATATGGCCGGCCCTAACTACGTTTAGTAAACAATACAGCACAATGTACTAAAATTCGTATAATTGAAACGAGTTCCAAGATCATAAAATCCATTAATACAAACCCCAAAGCCGTTTGTTTATAATCCAGTTACAGTGAATTTACAAATATAAAAACTATATTAAAAATGAATTGTTTTACATTAAAAACTTGCATTAATTAAATATTTACAACATTTTCATTTGGCCCCGTTTGAAATAATTATAAACGAATTTAACTATATAATTACAAAGCCAATACTTCATCTTCTATTAAATTTTAAAAAATGTGCATGTCTATAAATGAGGGAAAGAAGACTGGTATGATCAAAATCCCTAATAGATTAGAAAACTTAGTAGAAACACTTTTTTTTCCAAGTTTTAGTTATATATTTGGTAAACATTTTCTTTTAAAAGATACACAAGCTTAATAATTTTATATAAATTATATTAACTTTGGTGCAAAATGGCAACTTTTGGAAGAAGTTTAGTCAAAAGTACAAGTTTTTCAAAATTTTCAGTAGGCAATGTGGTACAAAAAGCACAGTTTAGGAAAGTTATTTTAATAAGCTATTTATTATAACAATGAATTTCAAATTTCCCTGACTTTTCTAGTCAGAAAAAACTTCCCTGACTTTTCCAGATTTTCCATGTTTTCTAAACGAGTAGAAAATCTGGTTAATGCCTTTCATCGATATTTGACAGTACTAAACTATTTTGCTGCACACTAACATACTCTCATAAATCAGACAAAAATAGAAAGTTTTACTTTATATGCATTTAGATAGAACACGTAATGAACCATATGCTATAACATATGGACACGAATCTGGGTATTTAAAACTTGTAACTATTGATACATATTATTATCGAATTTTAAACTATAAAATGAGCAAAAAAAGATCCAAACCAAACCTTTATTATGAGCAAAAATTAAGATTTAGCCCTTAATTGCGAGAAATAGAATATATAGATTGAGAGACCGGTGTAGGGTGGGCGTGAATGAGACATCTTTGATTCACCTCTATGCGAAAATAATTCTAATTGCCGGCATTCTGTATTATTGTGCAATTTTTGAATATATATATTAAAATTTTATCAAGTTATTGGTTTGAAACCAATTGATGGTCATCTATGACCACAATATTCACTTTGAAATTTTAATGTAATTTTAAATTGGTTTTATAGAAATATGAATTACGTGTACATTCGACATATAAAGAGAGACTTTATATATATATATATACACTCATATTTTATTATAAATACAATATATCTATACAAATCAAACACTACGCAGATTAAATTAAACAACAATATTAATCAACGTTTATTGGCGTAGTGATACCAGCGCCGATGTTATGGCGTGATTAGATGGTGAAACGTTCGAAAGAAAATAAATATTTTTGCCTTTGGTGCGACCGGAACCAACAGGACGAGGTCCCACCGAACGGAGAAATATTTATTTTCTTTCGAACGTTTCACCATCTAATCACGCCATAACATCGGCGCTGGTATCACTACGCCAATAAACGTTGATTTATATTGTTGTTTAATTTAATCTGCGTAGTGTTCGATTTATATAAATACATATGCTCCAATGGACGTTTCGATCAATTTATTACCGGTCCTTTCTTAATTTGGTTTAAAAAGTAGTCCATGTACTACACCATGTTGCGAAATAACCGGTATCAGTAAATAGTCTTTATATACGTTCGTGAGTGATTAAAAATATTTATTTTCTTTCGAACGTTTCATCATCTAATCACGCCATAACATCGGCGCTGGTATCACTACGCTAATAAACGTTGATTAATATTGTTGTTTAATACAATATATGTAGAGCATGGATTTTAACTACTATAGACCGGGGATATGGAGTCTAAAAAAAGTAATTGAATACAGTACAGAGGAGTAAAGACGCTTGAAATAGTTACACAAGTTTAGAAAAGTAAATACTTAGGTGGGGGAATACCTTTAGATATGCGTTGCTAAGGATGACACGAAGAATATATACATTACTCTTTATATGAAATACTCAAATCTCATTAACAATTTTAGAAATGAATAAGAATCTTTTATATTTTAAGTACTTCCACAGTACATTTTCCAGATTGCACCCACCAGTTTCTTCGTTTATCAGTTTTTTAACCACATAGCCTCCAGCCACTTCCGTCCATTTCTCCCAACATAACTAAGAAAAGGAAACTTCTCTTACTATTTCTTGGAAACAGCCGTTTACAGACCAATGAAATAAACCCCCTCCCAAATTTAACGCGTAACAAAAATACGGGAGTTCGATTGGGCTTAAAAAAAATAAGTTACTCCCTGCACAAACTAAAATTAGTATGAAAAACTGTATTATAGGGGTAATGGGCGTAACGTTTACCAAGCTTAAATCAGTAAAATTTACGCAATCAAAGATTAGATTGGCTGAGAAACCTAATAACGCCTGCGTGTTTGCTTTCGAAGTTATATTATCCAACAAATTCGAAAATGTGCTATAATTGGCTTTAAATTGATAAAAAAAAAGGCGTTTATGAATAAAACGTATATCAGTTGGTTAGCTACAAAAACAAGAAAAAGTAGTATACCAAAACGTATACTGTATATATGGCTCCGGAGGCTAGGTTGTGAAAGGAAATAGGTTTACACCCGTCGTAAGATTACTATGCTTAGCAGAGAAGCAACAGATACTTTTCACTCTGGGAAAAGGAATTCGTATCTTGACATTTAATGCTAGATCCTATTATAAAAAGAATTGAAGGAGGAATGAAACAAAACCTATATAATTACACATGTCGTTCATTTTATAACATGCGCGAATAAAGACATAAAACCGCATTATCTTCAAACCTCATGCTATATGGTGTAAATTAAAAACTTTTTTATTTGGTTCATCTGAAACGGGATCTTCATAGAGGTATCGAGTGACTTTACATCTTTCTTAACAAAGCTGGTGTTACATAGAGTCGCATGCATTCGCAAAACATATGATCCTAACCAGATTGCCTCGCCTAAGATAATCTGTGGCAGGATTTTTTTTAACCTTTGATGTCTGTTTGCCACATGTTGTCAAAATGTTTCTACCACATCATAAGACATAGAAGAAAAAATTCTAATTATTTTTATATAAAAACTTGAAAATTTTAGCCCGAATAATTCTTTTTATCGATCCACAGGACTATTTTAGGTAGATGCCCATCTATGTCTATGGAAAGCAATGTTATGAAGAAAAGCGTTGAATTCAGCTGGAAAGCATTTGGAAGAAAATTTTTATCACAAAAAAGGATATTATCGTTGTATTTGTAGAGCATGGATTTTACCTACTATAGACCGGGGATATGGAGTCTAAAAATAGTACAGAGAAGTAAAGACGCTTCAAATAGTTACGCAAGTTTAGCAAAGTAAATACTTAGGTGGCGAATAGCTTTAGATATGCCTCGCTAAGGATGATACGAAGAAATACAGATGCCATAAAAAATAGAAATATTAATTTTTAAAGCAAAGGATTCAACGACTAGAAGGAAGATTTTGTGAGGGAAATATTGCTCATAAAGTACTAATATGATTTAATGGTACTCCTAAAATATAGATATAATGTCATTGTATTTTATATTTTTTAAATTCTTCTGTAAAGTGCAGAGATATTTTATCCTTATCCTTTATCGTAGATGGAAAATTATGGGCAGTATGGGATCCGTCAAACCCCTTGGTCTTTTCCCATTGTTGCCTAAGTAGATAATCTGCTTTGTAAATAAATTTATCATGTTTCTACCTGAATCATAGGCGTACGCAGAAAGTTCATAAAGGGGGTTCAATGGGGCTCATGAGCTACAACCTCTATATATATATATGTTAAACATACACAATTTCATTGCAATGGGGGTTACAACCCCAAACACCCCCTGCGTACACCAGTGACCTGAATAAAGTTATTGTATTAGGAACAGCACTTGAAGGCTTCGTGGATCAACAAAATCTCATAATTACAATGGAACAAACGCAAATGTGCTACTGTAACAAGCGCACTACATGTGAGTCGTCAAGTGTCACACAGACAGGTTAGATATTTCAACTTCAATATGCAAACATATTAGACAGAAGTTCCCTATGTGCTTATTTTTCTTTTATTTTTTCCCAGTAATAGATGCAGACTGATTGAGCATATTTAGCGGCGGCATTCATTCCACGAGCCTCGTTTTTATCTACCAACTATCCAAACTACAACTAATAATCACACTCCAAAACAATGATTTTCCTTAGCACGTTTTTTTAATGTCTACTGAAGCCACTAAATATAGACACTTCAAAAAAAATATTTTATTAAGCTAAAAGGGATGACGATGTGCTTCATGCTTTAAGAAACAGTTACTCAATGTAAATTTAAAGAGTATCCTAATGTTAAGATAGAAGTCATGATTCCACCTTACTCCTATGAATATTTAAGGATAATGATTATATATCTAAGACTGCTACTTTGAATTTTGAAGTGAAAAGAGTGCTTCATTAGTTTACGTGATGTATGTGTAACATTAACTACTAATGATTTTATGATCAAGTAGTGGTGACGGACATATTTATAAACTGTTGAGGATATTCTTTCTGGGAAATGATCTTCTCGTTCAGCCATTTGCTGATCACATCACAACATATTAATCAAAATCCCCAAACTGGGGATTTTACATAGCGTTAAAAAAAAACTGTTCAACGTTCATGTAATCAACACAAGGCAATTCGAAATTCATGTGATAAGTTTGCTTTTATAAATCTAAAAAATTCTCCATACCTATAATATAAACGTAATAATTTGAACCCTTTCCATTCTTTTGCAAATGGGTTGAAATGGTCTAACTTTATAAAAGGAAGGCCAGTAATCCTTAAAATTCTTTTATAAATATAAATAAAGATCCGATATGCTAAAAAAGGTCAATCGAATACAACATAAAAAATTCAAAAATAAGCGCTCTTTCAAAGCATAACATTTTTTGAAGTTTTTTTTTTGTTATTTTACAGGTTTGATTTTATTATAAAATTTTCATACGTAATGGAAAATATGAACTTTATTATTAAATTTCGCATTATATATAAAGTTTTCACCTCTATTAGCAATTATTTGTGTATAAAGAATCACGTTCAGCCCCTTACAAAATTTAGAAAGAAAAAGCTGTACATAACCTAAGTATACACATTATTTCAAATCTATAGGAACATCAAAAACAACAATGTCAATCAATCAACGTTTATTGGCGTAGTGATACCAACGCCGATGGTATGGCGTGATTAGATGGTGAAACGTTCGAAAGAAAATAAATATTTCTGCCTTCGGTGGGACCTGAACCCACGACCTTCCACTTGCCGGGCGGAGGCTCTACCCACTGAGCTACGAAGGACAATATATAATCTCTTTACGAACGTATATATATTGTTGCCAGTTATTTCGCAGAATGGTGTAGTACATAGACTACTATTTAAACCAAATTGCAAAGAGACTGGTATTAAATTGATCGAAATGCACGTTGCAGCATATGTATTTATTTTATATAAATCGAACACTACGCAGATTAAATCAAACAACAATGTCAATCAATCAACGTTTATTGGCGTAGTGATACCAACGCCGATGGTATGGCGTGATTAGATGGTGAAACGTTCGAAAGAAAATAAATATTTCTGCCTTCGGTGGGACCAAACGCAGACCCGATCACCATCTAATCACGCCATACCATCGGCGTTGGTATCACTACGCCAATAAACGTTGATTGTTTGACATTTGTTGTTTGATTTAATCTGCGTAGTGTTCGATTTACTTAAAATGGATACATACCATGCTGCAGCGTGCATTTCGATCGCACAACAGTCTCTGAGCCCAGACAATCCATGTACGTGATAACTGGCAACAATATATACGTTCGTAAAGAAGTATATATTGATCGCCTAAACTCGGTGACCTCCGCCCGTGAAATCAGGTCGGCCGTCCTGTTTGAAAATATTTGGCAGGCGCATTCTATCTAATCACGCCATACATCGCGTTAATATCACTCTTCATTGATTGATATTTATTATTGACGATATGACCTCTACGTAGTGTTCGATTTATATAAAATGGATACATACCTATAGGAACATTTTATAAATATTACTTATAAAATAGTGATTAATTTGATTGCAGCCGTCTTAAAAGTCTGCATGGAAACTTGCTGATAATTACTTCCATGCGTATCGAAACATATATAATAGTTTAAAACTTGTTGAAATATGTAGTTTAAAACTTATTGAAATATAGGCAATAGTTTAAAACTTATTGAAATATAGGCAATAGTTTAAAAACTTATTGAAATAGATACAATATCAAACAACAGTATTAAATCAACGTTTATTGGCGTAGTGATACCGCGCCGATGTTGTGGCGTGATTAGATGGTGATTGTGCGGTGGTTTAATCACGCCATAACATCGGCGCTGGTATCACTACGCCAATAAACGTTGATTTATATTGTTGTTTGATTTAATCTGCGTAGTGTTCGATTTATATGAATCTATACAATAGTTTAAAACTTACCGAAATATGTACAATAATTTAAAGCTTATCGAAACATAACACTAGTTATGATACGTGAATATGCCAGTCAATAGTTGAAAACTGTCAAATTATAACAAAATTAAAACTTGATGGTACTTACGAAGCTGAGGTTTCGGTTAGAACGTTCTCATCTGCGGACCTAAAGAAAAATGAAGATATTATTTCAGATATAAAAAATCATTTAAATTCAGAAGTGAAATAGCAGCTTCAAAAAGTAACTGCAATACGTATTTCACATAGGTGGACGTTAACTCATATTCAAAAGCAGAAAAAGCAACATAATTGCTTAATAAACTTATTAAGTTCAAGCAACTTGCGGTGAATACTAAATTTTTTATTTCAAATTACCCTAAATTTAAGCTAAGTTTTCGTAAGTGCAAACAGAAAAGAAATTGGCCTAATATACCAAACATTATTTTACGCTCGTTGTTATAGTTGGCAAAAAGATAAATTAGTACGGACGAGAATTTCGTATCTTCTATGTTGATAACGAAAAGTTGATTATGACTCTATAATAATTGCAGTTCACAGTTTCACTAAGATTTGTAAGATATAGAACTAAAATACTTTTGTAAATGCTCTTTCTGGATATTTGACGGGTTCTCACGTCATCTATGCAAAAATACTTAAATGTTCCGAGAATTTGAACATTTACAGGACAGTTGCAACGTCGAGAGCATTAACCATCGGATTAAATGTCTTTCAATCGGATTTTCAAGACAGGAAACGCCTCTGCAGTATTTTCAATAAAAGTCAGTGTAATCCAAACAACTCACAAGCATCGATTGTCAGTACTACAGAAAATCGTTACGAAGTGAAACTTCACCCCCATGATAGATAGTGTCTTTTGGAAAGTTTTTCAGAGATATAATTTGGAAAGTTCTCTATGTAGACGAAGTAGCAGCACCGTCATTAAACGAATGACCGCGACTCGCGTTCTATATCCAAAAACAACAATCCTTTAGAATTTTCGCCTTAGCCGAAAGATTCGTATCCCATTAATTTAGGAAAATTAGGCCAGCTGGGATGAGATATTCCTGAAAGCGGTCGGTTCCGACTAGCAATAATAGTTATTCGTTAAAGGTCAGACGCTTAATTTGGTTGAGCTACTGGGAGTAGTGGCGAAGGTTGAGCGCGGGGATGACACACGAGGTCCGTTGCTATGGCTTCACTGCGAATACAACATTCGCGGCAGGGGCGAGCCCGAGGATGCCGAAAAAACCCCAAGAAAAATACTTCTTTGACAAAAGGTACCTTTTCTTACGGATTTGGTTTGATCAACGGATGAAAGCGGCTAAAATTAGACTATTCGATCCCCGTTGTCGGGACAACAAACACGCTTTCAAAAATTTGACTGGATAAGATCCACACAATTACTCGAATCTTCCTATAATTGCTAATTATAATTTCGGAAGGAGATAATAGTGTCTTCAAAGTTACGGTCTGACGATTTAAATTAATAAAAAAGGCATAAATTTTACTCACTTCAAAAGTAGGGTGATGAGTTTGTCTGCATTCCAATACGCAACATCTACGACAGTTATTTCCATAATGACGTTGCTAATAAAAACAGTTATAAAACTACTACTACTATAAAACGATAATGAATGCATGTTAACAGCTTTACAACGTCAGTCCCCACGTGTTCGCCATCACCTCTAATATACCTCAAATCTTCTCTAAGCGGTTTGCAGAGACCGGAAGCACATTTCCTGTAACATTGTTAAAACTGTACTTTATTTTTCGGTCGATCTAACGCTTCACGTGGCGTGAGGGCATAAGTACATTCTTTCATTTTAAAAAAATATTCTCATAAGGTAGGTCTCAGCGTAAGGTATAAATTAACATTATTTTTTAGCACATATATGAAAGCAGATCGATATTACGTCCATAGGCGCCCATATGGAGGGCAGATGGGGTCTCGAACCTGCCCCTAGCCGTTTAAAAATTTGATTTGCCCGAACCTGCTATGCATTTACTTTCAAAAGTTTTACAGTCACATTTTAAAATAAGGTACTTTTTAGCTCATTACTAATTGTCAAGCAGTATCAATTATTTTTGTAGCGTTTTGGTATCTTGTACATTCACTAAAATTCTCGACAGCTTTGAGAAGGAGGTAATAATTTTTCTCAGCCCCCGCCCCAGAAGTACTCGTATAGGCGCCCACGATTACGGCTCCTCCTCCGAAAAAAGGTGAGCGCAAAATTAAAATTTATCTGCTATTCTATATTACTAGTAAATTGCTTCTCTGGATCACTGGCGTACGCAGGCTTATGGGGAAGGGCTACTCAGGCAACAACTCCATATCTATATGCCTTAAATTGCAACGTATATATAATCCAGGGGCAGTTTAGAGATCATTCAAGGGGGGGACGATTAATGACTTGATTTTGTAAATGCCTCATTGGATGTTTTACCTTGTATCTTTTAAATGTTACATTTGATTCAAGGGGCGATCGTTCCGCCCCTAAATTCGCCCTGTATATAATAGCTATATTTGATGGGGGTTATGGGACTCCATCATCCTGCCCTCCACCGCATACGCCCGGTATCTGTATAAAGAAACGATTTTGATGGCTTATTCTTTTCGAATGCTACAACTGCATCTAATACTGAAAAAAATGTGTCTAAGAAAAAACAAAGACGATATTTTTATATGTTTAACAGCACTGAATAATTAAAATATGTCGTTACTTTCAATTTAAGTTTACGGGTTTTACAGTTTCTCACTTAACTACGCCATACATATGCAATCGTTCAACAAACTTCTTTAGTTGTGCGGCGCCATCTATCGAAAATTTTAAGCACTATTTTAAGAAATTTAAAATAAATTTTGAAATAATTTTGGAACGTATAAAAGAAGGGAAAGATTAAAGACAGTGATTGTAGACAAAGATGCAATTCAATATACAATACAATAATTTCATTCAGGTAGAAAGATAAATCCATTTACAAAGTTTATTACAATTTGTCTACCTGAGGAATCATAGGCGTACGCATAAAGTTCGTAAGGGGGTTATAGACTCAATGGGGGGTTACAGAGCTACAATTCACATATTCCTATGTTAAATATACAAAATTTCATTGCAATGGGGGGGTTACAACCCCATCAACACCCCCTGCGTACGCCAATGTGGGCAACAATGGGAAAAGACCAAGGGGTCTAACGGAGGCCATGGTGCCCAAAGTTAGGAGATGATATTGGAAAAAAACAACTACATGATCTGAAGATGAATAAAAGAAAATTAAATATTAAACAATAATTACAGAAGATTTAATGAAAAAAAAATAGTCCAAGAAGTCAGTATCACGATATAATTAAACAAAAGTATAACAAAATGTAATAAAAACGAAATTTTTTATTAATAAAAGTGAACAAAACACACATAGATATATAGAATAAATACAACCCTAATTGCTTATTTGCAAAAAAGGTAGGAACACATCAAGTTACAGATTAAAATATGGTATTGTTATCTCAATGTGAAAAAAAGCTGTGTACAGAAAATGAGAGGAAAGGTATACATATGCACAGATTGAGCAATTATTAATCCCTTCGGATATATAATAAGTGTTTGGGTGATCTTTAACCCATCGGTAAGTAATCTATCCGTTTATGCCCTATTCTTGTTACAAAACATTGAATTGGAAAAATTGATCTAATAACATTGGTCTAACAATATACGTATTTGGCCAATTATCATAGTTTTAATCTGCAGAGCTCACTATCATCTACAAAGAGTAAGTATCGTACTTGGTGTGAGTATGTACATATTGCATATTATATTATATATTGTAAAGCACCATAGTTAATATCAGGGCTTAATTTCTAACAAAAAAAAAGTGAAGGAGCCCTAATATTATGATAAATCGATTAAAAAATTGAATGGCTGCAAAAGAATCGATAAATCATATCAATTGTTTATGTCCATTTTTCTGGACAACAAAGTTTATGACTTTAATCACAAATTCATTACTTTTTCATGACAGCGTCTATTTAGGGGTTCTGGCTAATATTTAAATAATCGCCAAAAATGAAGAAGTACCGGAGCCAACCTCCGGTGGGCTCCTGCCAAATTTAAGCCCTGGGTAATATATATAATTAATATTTTGCTTTTCTTTTTTCCGAAAATAATGTCAATTTTTTTACAGTAAATTCCTTACAAGTTTACATAATTTTTTTTCACGTGGTTAAACTAAGCACAAAGGTTTGAAATTATTTTTTCGCATTTTATTACTAACAATATTTCGATATAAACTTTATTACCTAATTTATTTGTCATTTTTTAAATTTTTTATTAAATTGACTATTTACGAGTATTACAGCGCAAGAACATTAAGGACATGCTGCACAAGAGATCTACAGTTTTTCAAAGAATCCGAACCTCCTAAGGCCTAGGGAACCAACCCCCCCGGACCACAGTCAACAATTAGTCCATAAGGTCCTTTTTTGGTACCGTTGGGAGTCGAACTGAGGATAACGGCACGTTTGTTGAACGCGTTATCACAACAGGGCTTAATTTTTATTAAAAGAATCATCAAAGCGTTATGTTTGTCCTTTCCGTCACACAGACTAACTTTTATTATTTTTTAATAAGAAAAATATAATGTATCACAAACAAACTTTACCAATTTAGGGCCAGTAGAGCCTCCTGTTAATACGGCACTTGTGATTTTTAAGGAATGGGAATATTATTAACCTCAGGAAGTGAGTCTCTTTCATTCACTGAGTTTGTAACTGTTGATTTAAGGGAATGTAGAGGGATTTTAAGTGGTTGTGAATTGTCAGTGAAAAACAAATACTCATCTACTTCTTTCTGGATTTCATAGAAATATTCACAATCGAGAAAACAGAAGGCATTTTTTCGTTTATTGGAATTAAAACATGGAAGGTTACGTTGTAATATAGCATTGCTACAAATGTAAACCTTCGTGTGAAATTGTGAAATAGTAATGTTGAAATTTGTAAAATGTACAATACATGAAAATAAATATTATTATTATTAAATCCTTCTTCTCGTCTTAAATCCTACAACCGTATTTGCAAAAATATAACTAGTTGTATTTTGTTTGTTATTAGCATTATTGTTGTTTCTAAGCGTAATGGAACATTGTCGCGTTTTGAAAATTATTTATAGTAGCTTGACTTAATTCTTTATATAATAGAGACTCGAATTCTTCAGGAAACTGAACGTTCTGGCACACCACCACGATTTCAGATATCCTTGCGCAATGAAATACGAATAAAGCTATAATTCAGAAAACATTATTTTGACAATTAGCCATTTGAGTGAATGATAAATGAAACACGTGTATGCAAATTCTTTGTTATACGTGAATATTATTATAATTCCATTTAATAAATTCCTATTTCATACAGTTTCTTATTGAATCCATGATTCACCAGCGTTCACGAACACCATTTTGCAAAATGAATGTTGGTCTTTTGATGCCATGCACAAAACGATATTTTTTATGGAATAAAGTTCCGGCCTGAATGCGATTAAATACATCTTTTCCCATTTTGCCTTAACTATGTAGTGTTTGTCTTCATTAAAATCGTAGGGGTTTTCATACCCGAATTGGATAGTAAAACCCCTCTTAACGGACACTTACCCCCAAACACAGTCACTCTTATTTTAAGACAAATTTTACTGCCAAGTAAGTGTCCGCTAATGGAGGGTTTTACTGTATTATAAAATAAGGTATTATACATCAAGTGATGTGATTTTGTACGATAAAGGAAACAGTAATTCACGAGACGTTGTTAACTTTCGTACAAAAGGTCTTCTAGAGGATTTTTAGATTAAAAATACGTCAAGTATTCTTAACCACCTAGCCTCCAGCCATTTCCGCCCAGTTCTCCTAACATGACTAGGAAAAGGAGACCTTCCTTACCATTTCTTGAAAACTGCCATTTACAGATCAATGGAATAAACTCCAATCCAATAATGCTTAACAGAAATTCGAGTATTCCATTGGGTTAAAAAAATGGGTTGTTTTGCGTACAAACCACATTTAGTGTGAAAAACTGGATTTGAGGTGTAAGGAGTGTAACGTTTACCAAGCTTAAATTAGTAAAAATTACGCAATCGAAGTTTAGATTGGCTGAAAAAAACCACGCAAGCGTGTTTGCTTTCGAAGTTATATTACCCAATAAATTCGCAAATGTATTATAAGTGGCTTTAAACTGGGCAAAAACAGGCATTTACGAGTAAAAACTGCATATCAATTGGTTGGCTATAAAAAGAAGAAAAACTAATATAGCAAAACGTATATACAGGGTTTTCGGTAACTATTGCACGAGGACGATTTTTGCTTGAGGGTTTTGTTTATGAATTATATCCATTTCAAAATTTGTATCTAAAAGCCAATCATGCTCCAAGATAGCCTGCTTTTACGTTGTTTCATTCAACGAATTAAAAAAGACACGCCCCTTGGTTTTTCCGCCTCCTTAATATAAAGAATTTAACTCGCTATGAGAAAGAAATTTCTTCATCACGTGCTATTTAAATTTAGCGCTCAAATTTCTGTCGGCCACGCCTTAGAATTAAAAGCCTTTTTAATTGAAAGAGTTCAGCTTGAAAGACAACTTAGCGTGTGAAAAGTACAGTTATGTAGCTAAATTTAAATAGCACGTGACCAAGAAATTCTTTTTCATAGCGAGTTAAATCCTTTTTATTCTGGAAGCGGGGAAACCAAGGGGGGGTCTGTCGCCATTGGATGAAACGACGTAAAACCAGACTATCTTGGAGCAGGGTTGGCTTTTAGATACAAATTTTGAAATGGCTGTAATTCATAAACGAAGTCCTCAATCAAAAATCGTCCCTCTTCAATTTTGTCTTAAAATTATCCAAAGATTCGCGTGGCAGGGAGTTTATGCGATAGTTACTGAACACCCTGTATACGGCTCCGTAGGCTAGGTGAGTGTTGAATAAAATAATAAAATAAATAATAAGGGTAATAATAAAATTAAATATATAATAAGGTAATAATAAAAAATTAAATAAATAATAACGTAATAATAAAATTATATAAATAATAAGGTAATGATAAAATTAAATAAATAATAAAGGTGATAATAAATTAAATAAATAATAACGTAATAATAAAATTAAATAATAATAATGGTATTGCAATAAAATTAATAAAATTTTATTGCAATACCATAATAGTACTATAAAAATATCTAGAACCACTAACATAAATAATAGTTTATTGCCATATTCTAACTCGATAATAAAATATCTCGATACCGTTATAAAAAAGAAAAAAAACCCAACAACCTCCAAACAGAATATCTAAGTTTCCTTTATGCCATAAAATTTCCAAAGATTTTGTTTACATCAAAGCATATATATTATATTTTACATTGTTTTGAATTTTGGTTCTCGTTAAATATTTTTTAGAACGTTAAATAGAGGTTATACTAATTGTTAATAATAGATCCGTGACATAGGATTTCAGAATGGGAAAGGTTCGACAAATTTGTCAAAGTCTGTTCAAAGAAATTTGTAATATAATAGTGTTCAAATTGGGGAGGTTAACTCCCAAAAATCCCCCCTTGTGCACGGTCTTGGTTAATAAAATTCACGAGAAACTATGTACAGCTTTTCGCAACTAGCTCCAAATTCATTCAAAAGAGAACCTAAAAAACTTTATGAGAAAAGTTAAACGCACCCACAAATTATTATAGAACAATGAAGAATGGCAAAACCTTACTATCGTTTGTGACCATTACCTAATTACGTCTGCTTATAAATTAAATAAACCGACTACATTTATAAAAATGAACGTTGCAATTTTTAAAGGGAGCATCAAATATAATCGAATCTATAGTTTATTATATAAACACTCACATAATTCATTCTCAATGCACTATTAGTCGACTTTCCAATAAAACTAGCATTTTTATAAGAAATATGGAACCTTATATGATATTAAATTCCAAAACCCACGTTGTGGCTAAAATCAGAACTCTAATTTGAGCCACAAAACGTTTTCTTCAAAAATAAAAAACTATTCACAACACATTAAATCGAAACACACAAACTATTCTGTTCTGTTCAATTCAGTCGATGCAATATTATATTTTTTAGTTCTTACATGGAGGAAAGCATGACATAAACGTCCAATGACATATTGCTGCAGACAAGAGAAAATAAACACTATATTTAGCCGCCGTTGCTTCGAAATTAAGTGGACTTTAGTAATGTTCAGCTGTTTTAAATTATAAAATGTCTACACTGTTAGAATAGTTTCCAACTACAGTATCTTTAACAGTAGCTGTTTCTCTTTTACCAGGTATAAACATTCCAGTTACAAGAATTTTCTCATTCATGAAAAAATTGTCATCAGAGAGGAAAAATATTGTAGCCCATTGTAGAGCCTATAATCCCCTTTATGAAATTTGAATGAATGAGTGAGTGCAGTAAAAACTATACGTCACTATTAAAATTGGACATAAATCTAGCTAAACATTTTACTTTGATTTATATAACTTTCTTAGACCGAACCTTAAATAATTTACTCATACTGAAAATACTAAGGATTATTATTATTTTACAATATTTTCGATACATTAAAGCAAGTGAAGAAGAAGTATCAACGATATAATTCACCTATGAACGTGATATCTTTCTATGTGACATTTTTAACCCACTGCCTCTCTATATAATTTTCATTACCGTGTTTTTTTAGGTTTTGATTTGCATTTTTACACCCATCAAAATATTATTTATGCTAAAATTATCCCATTAAATATTAAAACATATACTATTGCTCTTAATGTTCTGAGGGATTGGTTGAGATCGTGAATGGTGCAATATACTTTAGTCGTCTATTTAATGATCCTGAATTCAAGTTTTCATCTAGATTTATATCTATGCAGTCGAACCTCGTTAAAGCAAACACATAAGATGACAAAAAAACTTGTCTGTGTAAAAAGTAGTTCGCACTATCAGAAAAGGGTGGGATTGTCTTACTAAATTATTCAAATTTGACGTTGTATTCGGGAAATAGTTCGTGTTAAAAGTAATTCACATTAAGCATGTTCACTCTAACGAGGTTTGACGGTAGCAATATATCCCTTGAACCACTACCTGTGAATAATTATGCTGCAGTTTAGTGTTGTTAAATAAGTATAATAGAAACAGTTTATAATGACATCGGTTATAAATGACCAAATATATGATAAAAAAAATAATAAGCATTTTTAGAATATAAATAACTATAAGAATGTATCACCATACTATGGTTTAAAAGTAATACCGCTAGTAATGACGATCGACTATATGGACCGAATTTTCAGGGTACCTTGTAGGTCTTTATAAACGAGTTCTACCTGTGCATATAAATAAAAATGATTAGCAAAATAGGTTGAGAACCGTTGGTCTATGATAGGGGCTTCATCCTTTTTTAAGTCCAAGGGTCAATTTTGCTTATTCTTGTAGGCCCATGGGCCGCACTACTGTACCATCATCATTACTAGGACTAAAAAAAAAGCGGATCCGAGGGAGCACCCCCTGCCAGTGGCGTAGCGTAGCGGATGCCACTGAAACGAATGCCCCAGGCGCAAAATTTTAATATTGGATTGGTGGAAGGGAGTGCTAACGGGTTTGGGGGGGGGGGCAATACTTAACTTGCTCAGGGCGCTGGTGACCATGCTACACCGCTGTCCCTGCGCCCCCCCCGCCCCCAGATCAGTCTTTATTGCCGTTTTTTAAGGTCTGTATACTATAATAAATATAATAAAAGCAATCAGACAACTTTGAGCGGTTTGTTAGATTATTGGTACATGAACCGGCTTTACATCTGTATACTAGTTTTACGCGCCCACCCAAAAATATTTTCTGTATCCGCCTTTGGGACTCAATATATATATTACAATATAAAATACGTATGGAAGCAAAAAACATTTACAATACTTTTAGTTGTTAATATATAAAGCGAAATCAAACCTTTTAGTGAGATTTTTGTCATTACACGTTTTTAACAAGTTTATCAGTATCGGGACTTATTTTTGATGTTGCGACCTGAAGTGTTTTTAAGGTGGACGTCAGTTATTCTGGTCCTAACTTTTCATTTTATCAACTTCATTTTTGAAGAAAAGAGCAGTTTTAGGCGCAATGATATGTGCATGGGAGGGTATGGGGTTGTAACCGCCATTGCAAGTAATTTTTTTATATATGCACATAATATATGAAGTTGTAGCTCTGTAACCTCCCATTGTAGAGCCTGTAATCCCCTTTATGAAATTTCCGCGTACGCTTATACACAAATATAAGTGCTGCCAGATAGTAAGTAACGTTTACAGAGCATGCAGTCGGATGGTTGGGAAGATGTTCTTATCGACATATTTAGAATAGAATTCATTGAGTGGTAAGTTGAATTTTGTTTTAAAATCACTGTTGCACTGCAAATCAATAAAACTTACGCTAATGACCATATACACTAGAAAACTAAAGTAAAACACGATTGACAAAAGACAGTGTGTTACTTTAGTTATCCAGAGTTTTAAGGTATTTATTACGAAATATGAAAATGTGAACGGAATAAAATGCATAGATTTAAATCTTAGTGGGAGCAGGGGAGGACGTTAATTCGTATTTATTTATTATTTGTCTGCCACAATCTGTATTTTTTCATAAGTCAACGAGCCGTCTAAAACACGTCGACGGCCGCCGTGGTCTATGACATTGCTCCCTAAATGCTGACTGTTTTTGTATTCTTTTCAAGTACTCCTCTTTTTTTGTAGTCCTATCAATACAACAGTGAAGGACCTCTTTCAAAGTCGTAGACTTCCTTATAATGGATTATTTGTTTATAAAGATGATCGGTGTTTCAGAAGAAGTCCATGGAAGTGGACAGAACTAGACAAGTGGGAGAAGAAATTACTGGACAGCTACCCGCGTCGATTTTTTTTTTTTAATAAAATTGCGGTTTTAGAATAGAACACATGCCTTAAAAATATGATTATTTTGTTGTATGTTTTCAGAAAATAGAACTAAATTTCTAAAGGTTTTAATCTCAAATAATTGATAATCGTTCTATAAATTATAAACGTGAGTCTCAGGCCAAATCCAATACTTCTACAATAACTTTCTTCTCTCTCTCTTTTCACCTCCCTATGAAATTCTCTTCATTCATACGAGACGAAAAACTCACTGCAGACGAAAGTACACTGTGTGCCAAGAAACAACTGTTGCACGCACATTACACTCAGAAGTATGACACATTGATGGTGCACCAATTTTTTTTACGAAGAATATTCTTTTTAAAACATGTTGCAACTACAAAGGGTGATCCATGCCGGATGTTTATATCTACAGTATATACGGATATATTTTCATGAAATACCATTTAATGAAATATCGTTTCCCACAAGTTTATTATGTGAAGGTAAGTAACTCATAATTTTCCTACTTTTTATGAAATACAAGTTGCATATTTTCCAAAAACACTTCCGAAATCCTGAAAATATATTCTCTAATTCTCTAGGAACGATCTCTTATGCTAATATTTTCAAAATACCTTTGTTAATTTTCGAAATACTTCTAAAAATATGAGCATAGATGTTCGGAAATCTCTAGCTAAGTATAATCAAGGGCGTAGTGCGTTAATCGCTATCTCCCTACCCCGCAAGCCCAAGTTAGATTCCCAAAGGGGACAGACTCGTCCTGATTCGGGTAGCATTAAGTTCTCGATGACATCTAAGATGGTTCAGGCAGTCTTAGGATCTAGTACCCTAAAGACAGGAGCATCCTTGAAAATACTTAAACACCCTTCATCACAGAGTGATGTTTTTACAATGACATATTCCACTTACACTGAAGCCAAAAAAAGGTGGAGTAGTGGTCACCTATACTGAAGCCCAAAAGTGGTGTAGTGGTTACCTATACTAAAGCCCAAAAGTGGTGTAGTGGTCACCTATACTGAAGCCCAAAAGTGGTGTAGTGGTCACCTATACTGAAGCCCAAAGATGGCGTAGTGGTAATGCGTCCCTCGCTAGTGTCATTAATTCGAGTTCCATAACAATGATACAGTAGAACGCACGTCTTTTTTCTGCTCACCTTTGTCCGAGATTTGGTTACTTGGATAACAGAAGCTTACCTTCCTCAGAAAATCGTACGTCCCAACGCAGTAGGATCTTGAGTGTCATTACGCCAAAAAACACATATTAACTTTCTATACTTTACTCAGCGTAGAATTACTGCCAGGCTAATAGAATAGAAATGGAATGGTAATCATTAGAATGCCGACAGCTGCTCCAAGGGGTAAGTTATTTGGACTCGATTGACGTTTCTTAATTTTCTAACGATAAAAAAAAAATATCAATCTCGATATCTAATTTTTCCCCAATGCGAAGCAACATATTCGCCGAATTTTGCAATTTGTGGTAGATATGCTCGGTATTTTAATTTTGGGGAATTTTCAGTACATAACTCGCCCATAAAACGAGAAAGCAAAAAAAAAAGTAAAAAAGACATCGCCCAAGCTCTTTGTGAAAGGGGCCCCGCCCAAACGAGAGAAAGTAGGACTGTTGAAGACGATCCATTATGGTGACACCTTAGGGGGGCCCCGCCCCCTTAAGCTCCCCTCCCCCATTCTCCCCATGGTCTATCGGGATCTTACCTGTTTCTCCTGATGATGGACCAAGATTTTTATTCGCCAAAAGGAAAGTACTTGATCTTCAGAATTAATGGTGAATCCGAGAAAATTTCACGGTATTCTGCGTTAACAAGCCATTTACTTGATATCTTTTCAACACCACAGAACGGTCCGATTCAGTGAAGCGCTTAAAGCTAAAAAAATACGGCACGTGCATTATATATACAATAACGAAATGTTATCCAAAGCCACAGACCTCGTGATTTTTTAACGTATCATTTTTTGCTCACATGTAGCCATTTTTTTCTTTAAAAAAGTTATTCGCTTTGTTTTAAGCAAAGATAATTAATTTTAGTAATGATGTCGACAGCAAAATAGCCTTAACTGCATTAACAGAAAGCAGGCTAGTTAAGCCTAACGTTTGCTGGATATTTTCGTATGGCTACCTGCCCATTTCAAAGATGAATGAACAACAAAGGTTAACCAGAAGTTTAAAAGAAAAACTATTGTCCTTGTTAATCGATATCTCTGCTATCCTCAAGATGACCATACTTAGAATACAATTAAACTGGAACTCTTTCTTGTGTGAGGAAATTGTTCCTGAACAAAGAAATCCAGTAAAGCATTTTCCTACAACAATATCCTTCATTGGGGGACGATTGATTAGTCTCAGCTATATGGTAACTTTTATCCAAGAGAAGATATTTGTCCATCAGTTCTAGAGCTTGTTGGTTCACACGTATCGTGTGGAAAATGCTTGCATGCTTAACAGTACGGGTTATCAACTAAAAACGCATTTAATACGCATTTATGTGTTCATAATTTCAGTCATATTGCAGTATTACTGATTACATAATTAAGACTCTGTGTTAATCAACATGATAGCTACCACATTTTTTAAACATGCATCGAAAAATATATTTTTTCTATTTATACCTTATCGTAAAGTATTTCCTTCAGCACTCATTCATGAAAAATGTATAAGCTGTTTTAAACTGAGGGACCCAAAGTAAGCCTTCCAATGAGATTTTAATTATTTTTATAATAATTTACTACCTGACTTATAATTCAAAACTTTCAAGCCTCATGTTTATTTTCGTAGTAAGTTATAAAGCAACAACTATTTTAAGCGCTTGAGTGATCATTTTGATAGACTAGAGCAGTGTGTGTGTGGGGGGTCAAACTTTTTTTAATTACGACTCCCTTTACAACTTATAAATTGTTAACGGCTTGCAAATACACAAAGCTGTTCAAAGCACATATCATATAACTGATAACGTGACGGATAATGTGAACACACACATCCATCCATCCGTCCGTCCGTCTGTCCGCCCGTCTATCCATCCATATGTGTGTGTGTGCGTGTGTATGTAGATTTTATAATGTTCCTATTTGATGTTCTGACCTTTTTCTTAAAAAAAAGTACTTAGTTGCTACTAATAATAAATACACTGTCGTATGCAGAAATTTATAAGGAGTTACAGCTTTATAATGGGGGGAGGGGGTTGAGGGACACAACTCCATATATACATACATGAATATGCAAAGTTCTACCATAATACAGATAGAGGGTTATTATATTTTGTGTTTTTTTTTTTATAACGATTCAGATGATTTAGGGACTGGTCAATAATGCAAAAGAAATAATATTTACATTTTTAAGCTTTCAGGTACATAATATTATCTAATTAAAATTTGGTCTCAAGTGATTTTAGTGTTATGCCACTATTAATTCTGCTGAATTATAATCTTATACTTTTCTTTTGTGCACACATATCTCTAGTATCTTCAGTTACATTAAAAAAATAAATAATTTAAAAATTTTCATACACAAAAATATAATTATTTTCGTATTCTGGTGGTCCTAAACTAGGGTTCTGGATGGTATCAGCAGATGCATGATTTTCTCTTGAATATTAACTGAGATTTATCACTTTGCTTTTTAACTTTCTTGTGGGTGACTATCTTCAAACACGGCAGAAGTACAGAAGACGAAAATGCTTGAAACGGAGGAGAGGGTTGGTAACGTTATCTAAATCTCTCCCATGGCGTCTGTCTGGGTGCTATCCAATTTCATGGTGCGTAAGCATCTTGTGTATGTTCACTTTTCAATTATTCGTGATACACATTGCCATAGTGTTTCGTCCTTTGTGGTTGCAAAGCACTTTTGGCTGAATATGTTAGAGTGGTTAATGGGGCTGGAGCCCCCTGCCCAATAATCTGAAATAAATTGCGATTTTACATATATTGTAATGTATAAACGTACATAAAATGTGCTTGCTCCCCCCCCCAATAATTTTGGGAACTCTACGGTGATGGAGTAGTCATATATTGTGCATAGCTATTCCCTCCATTCTTGATAAAGTAATGCTGTTGTATATTGTTTTAAACATATCTTTCTACGTTTAGTCAAAATATAATTTTTTAGTTCGTTATTATTTTTTAGTAGTTATCACACACACTGTATTCCACATACACAGATGATGTGCCATGCTTTTGCTAATTCGCGTTATTCGTTCATAAAGAACAATATTTCTTGTTGCTTTCCATTAATTTTGAAGAGATTTTACAAGATTAAATGAAACGATGTATTAATATTTGGGTATTTCATCTCTAACAACTCTTAATTTATGTGTTTTCTATTGTATTTAATTATATTATAAATTTCTGCGGCGCTTTAAAAAAAAAAATTATCACTCGACAAAAATAGTACATTGTTAGAGCTCCTACATTACTCCTTTTTTCGCTTTGAACGTAATTTCTTGTTGTAATATACATTGCTATTTTATATAAAAGTAAAATAAATTAAAGTATACATCAACAATAAACTAATACATTTTAATACTAATCGCACGTCTTACTAACAAGGGAACCTCTTCCGCTGTTCACTGCACTTTGAGGTCAGGCCTATGGGAGATGATAGCGCTTGACTTCCTTATAAGGAATATGTAATCACTTGTTTGCTAAAATGATATGGCAATTTTTTATGAATATTTGAAATCCAAAAATGACACTTTTACGCCAGGTTTGATATTTTTTAATCGCACTGTATGTGAGCAAAAACAGGTTTGAAGTCGGTAAGATTATGAAGGATCATCGTATTTAACGGATAAAAATAAAAAAATTATGTCTCAGCTAATTTAAACAGTTTAAAAAAATTAATATGAAAAATGAACTTTTAGCATAGATATTTGGTGACAATTTTGAAGAGTTGGCGGGACATTTAAGTTTTGCATTCCACTAGCTATATAAACTCGTCCGCAAGTGTAACGTCAATATAGTTGTACGAGTTTCCGATTGTGAGAAAATGAAAAATATAGTGAACATAATTCAATCCGTTTTGAATTTGGTCGTTAATAAATACGACACGCTTCCGTCGTTAATAACTGATCAAGAACTTAAGGAAAGTCGGGAAGTATTGTCGAAAATCGAAAACATAATTTTTAATAACAATGTCAGTGAAAATATCAGTTTAGATTTTGAAGACAATTGTGATTTCCGTATCGACGAAGAAAGTGATATTAGTATAGTCGGTGACGAATATTATAACTGTACTGTAAAGGGCGATCAATTGGCAAATGAATTCAGTTTAGAAAATATGCAAACAATTGTTCAGTATTTTGACAGTTGTAAAAAAAATAAATTCCAGAAAACAAACAGGAGATATCCAACAGTAAAATACCCTACTTATATTTCGAGGTTTAGAAAATATATATCAAATATGGGCACAAATATAGAAAAGTATAAAATAATAAAAAATGAAATATTAGCCAGATTTACAAAAGCTAGGGAAAATTATTTACCTGTTCATGATATAGATTTGAAAAGATGGGCGATCCTGAAATCCCAAGAGTTAGGATTTGAGGATTTTAAATGTTCCGATAATTTTATAGATAATTTTAAGAGCCAAAACAAAACAGTTCAGTGGAAAGTAACAAAATATATCACTCAAATATACACCCAGAATATGGGTAATATAGAAGATAGTGCCATAGAATTTATTTTGATAACGAGAAATATTACTGCTAATATTATCTCCCAATAAATTTTTAACTCTGATCAAAGTGATTTTAATTATTTTCTTCCAAACCAAAGGCAGCTATCGCATAAAGGTAAAAAACAGACATTGCCTTTAATAGGCTCTGATTTTGGTAGAACACATTCATATATGCCAATAATATTAATGAATAATTAATGAATGGGGAACTGACAGGGGAAAATGTTACTTTGTTTAAGAGAAGCTGAGGAAACATTTGGCCCGACTGTTCAACGATTAACAACGTTTCAAAACGAATTTATTTCAACCTTCAAACTCATATATTACATGATCCAAATCTGCAAAAATGGACAAAATCAAAATGAGAGAGTGGGTAGAATGTTGTTTGAAACCCATCATGTGTCCTCCTTTCTGTGTTTTACTAGACTCGTGGGCAGGTAGTACAGACCCAAACACTTATATTTTCCGGAAAATTGCATATCCTTGCAAACATCCCCCAAAACAACATGCCTCATACAACCGCTGGATGTTTATTTTTTTCGACAATATAAAAAATTTGTAAAAACCATAACCAATAAAATAGTAATCGATGAAATGGATATTGACATACGACATTCAAATGAGATAATGAAAATGCATTCTTTGGTTTACAATCAATTACAGTCTAAAAAATATCGCCCTATGTTACAATATGCTTGGTTTAGGTGCTGTTATAGCGATCATGATACCGGAAAATTAAAAAATGTTGAGGAAATTTTTTTTGAAATTGAATACAATAATTGTAGCCGAGATAATTGCAAAAATCTATCCTTTTTAAAACGTGCCCACTGTGATCAATTGTTTTACTTCACTCATTTTTTTGTACTGTATCACTTTTACGACATTCCTGAGATGTACACAGTTTTTCTCATTTTTAAATAAAGAGCATAATTCAACAATTAATCCACAATTTATGGTTACATAACTTCATGAAATAAAGTACATTTCATGAAATTTTGTTCACATTTTTTCTAATTACAATAAATGCATTTTCAAATAGCCTACTATTAAGTTTTGTTCACAATTTTTTTTTTAAATTCCATGGTTGCAACAGCATGTGATATGCAATGACCACATCCAGGTTGGGTAAATACAGCAACTTTTCATTATTCATACGCATATATTCATACATCTCATATATGGATACTCATATAGTCATTCATCTCATACATGAATACTCATATATTCATACATTTCATTTATTTATACTCATGTATGCATGCTTATATGTATTCATGTGCTTCTTTTCCTTATGAGATAATATTTTGGAAAAAGAAATGTAAAAGAAACTTGACATGGGCTGCGATAATACGAAATAACTATTTTAAACGACAATCTGGCGTAGCCTCCAGAATTTTCGCCAAATTAGCCAAATATCTATGCTAAAAGTTCTTTTTTCATATTAATTTTTTTACACGGTTAGAATTAACTGAGACATAATTTTTTATTTTTATCCGTTAAATACGATGATCCTTCATAATTTTAGAGACTTCAAACCTGTTTTTACTCACATACAGTGCGATTACAAAATATCAAACCTGGCGAAAAAAGTAATTTTTGGACTTCAAATATTCATAAAAAATTGCCATGTCATTTTTGCAGACAAATGATTACATATTTGTGATCAAGAAGTCAAGCACTATCATCTTTTCTCTAAGTGAAGTGAACAGCGAAAGGGGTTCCCTTGTAAGTATTCCTCTGCTCGTAGTACAAAGAACATGGGAATGAAAGAAATTGTATCATAAGTATTCTAGTCAATTTGACTGAAAAACAGTTATCCATAATTGGATTACCGAAGAGATATTTTTCTGAGATTATACATACGTGCGACTACTAGCATCGTGTATCAAGTTCGGCAAAAGCGTTGCAAATGCTATTCAAATTTAGAAACATAATTGCATGGCAAATGAAATTCTTAAAGCATTGGTTTCAGTTTGTTGTCTCCATTCACACAAAATGCAAATCTCCACATAACTTAAAAATTCTCTGAATCCTGTTGTTTGTGCAGTCTTGATAATTATACGGTATTTTTCCGTTTGCATCACCTTTAGCAGAAGAGACACTCTAACTTGTTACTAAATATCACAAATCCGCTCTCGAGGCTTCATTCTACACATTCACTGTTCAAACCGGAGAATGTCAACAATATCTACAGTGCTTGTCAACTTTTTCTAATTTCCAACTTTCACTATAATATACACACACGTTGATTAGAAAATACCCTTCATCTCAACTATATCAAGTTGATCATTGTATGCTCTATAAATTTCATTTACTGTATGATTTAAGATATCTGATGGTCGCATTTATGCGAACACCATTGCTTCATGATACTCCGCAATGAGTATCCATTATCTTTTTTAGATAATAATAAACAACAAAAAACTACGAGCGTCTACAAAACCACGATAGTAATATACATAGTCGGTACATAACGAAACAAGGAATAGAACATTACACCAAGATCATTACCTTGAGCTTGGTGTGATGATCTTATGTACGTATTTAAAAAAAAAATCGAATACGTTCCAGCTATTTTTGATGCAAACAAAAGAAAAGGGGGGGATCATTTCACCCTGAAATACGTTTAAAAAACAACTAAATTTTATTCAAAAAATGGGGAAACAGATAGATTACGAAATGTAACGCCAAAGGGAAAATAGTGAAATTGTGAGGGAATTTTATCTGCTGTTTTATCCCTTTTTTTTTATCTAGTGGCTAATCTTTATATTTGCTACTACGTACGCATATTTTAACTAGCCGATATAATCTTGTATTCCAAAACGTGATCTCGAATGCATTTTCTGTCTTCCACCCAATTTTCTCATAGAAAAGTATTTTATCCTCCACAAAGATTTCTATTAAAGTGCGATTACCCCATAAACTGGGGATTTACCACAACTGATTTTATTCTTTTAGGCGAAAAAGTTACAAGATATAATAAACCCGCACCATGCTTCATGTGACAGAAATTAGGTGAAACCATGAAAGCCAATTAACTGTTGAGCATTTAAATATCAACGTTTAATAAAAGACGACATCAAATGCAACATGAGATAATATTAAGGATACTAGTACTTAGGAGCCCGGACTATTTTTAAAGGCTTGAGATTCCTGCAATAGCGTAGTGGTAAGGCGTTTGACTATTATCAGTGGCGGACTGGTGGGTTATTCAAATTGGGGTTCACCAGTGGCGCAGCTAGTACCTTTGTTCCCCGGGCAAACCAAGATTCTAGTGCTCCTCTGGCACGACGCCCGCCCCTCCACTGGCCTCCCTAACAACATTCCATGCCACGGCGCCCAGTGAATGTGCCTCCCCTACCCACCTCTAGTTGCGGCCCTGAGTTTACAATACATACATTACGAAAAAAAAATTTCACAGGTCAACAAAACATACAGATTGAAATATCTTGTTCTTTCTTAGCATACAATTGAACAACTTTGCAATGGAACTAAAATAATGCACTGTCAAGCTGTTGACGAATATCAACCTTTCCAAGCAAATAGAACTCTAATATGGAGTCTAAATGCAACTGCGGACATTCATGTTCGTTCGTTCTTATGCAAGGAAGGTAATGGGAAGGGTGGAGGGAGCATTCATGTTTCTTTATTTTTTGAGTTAGATGTGACAAATCAGCAACACCATAACTTACCCAAATTGAATCACCACTTCGTTTTGCAAACAGGAAACAGTGAAAAACAACAACCAGCCTGTTAGTTAATTTACATTCACAAATCCATAGATTTTTCTCATATAATTCTGGTTTGAATACCCTTCTAAAATCCCTAGTTTTTGATTTTATCACCTGGATAAAGTCAATCCTAGTATTGGCCTAAGCAGTTTTATTTCTAGTTTGTTTTTTTCCAGCGGTAACGTTGACAAAATGTAATTGTTTCAGCTCAGAAACACTTGTTTTGCTAAATGCCATCTTACCTAACCAACCCACAATTATCTGTCAACCAAGATCAATACGTGAATTAGATTTTTTAGAAGCAGTCCATATCAATAAGAATTTTTTTATCATAGTCAATGAACCAAAATCTACACCCACTTTCAGTCAAGCTTGGAAACGTTTAATAAAATTTTCACATTAATTATTCATCCACAACTGGCAACACAATAGTCACGCAATAACACCATCTCCAGTTTTTTAATATTTATTTTCCCATTTTGTATTCCTGACGAAAGACGGCCAAGTTCGTCAGCGACGTACGTTGAAATAAAACGTTTTAACAACATTACTTACGCTTATAACGTCATCTTTACTTATAAATGTCATCTTAACTATTAACACTAGTTTGTACAATACAATAAACTAACCATAATTATTAATTAAATAATCAAATCCAATCGAATGCACGAAGTCGCAAAAAGTGAGAGCCCGGGCAAAAAAAAAAACCTCGATAAAGGCAATTTCGTTCCACCCCCCGCATAACGAAGACTATGCACGAGTCGCCACTGGCTACTATGCAAATAACTCGGATTGCAGCGGGTATGGATACCATGGGAATGAAATGAATTGTACCATAAGAATACTTGTCAGGTAGAGGTAGTAGGTACGTAGTTGTAGGGGAAAACTGACAGCACTTGACAATTTCCCTGCTAGAAGACTAAGGAATTGGTTCCTTAGGCGAAAAGAGCCCAGCTTTCTCGGAAAACTAAGTTCTCGTGCAGCATGATCTTAATTATCCTTGCGCCATAAAACAAAAACAAAAGATAGTGCAAATATTTTCCAAGAAATCAACGAAAAAACCCAAAAGAAATTTGCGCGATTTTTTGCTTGTCTACATTTCCAAGTTCTTGATGGTTTTTACGAAATCCATATTTTGTCCATTCAACAACTCTTTCATCGAAAATTATCTCGATTAAAGTGACGGCACTGTTGTGAAAAAGTCCATTGGCAGCCGTATACGCTAGAAGCGTATCAGCCATCTCAACATTCGTGAAATGCATCATGTTATGCACGCTGAGTTCGCGCAAAGTATGACGACGGAAAAAAAAGAAAAAGCCAATTTCCAGACCATCTAAGAGTACCTCTAGTACCAAAAGGTGGTGCAAAATGGTTTGTTTTAGTGTTCTTCATCCCCCACTGAAGCTTGTACAGAGATTTTCGAAGTACCCTGTATAGGATACACATGTTGTGCCCATGTCGGAGACGTGGTGTGGTGACTTGCGGAATAATGTAGAGAGATACTTCGGTTACCTATGGTGGCATCGGCATTACAAAAACGAAAACGAAAAAACAGTTCTGCTAACAGTGGAAGCAGCTTTCTTCCTTTCTCATACGCTGGTGAATGTCTAAGCGATTCACGTACCACGTTCTTTAATAGCAATGCGTATGCATCAAGAATCTTGTTCTTTCGTCTGGAAGGACGTAGGTTTTTTTTTTTTTTTTTGGATATCAGCACATTTCCGCTAACGATATTCGGTTTCCAAGATGATGTTTTAACTCGAGTTTAATTTCATATTCGAGTATTTAACTGGAGCCGATATTGTACGTTACTGCTACCTTTTGCTCCCATCATGCAATGAGATCATCTTGCTAAGCTGGCATGGTTCTCTGTAATATTTTTACGACGCCATGTTCCTGCTTTACTCACTGCTGTGCTTTCGGGACATAGCGAACTTCAATAAGTTCTTAAATAGAAACAAACAGAAACTGAATGATTATCCTGCCAATTATGAGTATTCTTTTGAACAGTTTACGGCATCGAACTTTTTCGTAAATATGGAAGATTTATCCAGAATCTTTTTGTGTGGCATTTGATGGTAATTCTGCATTGTTGGTATGCATATTGAGTGCTGTTCTATTTGTGTATTTATGCAACTATGCATATTGAGTGCTTTGGTGTTTGAGTATTTATGTAACAGTACAAGTAATAATTCTACTCGTGTTGGTTAGTGCAATTATAGTAACTGTGATATTTTGTCTTTTGCAATAGTTGATGTTTCTTCTTGTATAATAAACCAGGTTAATTTAATTGATATTTGTTGAATTTAATATATGTCAATCCAGTCTTAAACATCCTTCTGAGATAAAAGAGGCCACCGTGTGAAGATTAAATTGACTTAAGTTACAATTATATGAACACTAAGCCATAGCCAGTGACTTCAACACTCACGTTCTTAGAGAACAGTAAATATATTAAACAAGGACAAATTGCGCATATATGATTTCCCTAGTTAGTTGGTTAGTTTGTGTTTGTATCACAAGGGTAATTCAGATCATGGACTGCGTCCAGGATCTAGAGTTCTTCGAGAGGTCTGAACTCTATTGCCCACGGAATTCGCACCTGATGCTTTACGAGTCAGTAATTTCCAATAAATGGGCTAGAAATATGAAGACTTGTTTTTTCTTCTACGATTTCTTTTTTAAAAAAATACGCTTAACACTTTGATTACGACATGTTTCCTAAAATGGTCGAACAAATTACAATTTCTATTCCGAATTTTCAGCGCAAAAAGCGCTAAGTATGTTATTACTATGAAAGTACGCCACTAGTTTTTTTAACGGAAGCTTACCAGGCATCAATAGCGTAGATAAATACCATGAACTCCTGCAGAACTCAATAACATGAGGTTCCTTATCTTAGCGTCATGTAAGTCCATGTCCTCCTCTTATGCTATCGACTTTGCAGAGACCTTATCTCTGCCTGCGCCATATATCACTCAAATGCACTCATTTATTTATTTTTTGACGCGATATTTCAGTTCTTGGTTTACATTGTAGTGCAAGAAAAAAGTCTTATCCCCTCAATTTATTTAATAATAGGGCACATAACAGTACTTGACACAGTAAAAGACTTAAGGAGTTAGAAAACTTAAGAGCATCAATTCCTCTTCGTTATTTATTTTCTTATTGATACATTCGCTAATTATGTTTAATACATTACGAATTTTTACTATTTGAGTCGAGCTGTTCCATATGTTATCGCCAATTAGTTAAGGAATTTTAATAAAATTTACTAACGATAATTCCATCTTAAACAGTTCTGTAAATTCCCTTTGGTGGGATAGTAATGAAAGAAAAATTCCAACGGTAGATGATTTTGTTAAGTGATGCGTTAGGATTTTTAATGGAGCGTGGATGTAGACCTGCGCTGCTTTTTCACTTAGTTTGTGAAGAAAGAGTCTTAATTATCTATTTTGCCGTTTAAAGTAAAACTATTTACCGGGAACTATAGTATTTTTCAAATAAGTCCTCGTGTTTTTGGAAAACAGATATTTTCCTTTTAACTTTCCTGTTTTTATTTCAATTCAAGAGTTTTACGCTACATAAACAACTCTACAAAACGGAATTGCCCCAGTTTATCCTAATTGCTGCATGAAAATGACGAAAAAACAAACAAAACAGAAAGCTCTTCTAATTTCATTTTCTTTTTCTTGCGCTCAAATAAAGATTAGCTGCTTACTTCCCAAACTGCAAAACTTCGTTATCGAGGCAGCATTTAAGAAAATAAAATTGCCCGAAGAGAAGCATGAAAAAGAAAGCTACAGACTTCCTCCGTCACCAAATAAATGGTTAATTATATAGTTCCTTAAGGTTTTGAAAACGAGACAAGTGTTCAAGTAAATTTAAATTCACCTGCTAACAAAATTGATGCCATCGTGGAAAAGAAATTGCGAATGAAAAATTCGTGGTATTGTATTTTCTGTGATTATTGAGTGATGGTTAATGTTTGATAAGAAAATGCGCATGTTGTGCCAACGTGTTTTTGTCCAATTTTCACAACTTCCGTGGTTTTTAATTAAGTGAATTGCATAATGTAAAAAGTATTATTTTATAGCTTAATACTTTGGAGCAGCATTTAAAAATTACAACGATCTATGAAACCCGTTTACGATAAACACTAGGAAATTTGACAGAACAAGTAATCAACCTTCTAAATATTCAAAGTGATTTGTTCTCAATGTATGTGCTCAAACCCAACTGTTGTATATAAAGAAAATATTGAAATTTGTTTTGTTAACTTACGGTCTTGGTCTATGAGATAAAACTTTAAGCTACATTACTTTTTAAATAACTTTCATTGCTAATTTGTAACAAATCCTCACTAATTTAAAATCACTTCCAATAATTTAAAATCAAATTCCAATTGATTTAAAATAAATTTTCTATTAATTTAAATAAACTTCCAACAAAGTGCAATACGCACAGTACGCACAAAATAACTTTCCAATTAATTTAAAATAACTTTTCCAATTAATTTAAAATAACTTTCCAATCAATTTGAAACAACTTTCCAATTAATTTGACATTAATTTCCAATTAATTAAAAATCAATTTCTGTCAATTTAAAATACTTTCAATTAATTTAAAATAATTTTCAATTAATTTAAATAATTTTTAATTGATGGCACAATTTCACCCAATAAAATCAATTTTTTCAATTCATTTAAAATCAATTTTTTCAATTAATTTAAAATCAATTTTTCAATTGTTCTGTAACTAATTTTTCAATTAATTTAAACCATTTTTCAATTGCTTTAAACTCAATTTTCCCAATTAGTTTAAAATTACTTTGCAATTAGAATGAAATGGATAGTGCTATTGGCAAACGATATAACGAACCTTTAGACGGAAAAAAGATTTTTTCGAAACTGAGAGTTTTTATTTCATTTTCTGACGAAACCAGTTCCATATCATAATTAAACGAAAGAAGAGAATAATTGACGACGATAGTTTCGCAAATTCATTCCCAACTTTTCGAAACAAAAAATATTTTCGACAGCGTTAAGCATTAATCAACAGGATATCATTTGTCCGGAGAAAAGAATTGTGGTGTTCTATGTAATATAGATTTATGCAATTTTGCAAAGGCAAGTTGCGGATTGGTCTAAAAAAAGGGAAGAGATACGTGTGATATTTAATCGTGCATCTTACGGATTACTAGAGATGTAGAAATATATACTGTTAAAAGCACGGGGAAGTAATTGGTTCAGATCTACTAAAAGTCAACACACAGGGATCAATGGATAATTGCAAGAACCCCAACAGAAGGTGACTGTTCATTGTAGGTTTTTACTGAACTCAGGTGAGACTTCCAAAGGTGTGTTCACATGGGATAAATTAAATAGGCTCTCTGATCTAGTGATTATCAGAAATGATTATTAAAAGCTTAAACACAAATACACTACTATATGTAAATGAGCGTGGTTCTCATGGGTCAACCACAAACTGGATAAATCAATAATAATTCAAGAGGTTAAAAACTCTCCTTGAATAAGGAATGATTATTTATACCTTGTTAGAAAACGATTGGTATGTGTATATAATTTTTGAAAATTATTGAAAAAATTGAGAACTTGAATTGAAGAAAGTGGATTATTTGCTGGAAACTTTCGAACTTCCACAATTACTATGCTTACACTATAACATAATGTTTGCATATAACTCGCTGATTATTATATGATATAGTTTATTGTAGGTAAAAAAATTATGTTTAAAACAATTTAACGAATATCAACAGCCGAGAATATATTTCAACATAAGAATTTAATGCCATCATACATTTTGATATTGCAATTGTTATTGCATTTCAACGACCCGTTTATTCCGCTTTTTAAATACTGCAACGTTTTAGAAAATCGCACTTTAATGCAGAATTATTTCTTGTAAAATACTGCAAATGAAAAAAAAAAAAAAACCATTTTCTACATTTAACTATAAATTTAAATTCAATATAAGAACATTTCAAACTGATTAAATACAACCCCTTTAAAGCATAAGAAAAAAATATGAAAAAAGTTCGTGATGGCTTGAACCAGCGTTTCTTAAACTTTGGTCACGGAGCCCCACATTCTATCACGTAAACCTAAAAAATTTAACAATTCACTATGTATATAAGGGGGCCCTAAACTATTACGTAAACATCTTAAAAGGGATGGGGTTTAAACTTTGTTTATGTTTTAGTTTTGGGCCAACCGGGGGGGGGGGCTGGACTATGCTTACGTAAGTCTTACGTAAACATAATTCGGTTGTATTATTTTCGGTCTTACGTCGTAAGACATCGAAAATAATACAACAAATAATACAAATAATAACAATAATAGAGCAGAGTCGGCCTTGTTACCAAGTGATAACTTCCCTAACAGAACTGAAATAATTGATTAATCAAAACCTACATCAATTTATAAATTGCTTTAAAAAGTTGTATTTATAGTAGCAAATAAAAATCTGAGAATGAAATTCTTGCGTAAGCATGGAGGTGAGTAAGGTATTTGCATTTTTTTTGCTTATATAGAGAAGGATATAAAACAGCCCAAAATATATGCTTAACTTTAAATAGTACTTAAATACAATGGTAGGAGAAAATATGCTAATAAAATGCCTACCCTCTTTGTGAAGGATTGGTTGGTAGGAAAAGATCACAGCTTTTTAAAAATTTTAATCTTATTTTATTTTAAGAAATTTTTATGAAATTATGGTTATTATCCATATCACATATAAAACACCCTATATTGGGATTAAAAATAGGTTAATAAATTTAGTTAAGAGGAAAGAATTTTTCCAATTTCTGATTATTTTGATATCAATGTCCTTCGCGGAGCCCCAAAATATTACCCGCGGAGACCGAGGGTTCCGGGAAGCCCAGTTTAAGAATCACTAGCTTGAACACATCAGGAGCGTGTTAAATTGGCAATAAATTTCCGAACTACTTTATACGACTCAAATTATCAAGGATCAAACTACGTATAAATACTTCGTGGGTTTAGAAGAATAAACACAAATCATCAGACGCGTTACACTAGACTGCTCTGCTTATTTTCAGTATACATAACGCTCTTCGTCCTTATGCTTATAAATTTCTACACTTCTTTTGAAAAATATTTCTCATCAGAACCACAAACATGAGTCTAGAATGTTTTATAGAGGATTGAGGGGAAAAATAAAGGTATATATATGAAATGCATTATAGGTGTATTTTGAAATTTCTGCAATAAAATCTCAACTCTTGTATCGAAAATTGACAGCAAATGAAAAACGTTAAACCCTCTCCCCTTTCTCTCTCACTCTCTGTAATCCGTTACTCCTGCTTGTTTTAGAAATTCTATGTATAAACGTCAAAATTTCAAAAATTTTCTTTTTGTAACTTTACGAATGTTTGTGGCATTTTCAGATGAACCAAGTGTAATAATAAAATAATGAAAAATTTTCTAACTCCTTTGTTATATCAATTACGCTAATTTCCTTAATAATTAACATTTTAAGGGGATATAGGCAATCGAAATGTCCCCCTTTAATTGCTATTGCTTCTCGTGTAGTTTTGGAAGACCATCCACATATATAGTTCAAGCTAGAGCTTTCTGAATACAACTCACCATCGCAAGATTTTGGCAGATTTTAAAGAAGAAAATAAAGGGCAGGGCCCCAAGAACTGGAGTTGAACCGCCGACAACACTGTTTAGACCAGAAAGAGAACTTGTACCGTGTGTCTTTGTGTTGCGTTAAATGCATATATTCACTTCAAAGATAAAGACTTTACTAGCTAAGAAATGATTTTATGTGAAAAAGTTTTTAATTATTATTTATTTTAATTACATTTATCCCGCAGCGTGTCGCTTGGTTGTTTATAATAATGTTTTAATCACACTTTTATTTTAATAGGTTTTTATGTATAAGGCTATTTTCACAAAGCATAATTTTAATAAGTATATAAGTTCCTATTACCCAGAATTTTTATATTGACAATCACATTATATGATAGATGAGGTCAAAGAGCAAGCCATGTGCCATGTAATTTAACAAATGATAAAATATTGAATCACTTTCCGTGATTGAAGCACAGATAAACTCAACTACGACATTGGATTCCAGCCCTAGCATCCCGAAACCGCGCGACTATACTTTTGACTTTGAACACTAAATATCTCCCTCACAGACCGACATATAGCGTGTCTTAGTTAATTGTCAAGAGCATGTACCCAAGAGGCCCAGCCCGGACCCTCTTAGTCTAAAGACGCTCAAAACAGCCGGTCATTCTGGACGGCTCGACGATTAACAGCATGAACTCGATCGGTCAGCTTCGTCAAGGCTTGGCCGCAATCGATTTTTGCGGCGTAACAGGCGTGTCTGCACTACCTGGTAGCGCAGGTGAGAGTGGTGGCGCAGGTACATGTAGTAGTGGCGAAGGCACGCCACCCTGCTCGTGAAGAAGAATCGATGGCGAAGGTCGCTTCTACCCAAAGCAACCCGTACACAGAGATACTGTATCAAACCGCTGCGAAAGAAAGTTTTCGACGTCACATAGTGTACAAATAGGATTTCTATAAAACCTACAGTTTAACGCTAAGGTGCTGAGCTCTAACGAAACTATCAATCAAATCAGATCGCTTTTTTTCGCGGAGGAGCTGGGGAGGCTACGAGATGGATAACTGGTCTTTTGGCGATTGCTCGCTAAATATGATAGCAATGGCGGGTTCTGTGAAAACTTGATAAACAAAAGTCCCTATACTGCTACTCGTACCCTATTTTGATTAACCAGCTGCTTCAATTTTAACTAGTATAACAACTTCTGGGGATCAACTCGTCAGCGTTAGATAATATAGCAACTTGTACCAAATGGATTCAACAAGGTTCAAATCAAAAAGCCTGTGAGATCTTTACTACATTTTTACTTAAAAACCCGATTCTATTGGAACTACTTTATTTTTTTTTTTACTTTTGTATACATAGTTGAAGAAGAATCGTACAGTGAAATTTTGGAATATTTCACCGCGTATCATTTTCCAAATTACTTTGGAATTTTAAGAGAACATTCTTAGTAAGAAGCATTGAAGGATTTTATCTAATCAGGGTTTCCACTCACATTGGAGAAAGAAATTCCCTGACAATTCCCTGATCTTTTCAATAAAATTCCCTGATTTTCCCTGACCTTTTCAGCAAAATTCCCTGACCAATCACAAAACTTCCAACTACATTTTGGTTGCGGGGAAAATGGCTTCACATTTGTGGGAGATTTAGCTATTCAAAATAGAAGTTAAGAAAGTTTTCCCTGATTTTCCAAGTTTCGACTAAAAAATCTTGTTTTTCCCTGACCTTAAATTAAGATTTCAAATTCCCTGACAATTCCAGGTTTTCCAGGTTTCGTGGGAACCCTGTTTAAGGGATTCATTGTGTGTGAGGAATAGTTGAACACTTATGATTACAATATTTTATAACTGTACAATAGGTGTCACAGCAGTAATAATAATGCGTATTTTTATTTTGTCGTTTCGGGTTTTGTCGAAGCAAGTAGCCATACTTTCGAAGAGAATTTCGTTTGTTTTCTGTACGTTTTGTTGTTGAAAATGTTTTGGTCTACAATAATAGAATCTACTCTTTCTGTGCAAAACAAAAACTGCAATTCGTGAAAATATTAATTTACTACTGATTATCTGTGGAATACATAGCCTAGATTAGCGCTTTTTTTAACTTTCCTAGACCGCGGACCCCCAAGAATTAACTCAAAGTTTAAAGCCCGGAATTTGCATCATACATATTTATTTCTAGTGTTTCATCACTAATTTTCACCATTTAAGGAAAGAATTTTTCGTCCCCTCATAATTTATTCTTAGCATTAAAGAGTAAATGCTCGTGTCTTAGTACTTTTCCGAACTTTTGTGGAACATTTGCGAGGATCTCGTCGACCACAGTTAAAGAACAGCTGGCCTATATTATTTCATATATTGTCTAACATTTAAGAAACTTAGCAATTACACACGATCCTTTAATTCTCGGGGAATTTATGCATAGTGTTAATGATAAATGCACGAATTGAATGACAAATGTGACAATATGTAAAACCATGCCATTCGAATTCCCAAGATCAAAATTAAAAATACACGATATAGAATCGCCATTGAAAAAAATTGACATAATGCTTATTACTTGTGCATCATACAGAAAAAGAAAATAACGGATTGCAAATAACAGCATATTATGTAAAGTATTTATTAGGCCTTCATACAAATAAATGGAACGCGAAATATATATACGTAAAATAGAAATTTCCCATGAAACTTACTTTATTTTTCTTTCTATATCCGTCGTATAGAAAAATTTCCCAAGTTACTGATCTGCATATAAAATTATGCAGGACCTAAAGCCAAAATTAACAGTAACAAAATATCGGTAAAACATGTAATATATTTTGACTAATACAACCCTTTAAAAGTATGAAACATTAATGTTCTGTAACGTCGTTTCAATGTGAAAAAGAAATTATATTTAAAAACGAGCCTTTTCAACGATGAATTATTTTCACGGAGCCGTAATTCCTATTTTTGTTACATTACAAACGACAAGAAGTATTTTAAAAACATTCATTCATTTGCGTATTGTTTTTTTATTTATTCATAATAAGATATTTTTCATATACGGAAAGTTGATTGAGCAGTAAACAATGGAACTAATAATATCTGATATCAGAAAGAGATATATGTATTCTCGTGTTGTAAAATTGTTCTACTTTTCACTCTTCGTTATAAAATGGATACCTAATGAAGATATGTTAGTAGAAAGCGCAAATATGGATGAGAAATAACCGCATAGTAACCATCTTCATACACGTAACTGCATTTTAGAAGCTATAATATTTTTATTGTAAACGTTGTTTTTTACTTATGAGAAATTGATTTATTTATAAAGTAGATTACGCACTTATAAATTTAATGATATGCTTAGAAGATAAATGATATAGTCATAAGCCGGTTGATATGTTTAAAAAAATATCTCATAGAAAACTTTTAATAACAAAACGAAAATTTTTGCCTATAGATTAAGGTCAAGAAAAGGCGCATTTTTGACTTTCAAGTCATTTTTAGCGTTGATTTAATTTGAAAGAGTGAAGTATAGTGCAGAGAATAATTTCAAGCCCCCACATGTCGATAAAACAACCGACCTACTAAGATAAACGACATCTAACAACGAATACTCTATTCGACACTTTCCAGTTAGCCTTCAGCAGATGGAAATCTTGCGGCCAATGATGTCAGAGTGATGTCATGAAACCGGGTTCCACAACCACAAAACAAAAAACCATTTCTGCTTATATTTATTTTTTAAAAAGTAGTAAGAAGAAGAGGCGGAGGCGTACAGGAACCTCGAGATCTATCCAGCTGAGGACAAACCCTGACACAAACACAAAAATTAAACCAGCGTTTCCGTTAATGAAACGTGCTGAAGTACTTGACGAAGCTACTGAATTTTAAATTCAGTACAGATGAACGTATACAAATTGTCCTTTCTGGACAATTTGGTGACAAAAAGGTGAAAATCGTCAGCTAATTTACACCTTTAAATCAACTTCAATTCAACAAGACAATGGTTTTGAATGACATTACAGTCTAACACATTTAATAGAAGTGTTCTGCTACACGAACATAACCCAGTCGCAACACACATTAAGTACCTGACCACTGATGTATGTTGAATTTTTCTTCGTTGGTATTTGTCTTTTTAGAGCACGGACAGCTAAGCTCATGCTGCGTCAGGGCTTATAGTTTTCAAGGGATCCTAGACTCTATTATCTCTGAAATTAAACCTCGTAATATGGACTGATAGAAAAAACGTCGATTAAAGGTAAAAAAAAATAGTTTTCTACACTTCGCAGGGATAACACAACTGCCAAATATTGCTCGACATATAAAACCACCGGGGCAAGGTTTTCTTTAAACGTGGGTGCGAAAATATTATTCATAAAAAAATTAATGTAATTCTTTATTAAATATCTCGCTCGTGACATCACACGAAAACGTAACTCCGCCCTTTTTACGCCAGAGCGAATTCGCCGAGACGAATTATCGAGAACCTAGTGTATAGTGTTATAGTATATTATCATATACCCAATAGTAAATACTATAATAATATGCTATATATGGTATTATAATATACGTTATTTTATTTGTAAACGAGCAGACGAAAACTGCAATGAAGATCATAACTAGAGCCCAGAAGTTCAAGCAAAACCCCATAAATGCTTTATTTTGCCTATTTTTAAATTTTTTTAGCAAAATGCCTTTTTTGAACTTTTTTGCCATAAAAGCCTATTTCTGTTTGTATTTGTGTTTTATGCTCATTTACTTTGTATTTTTATATACTTTTTGGAATTCCTATACATATATACAGTAATATCCTTCTTAACGGACACCTTCAGATATGAGTACTCCATTTTTACGGTCAGATAACCCCCCCCACCAAATCTCATTCACAGTCATATGCTTCGAACTCTTTATTAGCAGTCACCCTCCCCCTTAACTACCAATTTCGCGTACTGAATTGAGGGGAAGACACTCATGCTTTAGCCTGCATATTTCTTAAACAGTTCACTTGTCATTCAGTCGATCCAACACGTGGTAGCGAGTGTTAGTTTTCTCTGGAATGTGCATCGATTACTATTAAACTACAAAAATGCCTAAAATGAAAGCTCCCATAAGTAAAAAATTAGGATATTTAGTAAAAAAGTTTCGTTCGGATGTTTTCTCTACTGATGAAAGCATTTTACTTTGCGAACTACGTGAAAAGTCAATAAACTTAGAGGAAAAAGTACTTTATAGTTCAGTACTTGGAAACATCTAAGCATAAATCTGCGAAAGTTAAAAAGGATGGAAAAACATCTACTCTGGTTTCCACTTGTTTTGAGTTATCTTCTCGGAAATCGCAATTTGCAATGAATCCATGCAAGACATTTATGAATGCCGGCATTCCACTCTGGAAGCTTAAAAATATAAGTGTGCACATTTTTCTGCAAAAATATACCCACCAAAATATTTCTTACCTTAAAAAAAACTGACCTATATGAATGCTATAAAGAAGTTTTTGATCATATCTGGAACGAAAAATATATGGATATCTATAGGCGAAACAACAGGTGAAACAGGACGATACGTTGCAAAGGTTATTGTTGCTACAATGGAACCACTTGAAGAGCAAAAATTATTTTTGCTAATATCTGAACAATTACAAAAGACAAGCAGTATTACAATTGCCCAACTATTTATTAATACGTTAACTTTGCTCTGGCCAGATGGTATTCACCATGAAAGAGTTGTTTTTTACTTTTAAAGAATGCAACCTCCTATATGAAGGAAGCGAAAATGCGCTAAAAGTTTTGCTTCCTCATATGCTTCATCTAAGCAATGCATTGCATTGCACAGGATTACAGGTCTCTATCATGAAATGAATATTCTCGTTTCCAATGTTAAAAAAACATTCGTGAAAGCGCCTTCGAGAATTCAAGCTTTCAAAGAAATGACGCCGGATGTTTTATTACCTCCGTAACCGATTCTCACAAGATGGGTAACTTTGATATAAGCAGTCTCATACTATTGCTTACATTTTGACGTAATTTCTGAAATTTCAAATTGTTTTTCGGAAGAAAAAGCAGTAGCTATAGAAAGAAACAAATTTTTATTTTGGCAGCTCCAAAGTCAAAAATGAATTGAAATTCATTTCGATATATTTGGAAAACTTACAGCATCTAGTGACTCTGTCAAGGAAAAGGAAATATCCCTTTGTTAGAGTTATTAAAAGTTGTACCCAATATTTTGCAAGACCTCATGTCTGTCCCAGATAAAATTAGTGAAATCATCAAGAAGAAATGCAAAAACGTGATTTCTGCAAATCAAGACTTTGAATCCATCAAGAATATTGCAAAAGTTTTAAGTGGTGATGCTACAATAGTGTCTCTACATTAGTGTCTACAATGCAGTCAGGCATGCTGCTTTTTAGATATGCGCCCATATCCTCAGTTGAAGCGGAGGGATTCTTTCACAATATAAAATGCTACTGAATGACAGGCGTCAAAATTTCACATTTGGGAATTTAAAAAAGCATGTCGTAGTAATGTGCAATAAGAGGAGATAGGTTGTTCGAATAAACCCATCTAAAATTATCTTGTATGTAAAAATTTTCCTTTTCAAATATTAAAAAATGTGTGATTCTTTTTTTTTCAATAACGTTTACTTCTTTTATTCCATTTTTAAGACAGTAGAGGAAATATGTGCATTAAATTTCTATAGCCGGTCTTTATACCCTGAATTTATTTAATTGCCTTTTTTTCATTATTTTAAATATCTTTTTCCATATTTTTTTATTGATTTAAATGTCTTTTCCAGATTTCTTAATGATTTAAATGTTTTTCTCGATATTTTTTAATTGTTTTAAATATATTGTCCACGTTTTTTTATTTAAATATATTTTTCCATATTTTTTATTGATTTAAATGTCTTATTCCATAATTTAAGTGTATTTTAAACTTAATAAGTGCCTTTTTGCCTGCCGTTTTTTACCATATTTAGTGCCTAAACTTCCGGTCTCTACTTATAACATTTCAATAACATTATCATCTTTTTCATTGGAGCATCTACAATAACTGAAAAAGGAGCTTTCCATTCAAACAAATAGGAATATATATACACATATATTTAGCAATATTACAAATGTTATAGGAAAATGTGAATGAACAGTTTATCTCTTCCATTCCAATTTTCTCGGTTCGATGCTTTTATTTTATAGAGTAAGAGCAACAACGAACACTCTGAACTAATTCAACTTAAGGGCATTCCCATCTGCAATGGCGATTTTTGGCTAACCAATGATACTTTTTCAGATATGCATCGGTGTTTCAAACGACAGGATCTGTTTTTGTTGTGTGTTGTTTGATGAAAACTCGCCTAATTTTTCTCATCAATTATCTACAGTACGTTTAAATAGCTAGAATGAATGGTAATTATCGTCATACATAAGCATATTCTCGAAATATATTGTCCCTAAAAAACAGTTGTCCAATATTATAAATGGCACAATATTCATGGGCACGAAAACGCTCCCACAAACTTTAACGTCGAATCTTCTTTAGAAACGCCTCGCATAGAGAGATATCTGCGTATGTGAAATACAGGTGTATACTGAAGTTTAAAAAAAAAAAAAAAAATTGCGTTAGCCAACTATCTGTATGTAGACATTTCCAAAGTTATTACAAGTTAAAATGGAATTTCGGGTTGTTTTCGAGTAATTTCTTTCACTATTTCTGAAAGCACGTCTTATAAAAATATGACAGCTGCAAACACTTACGGAAACACTTTCTATATGCTGGAATTAATCAAGCGCGGAAATGAAAGATTCACACAAATTCTATTTTTCAAAAAGAAAAAGAAATATTGCGCTCAGAAGCGGATACGTTTAATAACTCACAAAATATTTGTGATCGCTTTGAAATCAATTGTCCAGTTATATGAACTTTCGATTGTCTGCACTGCCTTTGATTTCGACGAGTTCGGAAATTAGCTGTATTAAATTAATTACTGAATGTAAAACGACATTTCCATTTTATGTTGTTAAAAAATCTCTGAAGAACCTTCTACCTCCTTTAGGTTATCAAATTTTAAAAATGTACGAAACTCAACCGTTAAAGATTTTTAAGCGTCTGCATGTACGTATTCCTATATTTTTAATGCGTCTAAAAATATAAATTAAAAATGCGGATTTACGGAGAAACGAAACGTATCGAGAGTCGGGGGTGTTTTGTAAGTATAGATGCAAAGAAAAAACTGCACAGGTAAATAATTTTGAACATCGGAAACATATTAAAAGACGAATAAATAAATAAACAATCATTTGGTATACCATTTAAATTCCCATGATTGCAAAAAAACAGAGATATCAAAGAGATGCAAGAGTAAGAAATTATTAAATGTCTATCACAATCGTAAAATAACATAATGGGCACAGTTTTTGAACTATATGCTTTAATATAGCTTTAAAACGTTTTCTCGAAGGCTTTTAGCCCTCTTCGAATAAGCTTACACAATACTATTGTAATTGTATTGGACTGGAGTATTGCGTAAGCTTCTTCGAAGAGGGCTAAAAAGCCTTCCAGAAAACGTTTTAAAGCTATATTAAAGCATATAGTTCAAAAACTATGCCCATTGTGTTATTTTACGATTGTGATATATTCAGCACAGTGAGTCATTTTACTTCTATTAAATGCCTGTTTAAAAGGTAAAAGGAAAGTACAGTTCTTTTGCTAGGAATGTAACTGTAGTTTAGCAAAGACAGTAATAACAGTGTAACTTGGTGCGTACAGCAGTAATGTAACTTTCTACACGAAAGAGAATTTCCGACAAAAGTGAATATAGTACTACAAGCATATATTGTTACAAAAGAATGACATTTCATTTTTTTCTACAACAGTAAATTAAATTACAAATACAAAAAAGTTAATTTATAAATAAAAGATATTTCCCTGTTATTAATTTCAACGGAGCTTCTAAACAGAAGAAAATTTTACAAGATTTGACAATTTCCTTTCCTCTTCGTCGCGTACTAAAAACTTCTTCAGACATTTCTGCTTTCGCACGAACGTAAGTTGGCACGCCTTTATCGATTTTGCCACTTGTTTTATACAATGTATTCCAGAGGCTTAGGAAAACTGCGTTTAGTTTTGTTTGCTATCTTTATGGAAGGATGAGGAAGCTATTTTGTTGAATGGAAAGAGATAGGCACCTTACAGGTGAAACTGACGCGAAAGTAAGAAAAGAAAACGCTTTGGAAGACAGAAAGCAACACTCCGTCTCCCAAAGAACTGTTTGGAGGATAGAGAGAGGCTTCTTCATTTTTTTTTTTAAAATAGGAAGATAGATTGAATGATAAACTTGTGCATCGTTAAAGGAATCTTTTAATTTTAAACAATTTTCTTTGGAGTTCATTTGTCCTTGCTTGAAACTGATTGGCAGTTTCATTTTAAAAACTACCATATATATATATATATATATATATTGCTTACTATATTAAGTAAAAAACCTTCTATATATCTTAAATAATTATGAAGTGCAGAAACCCGTAAATGTAACTGTGCTTTTACGAAAGTATAAAATAGCACATTTTTTAACCTGACACGTTTAATTTTCAATTTCAAATGGATTTCCTTCAAAAATTAAAAATTTTATTTTTAATTTTAAAGATTACCAAAAACTTTTAATAATCCTAAGATAATGCGTTCGTCGTTGATGTGAGAATTATGCTCTCAACTGAATAATATAACTAATTTAAAAAAAAATACAAGTAATTAAATATATCTAAGTAATTGACTTTTGTTAACAAATTTCGGGAACTGATCATGTTTTATAAACGATTATTGCAGTTAACTTTTCTTCACAAATTTTTGAAAAATTGTTCTAATTACGTGAATTTATTTCCATCCTATTACTGAAATTCTCATTTGGAGAATAAAAACTTACTTTGGAAAGTT
>QLNU02015360.1:146496947-146507178 GCA_006491805.2 Dysdera silvatica | reverse complement strand
TGTCCAAACGACCAAAATACACCAAAAACCTTCTGAACAATAATATGTTGAGTATGTTTAAATACATTCCAATAACTCATAATTTTAAAAAAATTTACAAAATCTTTTATAAAAATTTGTTATACAAGAATTTGATTACAAAATTTTAATACCTAAGTTCCGTAAAGTAAAATTTGTATTTCCTGATCATTATATTTATTCTCAATAATGTTTGAATTTTCTTAGTCTTTCAAATTTAGTAAAAATACTTCATATAAAATTTCTTTGATTATCGGTAAATACTCTAAAAATTTAATAGATTTACGAAAATCAATATCTTCAATACAAATTTTATTTATTCTATTAATCCATCATTGTAATGTAATCAGTAGGCAGCGTCAGGACATAGATTTAATGAAACAAAAATTTAATAAATCGAATGTGGATCCATTGTCCGATTTTAGAGGTTAAAACTCTTCGGTGTAATTCATTTTAGAACTAAAAAAATCAGAGATGAAAAGAATTGCGCGGAAGTCGACTGCAGTTAATTTTAAAATAAAGGAACCGAAACATTTAAATTACTTCCATTGGAAAGGTATGAAAATAAAAAAGGGAAAATATATAATACAAAACTGTAAGTTTTAAATGGTAGCTTTTAACATTAAAATTCAACGTTCATGTTAATGATATAAAAATTACGAAAACTGCACAAATATAAAATCCTATAAAAATTATGAGAAAACATAGTCATTCCCTTAAACGGATACCCCCCTTTTCTACCTTAGGCTGTAACTCTGTGAAAACTTAAGCCGTGTTATATTAGAAAATATTATAATAAATATAATTAAATGATCATTTTATATATAATCATAACCCACTTTAATGTAAAATACATTATTAATGTAATTATATAGCAATCAATTATTGTACATTAAATGTGCAGAAAAATAATCTTCTTTTTTTTTTTTTTAAGTCTTCACGAGGGCAAAATCCATTAAAATGTTTTTGAATTACGTATTATATAAGAGATAGTCTGACGCTAAGCCACATACGCTCTGGAACAAAATTTCTTAAGTTCAGCTCCGAGGAGCCCTTGTGGTTTTAAAAACCGTTTAACCAAATCGTGGAGCATGTGAATTTTTCAGCTGACCCATTCACCTCTAGTACCTGCATAGATTTTCCAGGATACAATTATTGCATTATAACTGGATTTTATATAATATCTATATCTGAGTATATTATGACTTGGCTAATATTGTAGGAGGTATGGGTATTTCCCTGAAGTCTAGAAATAGAATTGCCAGTTTAGCTTTCTCTCTTTTGTCAAATAAAGGAACGTTCGCAATGTAACTAATATTCTGAATAATAATGAGTAAACTCACATACACGCACATATGCGTGAAATTTTTAAGAATGAGAGCAGAAGGAAGAAAATATTTTTAAATAATATGGACAGTTCAGTAAAATTCTGTCAATGGAAATGGTGTTTATTTAGCCCTAAGTAAATATTCCATCCCTGGAATAATATCTCCATGCGAAATTGTAGTGGAATTCTTCCATCAACAAAATTTCAGGTCCATCCTATACTTCCTTCTTGGTGCGCAACTTTTCTTGTCCATGAGTGTATGTATTTACCACTAAAAAACCTCTGGATTGGGAAGATGGTCTCATTGATGGGACCTGAAATTATCACTGAAGCTTTCTGTATATTCTTTATTTTACATTTTGTATGGCGGTCATGATGTTTCTGAATTTTCTGTTTTATTCCTGAAAATCGCAATTTGTGATTCCATTACAAAATCGCTTTAACTTCCCTCCACTAAATGAGATATTTTTTTTTTCTGTTTTTTCACAACCAATAATAACAACAACATGGCTTTACTTAATACGATGAAATATGTGAGATAGCGTAAAGTGGGTAAATACTTTTATTAAAAACATGAGCCACGCATTCGGCTGTTCAATAAGACAGATGCAGAATATGAGTAATATCGAATGCAAATATTTAAAATAAAACAAACAATCGCGATCATGCTGGGATTGAAATCAATATGTTGTTGCAAAACACTTAAAGACCATTGTATGATAGTAAAATGGTTGTGAAATTGAAGAATAAAATACAGAATCTGTAAAAGATAATGAAAACTAAAATAATGCTATTGTTGAAGTCAAGGCAGGTTTTTAAACAAATATTGCCAAGCGCTGCTAATGTAGATGAGTTGTTCCGCATTGCAGGTAACAGAACGTTGGCTAAACCTTAAACTTTTCTCACTTTTTTCGGCTGGGGCCAGTATTCTGGTACGCTGGAACAGTAGAACCGCATCGTTTTTGTGTATGGACTGTGCGAAGCTAGTGTTATTTCTGTTAAGTCTAACGTCAACCTTGTGTTCTTTTTATCCTGGTGTGTAGTGGTCTGAGTATCCTACCAATGTAATGTGTAAATGTTGGTTATGTCGTCGTGTATGAGTGTGGTATAAACTCCTGCCTTTTCAGTAGTGTTAAAGGGGTCCCTTTCCTTTTTAAGGAGGTCCAAAATGTTGCGACTAAGTTTATATGCAAAGGTGAGGTGCCTCATCATATAAACGTAGCCAGGATTTTCTAGTTGGGGGAGGGGCTTGCTGGCTGTTAGAAGCATTATACTTTTCCTGAGTGCAGTTATCAATTATATACAAAATTTTTGAAGAATTGAAAATATTATTTCATATTGTTTATATATATATATGGAATAACTTTTCCCTTTATTTTTCTTAAATGTTATAAAAATCCCTGTTATTGGGATCTACGGAAATATGGAAATATTTCGTTTGCTCGTAGGGAAAAAATTAAAAATTGGAGGCCTGCAAGGGCGCTTCGACAGGCCTCTAGAGGGGCTCTAGTCCCTTTTGTCTCCCGTTGCTGCGCTCTTGTTTCACAGTGAGTTGCAATCTGCACAAAGTTATTGATCATACGTCAAAGTATAATGTTTTAAAATAAACGCAATTACGATCTAGTTAGTCAATGATATAAATTTTTCCGGTCATTATAGTCAAACTCTTCCAACAAGATGGATAAAAACGTTTGGAAAAATTCCATTCGCTAACTGAAATCTAGTTTTTACCTGACATATAGAATTAATTGACCACCCTCCCGACGCTTCCAACTCCCATTTACCAGTTTTGAAACGAGCGATGACCAGAGCATTAAGATTCGATTTCCATACGACTCGGGAATAACAACCCGAAAGGAATGATGATCGTTCAAAACTTAATTGTAGGTTCCATGCGGCCGCGGGCTTTTTCGACACGTGACGTCACTCGAGTAAATAACTGCTGAGGAACAGTATAGCTTCCTTTCTGACAGATACATTTCAGAGAAAATATTACTACAACCCCACACGAAAGAGTTGCAACGCTAAGTACGTAACACCAAATATATCGCCAAGCTGTATTACCGCGTGTTAATCCATACCAGCTTACAATGAGAAAAATTAGATAACTTAATCACCAAAGGAGAAATTTGATTGTTGACTTATTTTTTATTGAATAAATCAAAAACCAAATAAATATATTACGATCTTAAATGTAACAATAGACTCTGATTTTTTTAAAAATATGCAATCAGTTTAGGGAAAACGTTCTGCGAATTTATAATTTCAGTTACGTTTTCTGTGAATTTATAATTTCAGTTACGTTTTCTGTGAATTTATATTTTCTGTTAAATTCGAGTATGTTAGACCTATCATTATCATAAAAACTAAATCACGATATCCAGGGGTCCAGTAATTTAAAAATCTTTGGAAGAGGAATTCAAGCAGCTTTAAGGAAACTCGTGTGATTTTGGCGTCAAAGGAAAAAAAAATGCACCATGATATCCAATAGGCGGAGCTTGAGTCGCCGATTCCCCTTTTTATACGCCAGCGACTACGTCTCTGCAGTGTGCGCATGTCGTAAACTGTGTGATTACACCTACATAATCTAATTAAAACGAATCTAATTTACGACTCCACGCTCCTTTGTAAAAGCTACGCTCACAGTTAGATTATAATCTAATTACATACTAAGTAGCAATACAACAGTGACTATTTAAATTAATATTCCGGTTAATATGGTAGTTCAGCAAGTGATTAAAATTTATTTTTCAATCTGAAATTAGAGTATGCTTTAAGAAAATTATTTTGAACCACATTTCGATATTTTACTGCTTTGGATACGAAATTTAATAATGAACGAAAAATTTTATTCGACAAAGTAGATATAGTTCATGGAAGAATCGTTTCATTTTCTAAATAAAAAGAAATGGAACTACAAAGATAAATAACAAATTTTCCCCGTTACTAAGGTTCATGACCCAAAGAAGCGATGTCTAAAATAATATCACAGCATTATATTACCCATAATGTTTGTTAGATCAAATCAAGGGCAAGTTTTTCCACTAGTTAATTTTTTTATTGCAGGAAACGTATGGAATTCGAATTATTCGATAACAATACCATCAACAATTCTGTCATAATAATAATCAAAATCCATGATTTTCACAGAATGACGATTAATAGAAGATAGAACTCGCGCTGATTTTATAAACCACATAAAATAAGCGATTCTTCGCTGCGGAAGGCTTACTGAACCATGAAATGTAGAAAATATGTAACTACATTCGAATTATACAGTAAATCATGTTTTTCCAGTGATATCAAGGAAACAATTACGCTATTTTCAATACAAAGACCGTTGTAATCGCAAATGAAATATTAAGGTTATCACTTCAAAAATATATATTGATGCTCTTCAAAACGAATGCCTTCCGCAACTATTTTATGGGTATCTTTTCAGTTCATTCTACTTCAAGGCAAACTCTACTCAGGAATTTAAGAAAAGAGTCAGGGAAAAAATATCCTATCTTGTACAATATTCACCGTTCTTGGTTGTGAGTGAATAGTAGCTCTCTCGACAATGACGAATTCACAACGCGCCTCATTTCTACGAAATATTCTCGACTCCAACTCTTGATCGCTGTTCTGTAACTGCAACAGTTTTTTTCCGTCCTCTGCCTCAAAATGTGCACAAACAAACTACGGCAACACAGCAAACTGATAGGGGGGAGTTGCATGTCGATTATATGCTAACAAAGTGAGGTATCCAAACTTTAAAAGAACCGTCATAATTTATGGCTGAAAAAAAAGACATTTTTCGACGGCATGCCTGAAGAACAGCATCAAAAAAGTCGAAATGTTCGCGCAGATATGAAACCACATTTCACGCGAAAAGGGTTATTCCTTTTTATTTCTGAAATGTGTAAGAAGGTCGTTTTTCTGGCAAATAACGGCAGTTATGCGCCTTCTTTCATAATAAATGTCCCTCTGTGGGAATAGCGAGGTCGGGGGGTGGTAATGGGAGCAAAATATTGCTTTTTTTGGGTGAAAACGTCTCGACCCGAGGGGCTTCTACGGGAAAGAAGGCGCGAGATTTTTCGCCTGCGCTTTATGATCATTGACTTTCTCCTAGCTTCGGCAGTCTCTCCTGCAAGTAATTCGATTGAACGTTAAAGAAGAACAAATTGGTCAAGGAAAGGCGAAATAATTCGATTTTATTCTAACGAATTCTTTTGCTTTACATCGAAAGCATGCTACGTGTAATTGTCCATCAAAACAGCAAATTTATAGGCGAAGCACCATTTCTATCTTCAATGGGATTGAATCCGATGAAAATAAAATAACACATTCATAAATGTTACCCGTACTTTGATTGCATCGTATTTTCTGGAAATACATTAATACTTACTGAAAAGATACTTATACCCATAAACTCCAATTGAAGAGGAACACACCTGAAATTTTCAGGTAAAATTTAAATAAATGTATTTAAAAAAAATCCAATTATAATTTTATGAATATATTTGAAAAAATAAATAAATATATGTTTTTATATAGTTTTTTGGCCCCTTTTCGTTTCAGTTAGAAAAACAATATACACTGAAATGCCAGAAAAACTGGCACAGGCGTGCGTATGCAAATAACGGAGCTTTGCAACCAATCAGCGTAACGCGATGCGGTCGGCAGCGCCTATATAAGACAAGAGATGTCTGGCAAAGCTGTTACATCGCTTCTTGCCGCTACAATGGCAGGTTATCAAGATTTAAGTGATTTTGAACGTGGCGTTATAGTCGGCACAAGAGAGATGGGACATAGCATCTCCGAGATAGCGACAAAATTTGGATTTTCGCGTACGACCATTTCACGGGTATATCGTGAATATCAGGAATCCGGTAAAACATCAAATCTCCGACAGCGGTGCTGCCGGAAAAAGACCTTGAAAGAACGGGACCTTCGACGACTGACGAGAATCGTTAAACGAGATAGACGTGCAACACTTCCTCAAATTGCCGCGGATTTCAATGCTGGGGCATCAACAAGTGTCAGCGTGCGAACTGTTCAACGAACCATCATTGATATGGGATTTCGGAGCCGAAGGCCCACTTGTTTACCATTGTTGACTGCACGGCACAAAGCTTTACGCCTCGTCTAGGTCCGCCAACACCGCCATTGGACTGTTGATGACTGGAAACACTGCCTGGTCTGATGAGTCTCGTTTCCAATTGCATCAGGCGGATGGACGTGTACGGGTATGGAGACAACCTCATGAATCCATGGACCCTACATGTCAACAGGGGACTGTTCAAGCTGGTGGAGCTTCTCTGATGGTATGGGGCGTGTGCAGTTGGCGTGATATGGGACCCCTGATACGTCTAGAGACAACTCTGACAGGTGACAGGTACGTAAGCATCATGTCCGATCACCTACACCCATTCATGTCCATTGTGCATTCCGACGGACTTGGACAATTTCAGCATGATAATGCGACACCCCACACATCGAGAGTTGCTACCGAGTGGCTCCAGGAACACTCTTCTGACTTTAGACACTTCCATTGGCCACCTAAATCGCCAGACATGAACATTATCGAGCATATCTGGGATGCCTTGCAACGTGCTGTTCAGAAGAGATCTCTACCACCTTGCACTCCTATGGATTTGTGGACAGCCCTGCAGGATTCCTGGTGTGAATTGTCTCCAGGATACCTTTAGACATTAGTCGAGTCCATGCCACGTCATGTTGCAGCAATTCTGTGTGTGCGGGGGGGGGCTACACGATATTAGGTAGGTGTACCAATTTTTCTGGCACTTCAGTTATATATACAATTATTGATAATATTATAAATTTACAAATAATTTATAAAATTTAAAAATAAATTATAAATAAATTTAAAAATGATTATAAATAAATTTAAAAAATGATTTATAAATAAATTTAAAAATTATTTATAAATAAATTTAAAATGATTTATAAATAAATTTAAAAATAATTTAAAAAATAATTTATAAATAAATTTAAAATAAATTTATAAATAAATAAAATAATTTATAACATAATAAATTTAAAAACAATTTAAAATAATTTATAAATTTAAAAATAAATAAATAAATTTATAAAATAATTTATAAATAAATTTAAAAATAATTTATAAATTTAAAAATAATTTATAAATAAATTTAAAAATAATTTATAAATAATTTAAAAATATAAAAAATCTTAAATTTAAAAATGATTTATAAATAAATTTAAAATGATTTATAAATAAATTTAAAAATGATTTATAAATAAATTTAAAAATGATTTATAAATAAATTTAAAAATGATTTATAAATAAATTTAAAAATAATTTATAAATAAATTTAAAAATAATTTATAAATAAATTTAAAAATAATATAAATAAATTTATAAATAAATTTATAAATAATTTATAATATTTTAAAAAATTTATAAATAAATTTAAAAAATAATTTATAAATAAATTTAAAAATAATTTATAAATAATAAATTTAAAAATAATTTATAAATAAATTTAAAAATAATTTATAAATAAATTTAAAAAAATAATTTATAAATAAATTAAAAATAATTTATAAATAAATTTAAAAAAATAAAATTTATAAATAAATTTAAAAATAATTTATAAATAAATTTAAAAATAATTTATAAATAAATTAAAAAATCCATATCCAAACGGTATGTAAGAATCACGAATAATATTATAGAAAAGAAACAGTTACACCCACACGTAATGCTGTTAAAATAGTTTATATACGCACAATATCTGTCCAAGAAAAGAAATGAATACACAAGTTAATAAATTTACAAGACATAGACTAACTCATTTATGATGTATATAAAGGGCTTTTTTTTTTTTACTTGTGAATATTTTTTTGGAAAAGGTTTGCCTCTTGTAGCTTTAATCGGGGCGGTAAGTAGTGAGCAGTAGTGTATACGGTTAAAATCCAAGATTGTTTTAATGATGTTTTTTGGAAAGGCAGATTCTTCGTGTTGACGTTTCTGAGTGTTAAAGACGATTAAAAAAATTGCAATTTAAAGAAATTTTACTAAAACGCAGCCGCATTATCTGAGATTTTGTTTTTCATAAATAAATAGTGTATATTAAACAATATACGTATGCGTACGTGTGAATTCCCTCTTCTAATTTATATAATTTTTAAAAGAAAAATAGGTGGAATAGAAAACAACGTTCCAAATCTGATTTCAAGACTAATTTAAATTGCGCGCCAAGTTTGGAGTTTGTCAAGACCTATGGTAGGCTCACCTGAATAGTTCCTTCGTAAAAGTGCAGCAACTGCGAACATTACCCATTTTTCTCCATCGCACAGGCTTTTCATGTAGAAATACTGTTCACGGATATTTAGCATATAAGCATTGGCATACACAGGGAAAGGTTATGAGGGTCATAGCCACCCCCACTACGGTGTAATTTTGTATATATCATACGAATATGTGAAAATTTAGCTCTGTAACCCCACCCCCATGAACTTCCTGCGTACGTTAATGCATATAAACAAATAGAGCTAAAAGGAGCCAACCGAAGCAAAAACTAAACTTATTAGAAAGAGCGTCAGCCCAGAAGAATACGAGAGATATCAGAGAGGCTTCTTGAAAAATTTATCACAAAAAACAAAAATCTCTACTGATTGTTGAATACTCAGAAAAAACTTCCGTTTGTCCCATGCGGACAATTTGAAGTTGATCCCGGGAATTTTGCACAGCGATATTTTTTATGATAGGTTTCCGATTCGAGGACATTATAGTAGACGCCCTCAAGCACAAAAGCCGGGTCTTAGATCAACAATGCTAACCATTGTGGATGAAAACCTTCGACCTCTGCGAATGCACAACAACACTACCCCTTTCAGGCCGTAGACCTCGTGAAGGAGCTTTTTTCTTCCTACTAACCGAGACATATACTACGAAACGCTTTACAAAACTAGGCTTTGTTTGATACTTCGTCCGGAACAAGCCGCAATATGTCCAATTTTCTCACATTAGAGTCTAAACTTTCTTGCAGCTAGCTTGTTGGCACTCGTACACGTTCCATCTCATGAGCACAATGATTTCTTCACTATATTTCATTGTCCACATTCAAACAAACAACGCCGCAAAGCGCATGTTCCCCGGAATAAAATTAAAACTAAACAGTTCACCCGAAAGCAAATCGAATGAACCCGTATCACAATTTTGTCCAGATTAAATCGAATATACAATAGCCACAAAAAAATTTATTTAAAGATTTTCGTATCTTCTTTCCTCATCTGTGTTTTATCATAAAAGCGTGTCTCTTACACTTACTTAAACGATAATAAAAGAATAACAACACGATCCGCATTACGTTCTGTGAACGACATTTTTTGAGAGCACCACTTTTATCACGCATTGTGCATTTTGCACTATACTTTTTTAAAGTAATTTTTTCCCTTCAAATTATACCCTTTTCTTATCAATTATTTTGTAGCTTGATCAAGGTACCTATGGCACTTGCCTCATGCGTCCATAATATACGAGGTTTTATTCATACGCTATCTAATTTGTTTATTGCTATAAGCATAATCAACATTTACGCTGTGCAGCATATACTCCATGGGTGTCTATTTGCGTTTTATGACGTGAAGATATCTAAGATCATGCTGTTCCAAAACCTACAACTTTTCAAGGGATTCAAACTTCTTTCATCCAGGGAATCGAAGTCTGAACTACGGGGCAGTAAAAAAAGCAAGCTTTCAATATAAATACGTACGTGTTCAGTTTAAATTCAAATCCGCGTTATCTGCATGGCAAATCAAAGCATTATAACTACGCCGCTAGTTGTAGGGGGGCATGGATGTTAAACAAATGGTATAAGATCAACTAAATCCATAATCCCAGTTAGAAATAAA
>QLNU02015360.1:146477144-146489657 GCA_006491805.2 Dysdera silvatica | reverse complement strand
GTTATCAGCTCTTTATGCCGTATTTTTGTGCCCGATGCTTGGGGAAATCGATCACTTTTTTTTATGTATTCTTTTTACATGTTTATTTATGTATTTTTATTAGTAAAAATACTTCGCTTACAATCGGATTTTGTTCATAAACTTACTTTAATAAAATTCATATTTATGTAGTTATATGTTAATTGTATGCTTATTGGCAGTGATAATTTCTACTCAAATTTTAATTGTTGATTATTAAAAAGTTGAAAAGTAGAAAAAGTTTTGGTGTAGCCATCCAGCCTGTTATGTAGTTAAGTAGATCCAGCACACTTTAATAATGTTTTTACAAATGACGACGGCACCTCTTCTTCTACTGTTGAAGTAATTCCACCTCATTGTACCCCATACTGTCAACCTCGTGATGTGTACTTCTTCCGTCAAGTAAAAAATTTCATTAAAAGGTTACAAAATTGTGTTGAAACCTTACAAGAAAATAGTCATTTGAACATGCGAGCAGATAGATGCTTTGAAGATCCATTCACTTATTCACAATCAACTTTCGGCGCCGAATTTTAAGAATATGTTACAGTACTCTTGGTTTGTTGCAAAGTTAACAAACGAAAGAAGCGTTTTTGAAAATGTAGATGGTATTTGTTTTCCAGATGATATTAGACAAAGAAAATCAGTTGTTCGAACAATTCATTTATAAAATGCTCACGTTGTAGAATTTTTTTATTGTTTTTATGATAATTATCATCCAAAATTGTGTACCAGTATACAATTCCGACACCTCCGATAGTGATACACAAAAAATATGTTCACATCAGTCAGTTTTAAAATAAAATTGATTGCATTTTATAAAATAAAATGTTTCTATATAAAGGAAATGCATATAAATGAGATGCACATAAAATGTTTATATGTTATAAAATAAAATTATGTTTATATGTTATAAAATAAAATGATGTTTATATGTTATAAAATAAAATGATGTTTATATGTTATAAAATAAAATATTACATACTAAAAATACATTTTTCAATAGATAAATATATTTAAAAAAATATATTAGGCATAATAGATGCTAATAGAGGATGACTGCAAAGGCTAATAATGACAAAATAAGACGAATTAACGCAGTTTTCTTTTTTATTTAATGGAATTGTTAAAAGTTTTCAGAAAAAATCTTTCAATCCTTAAATAAAACAAAACTGTGTTATTGGTGTAATTTCATCCCTTCACAGGTTGACAATGAGTACGCAAATTTTATAAAAGTTATATTCACATAAAAACTTACAGCTAACTCCTAAACTTTTTGTACCTTTACAACTCTTCAATTAAAAATTAAAATTCGTGTAAAAATTATAACTGCGAAAAATAGTATCACAGAATTAAATATGTAAATATGAATTTTATTAAAGTAAGTTTATGAGCAAAATTCGATTGTAAGCAAAGTATTTTTACTAATAAAAATACATAAACAAACATGTAAAAAGGATACATAAAAAAAAAGTGATCGATTTCCCGGGGCATCGAATACAAAAACACGGCGCGACGAGCCGACAACTTACCGCCCAAGCTACCGATTGGCTTGTAGAGGGCGTTGTGTTTTAAGCTCATATATCGGATGCAAAATCTTTAAAAATCCATGTCTCCGAAAATTAGCCGCATTGGCACGAATGCCGAGACACGTATTTCCTTATTTTGGCTCTACTTTCATCAAAAAATTTCATCAAAATCGGCGGGGCACTCACTGTGTGTTCCTCTTGTCAGTCAATTAATTGTCAAAGAAATGCAGTAGCAACCCAAAATTCGCTGGTTCAAATCAACCACAAATGCGGTAAAAAAAGCAATTTCCAATTCCGAAGGAAAACCCCCTGGGAATGATCGAAAACCATTAGCACTACTTAGTAGTATTTCTGACGCTGATTATGAACCTGAAGGTGCGATGTCAAGGGAAATAACTTTTTTCGAAATTTCAATTTATAATGAGGGTCTACTGAAGAAATGTGTTTGCACAATTTCTGCAAAGAGGACCATACATGACTTCAATTATTCAATTATTATTGCTTATTAATTTAATTTATTTATAATACTCGATTTTCGATATTTTTAGACAAGAAACTAGAAGTTACGTTGCATCTAATACAAATACTGTAGATTAATGCTAGCGCAGTTTTGCGATCTTTACCTATTTCTCGGCAAAACCCATCTCGGTTTTTCAGAGGTCGACCGTCTTTCATTCGACCGCTTTACCAATATTTCCGCTCATCATCATTTCCGCTCATCATCAACTTACTCTTGAAAGGAAACTCATTAAGCTGAAGAAAAACAAAGTTAAGGGACCAAAAACCCTACCTTTCAACATAAACGGGAATTCACCTTCCGCTAAGAGCGTTGTAATCATCTCCGGGTTTCCACTCCCCCAGGTACAAGAGTCGACTCTTTCTTATAATCTTAATTTTGCCAAATCGGGCACACACCTTCGGTTCCGGAAATCATCGCGTCCAATCTAAAAATCGTTCAAGCACAGTAGAATCTCCGAGTCACAAAAGGAAACCCTTAGACATCTTCTTTGCCACACAATCCAATCACAACGTCGGTCAAGATGGTTGCCAAATCTTACAAAGCATAAACGTGACGCTTTGAGGACTCTGTCATGCAACAACAATCTAATCACTACGAAAGTCGACAAAGGCGGACAAATCGTTTTCCTCAATAAGACTCACTATGCCGAAGGCACACCTCAGAACTTTTAGAATCTGGTGCCTACGAAACTCTCCGCAAGGACCCAACTGAAAAATTACGTTTAAAAATCAACCTGCAAATTAATACACCTTTTCTACTCAATGCGAAACAAAAGAAGCAGCTCGTTTCTTCTTGTGCTACATCGGCATGATTCTAGGCCTTACAATGAATTCACAAACCTGGTATCCTTTTTCGATTATTTCTAATATAGGGGCTGCTACTTACAAACTAGCTAAATTCTTGGTTTCCACCTTCTCTCCCCTTAATTCTGTCAATACCTCCTCGTGCAGAAACTCTGGAATTTCACCCCAAACAATTGCATCATGGCCTCTCTAGACGTAAATTCAATGCTTACCAATATCCCAATTTCAGGGGCTCTATACTGCCTTAGGAGATGTCTTCAAGAATTTCATTTCTCCCAACCCGAAATTGAGAAGCTCTCCTCCTTAACCGCAGCTTGTGTTATGCACACGAATTTTATATTTGCTGGAAAATAGAGGTAATAGCTATAGGCAATCCTCTATATACTATTTTATGTAATCTCTATATACACTATTTTGAAATCCAAGTTTTGAGAAAATCCCTTTTAAATTTTGGACACGGTACGTCGACGGCGTTTTCATCCTTCGGGATGGACCCGCCGGAAACATCCAATCCATGCTTTCTTTAATTAATTCTATTGATCAGTACGTGGAATTTTCTTTTGAAATCGAAAAGAATAATTCGCTCTCCTTTCTTGATGTATTTATCACTAAATCGCACAATCAATTTGTTACTACAGTGTTTCGGAAGCCGTCCTCGGTTTCCCTCCCTCCCCATGCCAAATCTTGCTATCCTGTTAAGCAAAAGATAGCAGCATTTCACACCTATGCTTTTTGGGCTGTATAACTGTTCAACTCCTGCATAACTAGCCCAGGCTTTAGAAGTTTTAAAACTCATCGCTGTCGACAGGAGTTTTCAAAATATCATCGATTGGGCTCTGGAGAAGTTGAATAGACCTCGTTCCATCACAACTCTATCCAGTTACTCCATAGCTGATTTCTCGGGCTTTATGTCTTCTTTCACGCTTTTGCGCAGAGTTTTACAAAGTTCTATGTACTCAATCCTGGAACTGGTATTTCGATTTTCCACCTTCATATCTCTTCGTCTTTTCATGAGCTGTTTCGTCTTCTCAGATAATTTGCTGTTGTGCTTTTTACATGTTACACCACCAATTTCCCCAGCAGTTTCAACTATTGTCTTAACAATGCTTTCATTTGCTTCTGAGATGTCAACTTCTTCAATAAGTCCTTCCAGTGCAGAAAAGCGATTTTTTAATTCCAACTTGAATGCCTCGGTATTTACTTTCAGTTTCTTTAAATCCACTCTCTTATATAATTGTTTTTTACAAGCTACTGTCTAATTTAGTATTTAAGTGCACTTTACATCTCATCATTCGATGATCACTTCCGGTATTAAATCTGTTCAGTACACTACAATCTTCAACAATCGATTTCTTGTTTGCCAAGACGTAGGCAATTTCGCTGGTTCCTCCATTGGGGTGTTTCCACGTCCATTTTCGTTGTAGTTTCTTCTTAAAAAATGAATTCAAGATGCTAAGATTTTCAGCCTCGGCAAATTTTATGAGTTGATCGCCACGTTCATTCCTTTCCCCGTATCTGTGTTTACCAACCGATATCTCTCCTTGCTCCTGGTGTCCAATTCTTGCATTAAAATCCCCCATAATGAGCTTGATATGTTGATTCCCCTTGGTGTGTAAGTATTTGATTTCTTCATGAAATTCTTTGACCTCTTTGTCTGTATAGCTTGATGTTAGCGAACGTGCCTGTACTATCTGAAGTTGGTATTGCTGTGTTAGTTGAACAACGAACCTCGCTGCTCGATCTGACGTGCTTTCGACTTCAAGAAGGTAGTCTTTAATTCTTTTGTTGATTAAGAAGCCAACACCACTTGTTCTTCCAGTTTCCGTTCCTCTATAATAAAACAAATGTCCACTTTTAAGTTCCACCAATTCTTCACCTTTTCTTCTGACTTCACTGAGTCCTATAATGTCCCAATTGATCTTTTCAAGTTCTTTTTCTAATTCCTGAAATATTGCTTCAGAAGCAAGGGATCGTCCATTAAACGTAGCCAAGGTCAATAACAAACGGCAGCCTGGGCCATTCCAATGATTCTTAGCAGCCCGTGCTTCCATGCCACGCTGACCGCTGCCTTGATCAGAAGTACTCCAGCATTTGGAGACTAGGGCCCATTGTTTTTAGTGTGTCTGCATATTGAAAGAATTAGCCATCATTTCACCACGCTGGTTAGACGGGTTGGTGAATTAGCCTTCACCTTCCCCCTTTCTATTCGTGCAGCAAATAATAATTTGCTTCATAAATAGAAAGCCCGGCCCGCACCACTGGAAGGCGAGGTAGGACACTAGGTTACAAGCCCGGCGGGTTCCACACATCATCACATACATTCAACGTGTGGGTCTCCTTCTAATTAGATACCAACAATACTTTTGCAGGCTATATATATATATATATGTGTGTGTGCGCGCGCTCACGGAAAGAAGTCCGTACATGGCTGTTCTCAGTGGTCCAGCAGTCACGCCACTGGGACAGTAAACCAGAGATCACTGGTTCGAGACCAGCCTGAGCACGTGATAATTTTCCTTTTCTTTGACTATTATAAACCAAAAATAGATTATAATAGAAACCATAAAAAAGTGAAATGTCAGATCTGATTGTAATGATTAATTTCTACTGGCATTTTTGTTTCTAAGCTTAGTGAAACTTAGACATATATTATACATTAAGGGAAAAGTAACCCAATTTAATATTTAAATCGGTTGATGTGAAGCTGTTTTGAAGATGGTATGTTTACATGCCAAATGCTCTTGTTACGAAAAATAACATTTTACTACCTTCTAATAATTATTGCGAAAAATTAAGGAGAAGTGAAAAATATAACTTTGATCTACTCACGTTAGAACTTACAAGTTTTTTTATTTCGTCTAAAACATGTTCTTCGTTATTCAACTTTTTTACCAGAACTATTTCCCGCTCTTCTACTTGTGAATGAACTCTGGCTGGCATAAAAACGAGGAAGTTCGTACGGAAGTGTGAGTAGAGAGGACGGGGATGTAGAAGAATTTCCTTGATGTACAGATTAAACGTATAAGACGATAGAGGAAGTATATAGTAAAACAAAATTCAATAGATTTCCACTAACTCCAATTAAAGCGAGAATAACCAAACCTGTTTTACTGTAACCTATCATATGTAATAATACTATAGCAATGGGTTAAATAATTAGAATAGTTTGGTATAAGACGTACAGCCGGAAATATTAATTTTAACATGTTGTTTAAACTAAAGTGTTTCCGAAGTTGGAAGCAATATCGGTAATTAACCTCCCCACCAGAAAATGTGGCGAAGATGATATATACACTGATGGTAAGACATCTTCAAAGCAGAATTACCCAGAAAAACAAGCTATCCTTGAAAATTGAGTATCAAGATAAAAGGTTTGTGACACGCAGGGTTATGAATAGGAGGATAATGAACTACACTGTAAAGAAAGTATATCGCTCTCTGTAGGTTGTAGATAAACCGATAAACATACGTTTTTCCCGAAGGACCTTTCAATCCTTAAATCAACTATTTTGAGATAAGGCTAAAAAGATATTAAGGCTAGTGGGCCCATGACAATGCATATAATATTTGGTAATAATCAAATCTTCTGTTGAGTATTATACGAGAGAAGAAACGAACACTATTTCAAATCAATTACATTAAATAGATTTACTTAAAACTTTTTTAATCATAATTCTTAGCCCTAGCTCATAAATATTATAAAATTCATACTAAACTCAATATTAGACAAACTATCCCCAAAATAACAATTGCTATACAAGATAAAAAATTATTTGTAACGTTGTATTTTTCATGTAAATTACTTGAGGTATGATAGCTCTATTGGAAAGTGTACTTTGTTAAAGAAAACCTGAAATATATATTTATCTTCTGAAATTATTTTTTCTTTTGCTTTTGACAGCAATATTTAAGAGCACGAAGAAATATAATCTATATAAAAAATAGCGTCATCGAAACAAAATGCACTAAAAACATTCCATATATAAATTTACTCAAAATATGTTTTAATAATAATACATATAATTTTAGTAACATGATAAACATATACTTTTTATAACTAGTAAAACTTTCGAAAGAAAATAAATATTTCTGCCTTCGGTGGGACCTGAACCCACGACCTTCCACTTGCCGGGCGGAGGCTCTACCCACTGAGCTACGAAGGACAATATATAATCTCTTTACGAACGTATATATATTGTTGCCAGTTATTTCGCAGAATGGTGTAGTACATAGACTACTATTTAAACCAAATTGCAAAGAGACTGGTATTAAATTGATCGAAATGCACGTTGCAGCATATGTATTTATTTTATATAAATCGAACACTACGCAGATTAAATCAAACAACAATGTCAATCAATCAACGTTTATTGGCGTAGTGATACCAACGCCGATGGTATGGCGTGATTAGATGGTGAAACGTTCGAAAGAAAATAAATATTTCTGCCTTCGGTGGGCCTGAATTAATAACCTTCGATTACAAACTTAGTTTGACGGTACAAATGAAGAATAAATAAAAGGAATTATTATTATTATTATGTGAAAATATTTTCAATGAAGTACATGACTATTAATAATTTTGAACCAAATGTTAATCAGTGTCAAATAGAAATATGGTGAATCAGTATTGGAAGAAACTTTCACTCTTTTCAGCTTCAACTCTTGCAAACAAATTCACTATCGAATAGAAATTATTCAGCGGTTTTCAAAACGAATCTTTTAATTAAAAATTCAGTTCTAAATATATTAGGGAATTGAGAAAATCGAACGAAAATATCTCCTAAAATATGAAGAACGTTCTCTCTTATTGCATATTTTAGAAGAAATTTTTTTTTGTTCTTGTGAAGTTTACTAAAATAAAAATTTTAAATTAAAAAAAAGCTTTACCAAAATTTTCGCATTTGTCAATAAAGTGTATGTAATTTGGGGAGAAAACTGTAAAAAGCACGAAAAAAATAATAGATGATATACAACGAAACTTCTACCACATTTGTAAATTTGAAAAACAGGAGTAAGTTTGCAAATATAATTATAAAATTGAATAAAAACAAATGAATAGAGTTAAAGCGGTGGAAACTCATAGGCTTTCATATAAAAAAACTGTAGTGATATAGTATACAATTAGAATAATGCGTTTGAATTAAGTTTTCATGCTTCTGTTGAGTGTGTTTCGATGTTATATATTAAATACATTTAAAAGAAAATCCCAAAAAATTCTAAACATCTTACTCTTTCACAAAAAAATGAAAATCCTAACCTTCTTACAAATGTATTTTTGGTACTGTGTACTTCATCTTCGAAAGAATTTTGATTCGTTGCGGTATCAACGAATCTGGTAATTTAATGACATTAATCTGGGATCACGGCGCCACTTTCGGCAACCACCCTTCCCAACGTATTATCTTGCCTAAATCTCTCTCTCAATGACATTAAGCTTAATAAGTTTTTGTTTTAGAGAAACTGGCTTCCAGTCTAGGAAATTAATTAATTTTTCTCTCCCCAAACGCAGAATAATAAATGCGATGGCCTCTCCGTTTTAGAGAAACTGATACAACATATTGTTTTTTAATTATCGTGAGCAAATTTTCTGGTATAGAATACAATGAAAGTAATTATTTGTTAGAGATTTTTAAGAACAGGTCTCTTAAGACAACATTCGTGATGCTTGATAAGTAATAAGTCTTTTCTGTCTTTTGTCGTATTGCTATAAATACCCTCTGCGGAGATTTGTTTCGCATCAATATCGATGAGCAGCTTTCCACACTTTGAAAGCGCAGTATGGAGATTATGATTACTTATTATTCTTTTACCATTATATTTTTTTGTTGTTGGTTACCAATTCAGACTGGAAATCCTCTTTTATTCGAACTATGAGCATTATTTTTAAATTTTTATTCTTTTAACAATTTGTAGCATTATTTAAGTATATATTGTGAAGTTTTCTGCGGTAATATGTTGAATAATTAAAGTATGACGAAATAAAATATAAGTTATCCAATTCATATGTAAAATATTACTTTCTGTTTCAAAAAAATTAAGTTTTTTGTTTATTTGGATTTCTATGACGCAAGAACATCCATACTGCGCCATTAAAAAAATTAAGCTTTTGATGAGTTGAAAAAACTTAAAGAGGGAAGTCATCTCCTTAACTAAACTCCCTAACTAAACTCTCCTTAACTTAAAAACAATAAAATATTTTGATTATTTTCACACTTCTTTGTAACCAACAAATTTTGCTTTTCGAGATCTAGTAAATGAATATCTATTTAAGCGTAAGTATGACTCAAATTCAACTAAACGTGATATCAATTTTAAATTACCGTGAGTAAAGATGTTCATCCTGAAAAGAATAGTTGGAATTTGTTCAATGATGTATGCAGCCACCGTATATCATTTACTTCGTTTTATCTTTACCATTTCTTATAGTAAGTTTTAAATGCGAACACTTGCTTTTAGATAACAAAACAAATATTTAAAATTAGTGTATTTTATTACTTGTTAAGCATATTTTTAATACTTTTCTGTTTTCTCTTTTAATCAGTTTATCTATTCAATCTATAGAATTTGTCCAGTCTTAATTTTATACGACTAGAATCGAAATATGTAAGTTCTGTTGATTGGCAATAATTATATACAACAATGATGGCTAACTTGTTGTTATATGGCCCTCGCGAAAAGTGAACTAAAATAATATTTTAAATTTTGTTATAGTCTCAAGGACTACAGTACGTAATCGACTGTAAAGAAAAGTGGAAATTAACATAATTAAAGGTTTTGGCGTTGTAGTAAATATAGGAGAGCGTTGAAGTCAAAAGTCATAAATTTTTCTCGAATCTCTCAGGGTAATGCTTTAAATCTGACTTTAAATATGGCCAAGGTATTGGAGAGAAAAGGTTCCACACTTCTGGTAGAGAGCATAAAAATATAATTTTACGAGGTCTACAGGGTAGCTAATAATATTTAATAATATTCTACTGGTATCTTTAAGAGTCTTACTTAAAATTTCCAATAATAACCACCTTTTTAGCTTTTTTCCCCGTCAAAAATTCACTGCAGGTAAAGGCGAGGTAGGCGACTGCTTAGAACTTCGCCCTTCCATAGAAGGCCCCATTCAGTATTTGAGATACAGTAGTCTCATTAATCCGAACTAATTGGAACCGAGATCTGTTCGGATTAACCGAAATCTTTACTATAGAATTTACTGTAACGTATATAATTGTTTGATATGTGTACGTTTTGGTGTGCAAGCGTAACATACAACAGACGGCGGAAAATTTCAATTAGTTGGCAACACACACTGCGCTGTTTGTTTACGTCCTGCTAGTCCGCTGCCGTTGGAAAAACATCCAACGGACTGAAAAACAGTTCAGATTAACCGGATTTTCGGATTAGCGTGGTTCGGATTAACGAGACTCTACTGTACTTATATATGCTTAGGTATAGGGCATTTTTTTCAAAGCTGTGCATTAATAATTAAGGTGAATAGTTAGTTGGACCAAGTTTTTTAATCTTTAATCTTGCAAGCAAACGAGTGTAAAAATTTCAAACATTTGTTTACTTTTCATTGAGAACAGTTTGAGATGGTTTTTTTCCCCGCTTCTTGTCGTACTCTTTAGAGATGAGTTCGTACTCATTTTTCGAGGCCCGAGCCCGAAATTTCAAATGTAACTTTAACCCCTTGACGTGCGATTTAAATGTTAAAAAAATTGTTAAGCTACAATATTTAATTTCCTTCGAATTTTCATACAAACGTACTTCGACATTCCTCGAAAACGAATCACGTAGCTGCATTCCTTGGAGAATTTCAATGCAGAAAAGTGAATTGTCAGCTTTAATTGCATCCGTTTAATGAGCCCGAACCTCAAAACCGTATTAAATATAGAGCCCGAGCCCCAAAACTGTATGAAATATAGAACCTGAGACCGTTTTGGGCCCAGGTTCAGGTTGAGCCCGTCTCATCTATAATACACTTCCCTCTTATGGATTCGTATATTTTATGATACATAGTCTTTGTACAATAAAAATACAAACGAAACCAACCATACGTGGTCAATTAACAATTATTTTCCGAGATAATCGTGCTGGCCCTGAAAGGGATAATCGTATCTAACTTTGTTATATATGAGTCAAGGGCTCTAATTTGAACCGAAATGTGAAGATTTCAGTACTTAATTTAATTAATAAATATGTGGGCTAAAACTTTTAATTATTAATAAGATTTAACGCTCGGGAATATCGCAATATCTGTAATCGAAATAAATAGATTCGAGACCCACATATTCCAGCAATTTTAAAAAAACCCTGCTTAGTGTCTATTCTATTATACTAAAATCCTTATATTTTACACAGTCCTTCTGTATAATCTTGGGTTTAAATGGAATTCGAATTTGTAATCCGAGTTTGCACGAAAACTTTTCTCTGGAAAACACGGCTAACTCAATTTTGAATTTTCCAAACATGTCAGTTTTACTTCTAAGCCTCGCAATTGTTGTTTGTAGGTATAAATAAATTTGGTATTAAATTGAGAACCCTCAAGGCATGTCTTCAAAAACAGGTTATGATGATCAAATAAATATTAACGTGTTCTATTGCCTACATTTCAGTAATTGATCGAATGTAGTATGATTAGTATTTAGGTATATTGCAGTTGCCTTTTTTATCATTATTTTGCTTCTCTTTTCTATCCTGACCAAAAAGTTTATGTAGAATATTTAAATATAATGGCTTCATGTAGTAGATACTGCTTAGGGCCACGAAAATCTTTAGGCTACCTCGAGTTGTAATTATACATTATTAAATGTATTCGACGACTAAGCTGTATAATATGTCTAAAATGCCGCTTTTTCGTCTGTGTTCTCCATGGATATCCCAGTATGTGCAGATATGCTTCAGAATGCATATACAGTGACGTATGGATATAAAATAATGCAAAAAAGTATATTATATATATCGAGATCACCCCCATAATTCTGTGGAAGTAACTTTTATAATTTTGATATGGTTATAAAATTAGATAAAGTTGATATACGTAATGCATATAATGCTTGTCTATTGCAATTTTTGAAACATTAATCCATGTTTGTTCTTTATTAAATAATATTAATAATTAATTTAATAAATATGGGATATCTTTAAACAATTAAAATCGTTGGCTTGGCGTCCAGAATCACAAGTAAAGGGGAATATCACACGTACTTTCATCGAGATCTTTCCTAAGTAGCACGCGTTTAGAATGATGACACGTGCAGAAAAGGCAGGGCGAGGGAGCTTATAGACGCGCCATGTCTATCACCATATTATTATTATTATTATTATTATTATTATTAAAACTAGTAAAATTTTCTCACTGGCTCAAAATATAAAAAAAGACTCCTCAACGTTTCGAGAATTACTGTTCGCTTTATCAAGCGAAGTTGATAAAGGGAACAGTAGTTCTCGAAACATTCCTGAATCTTTTTTATTTATTGAAACAGTGATGAACTTTTACTATTTATGATAAGCCTTGGCCAGTCGTTGTATTCTTTTGTTGTTATTTTTTTCGTTATATATTGTTATATTACACAGCATCAAGGAGATAATCACTATCCTCTTGATCTGGTTCTTGGTTCAGTTCAAGTCTCACCCAGAAACCTGAGAACTGTCC
>QLNU02015360.1:146460549-146477044 GCA_006491805.2 Dysdera silvatica | reverse complement strand
TAACAATATTTAATTAATAATAATAATAATAATTTTTTTAATTTATATTTTGGATGAAAGCATATGATTAATAATATGTTGGGTAAGATATCGTATGGACAACCGACGCTTTCACCCTAGTCCAAAGTACACTGAAAAACAAATTCTTAGCTGAAAATTTACACGCATCAAGGTTTCGGACTGTTTTATCTTTATATTACATATTTACAATAAATGATCGTAATATAATCAAAATGATTAATTTTTATCTATTTTATCCCTTTCTGGTTAAATATTCTTCGGTTGCTTTCAAGTTAGTTTATTACATCAAATTATCAGGGCATGTTCCAATCCCAATTTCTGCGAATAATTGAAATTCCACTGCATTTGCAATTTGAAAAGCGATGTCAGGTTGAAAACTGTGCATTAGGAATCAGAAGTTAATATACGTAATTTAGAAACCTTTAGGGCAAGTTGAATTAGCCAATCGTCTAGAGTAGTGATGGCCAGCCAACCCGTGACAAATATTACGCTGAGTTGTTTTCTGTGGCACACGTGGAGTTTCTTTCTGCGGCACATGTTGAGTTGTTTTCTGTGGCGCACGCGGAAAAGCTGCTTATGTTTCTTTAGAAAACACATTTATTATATGGTGACTAATCAGTTAGGTGAAAGGGTAGCTCGAGTGGCACGTCGAAAGTTTAAATGTCTAAAAGTGGCACACGCCCAAAGAAGGTCGACCATCACTGGCTTAATGCCTCACCCTATAATAGGTCTCGGGCAAAATTTTCATGTTAATAAATACAGTGTTCATAAATTTGAAATTGTTTTAACGTTGATACGAAAAATTAATTATATGAATTACTCTTCTTCGTTTGGCTGTCCTTAAACGTAGGCCTGTAAAGACAAAGGGCAAGGGAAACATAAATAGGAATTATGAAGACCATTACTAAAACGATATTTGTTTCATGGGTTCAGTGGAAGTTTAGCTAACCTCCGCGACGCCATAGGAAGCCTCAATGATCAATTTGAAAACATCCGCCATGAAGAACTAGGATAAACATAGGGACATGTAACACTATAAAAAACATTTCTTGAACTTGAAATCAATACATATCTTGTTTGGCGCAGGCATGACCTTTACTGTTCCTGCAATATAAAACACAAACAATGTATGAACTAAATTCTTGAAACTTTTCTCGTAAACATCTAACATACCTTCTCCAAAATGGTAAAACAACCCAAAAATCTAAAATGTCCGAGTTTTAACTTTGGTTCTGATAGTGCGCTGAATTTGTGCAACATAAATTAAGTTTTATTTGCGTCTTATGTATGGAAGCCTGGTAGTTAATTGGGAATATTAAAATATATAGACATTAGTTGTCCAATGAGTTTCAGAAATCTGCTTGTAAACGTTAGGCTGTCTGTTTTCCATATCAAGTCATCGATCCCGTTTCAGATATCTTGGGTTATACTTCGTTAATAAAAATAAATGGCCAAGGATCCAGTGACAATCAGAGGTGTTTCTGATGGTGTAGAGAAGATTCACAAAAAGTAGTGAAAATTAGGAATCATCCAAAATTACATAAAGTAGTAAAATAGGGATCGGCCGTAAGCGAAAACTGGGATCTAATAGTGGAAATAAATGTCAGAATCGAAAAAGTAAGAGCTGTATTTTTCAGATTATAAAAAGTGCTTACCAAAAGAGATCTCTGTAGTTTCGAACTTGGAGTACGATTTTAAAACGTCATGTGTTTACAATGCTTGTTTGCATAGGGCAGAAACATAGACCCTCCTAGATACTAATGTAAAAAGAAGTTAAACTATCGAAATAATTTTTAAAAAAAAAGGTTGTCCTAGCCCGTATTAAGCTGCATTTGTGTGAATTTCGATTTAAATACGTTATTGCGTAGTGTATCGCTCATGTTTCATAATGCATTCTTAAGTCTACTGAACACAATTAAATATTTAGAATGGATAACTTTGAGTGGTACTAGAGTTCAATGAAAAATTGCTAAAATAATATAAGGTCGTTATTTTTTTGTTCACATAAGCTTGGAAAATTTTCAAAGAAAATCGAATGATCGAAGCATGTCCCTTAAAATATACAGTCATACCTCTGTATAATAGGCACCTATGGAATTGAGAATCTGTCCGCTACTTGGAAAGGTTAGGGGATAGCAAAAATTGGGACTGGGAAATAGGAAAGTGTACGCTTAATAGTTGTCCGTTTTTCAGAAGTGTCCGTCAAGGAGAGATTTTACTATATCTCTTACTAAATTCCTTAACGATTAAAGAAACTTCTTTTGACAAAGTAATTTATTTATTTATTTTTCGCAAACACAATATATTTAAAAGTTTTAAAAATTTTCAATTTTAAACTTCTCATCTTCTTGAACATAATCATATAGGGTAAATCCGGGTTACATGCCTCACTTTTTTTAAAATCGATATTCTGAGACCCATGGCGCACAAACATGAAATTTACTTAGTCATAATAATTAATACACTTTTAAAAAACATATATATTAGTAAAAAATAATTTACAAAAATTCAAGGGCCCTGCGGTGGCGCAGTGTGGTAACGCGTTCTCCTATTGCGCGGCTAATCCGGGTTCGACTCCCAGCAGTGCAAAAAGAACGCTTACTCAGAGATCTCATAAAGATCGCACTGCTCACTGTAGTCCGGGGTTTGGTTCCCTAGGCCTTAAGAGGTTCGGATTCCTCGGAAAACAGTAGGTCCCGGCGCAGCATGACCACTGTAGTCTTTGAGCCGTAAAACCAAACAAACAAAAATTCAATAAGCTGCTATAATTTATTTTTTAACACCCTTCGTTGCTGCATCTCTCCCGAGTGTGTCGGGTGTTACGCCTCACCGTGAGGCTTACCGCGTTTCGTATAGTAAATGAATTTACGACGTAACAAATGGTTTCTTCAACAACTATGTTATAAAAAATAGAATAACTGAAATTGCGATTTTATAAAACATAAAACATTGACTAAATTCAAAAAACATTTGCTGCTTTTATTTTGTACTCATTTTCAGAATCGGAACAAACATAGACAAAATAGTTACATAAATGTATTTTTTTTTTCAAATAGGCTTGGATATTTTTTAATCTATTCTCTCTCTCACTCTGTCGGCACAAAACTTATCGAAAATCATACATTCTGCATGTAGCCATCGCTTACTTACATATAGCACACCGTAACCATTCGCATTTTTTTGTTGTGCGATAATAATTTTCTTCATATCCCTTGCATGTATTCACATCCAAAGTTTGTGATGAGCCAGCTTCACTCTCCTTTCTTTTACTCATCTCATTAGGATAACCTCTGGCTTTCTATATTGCAATGGAATCAAACCTAGAAACATCATTAACTTCAGAATTAGTAATCTGACTATCTGATTCATAATCTAACCTTCTTCTATCGTTATTTCTATTTCTTTCTTTTCCAACTTTCTTCTACTATCTTTCTTTTAACGGTCTTCTGTTTTCTGAAATAGTTAAGACAAGTGCCTATTTCTTCGTTGCTTTTTCCATTTTTCTTTATTTAATTTTGGAATTGGAGATATTGCATGCAAATGTTTCGATGGAATTGTAATATTCTTTTCAGGCAAACCTTTACTCGTGGATGGCTCTGTATCTGCAAGGTCTTATGCTTTCGACTCAAGTGCATGTTTATTCCATGGTTCCAGTATCAATAATGACGAAAAAAAAAAGAATTTTGGAGAGCTTTTTATGAATTTGGCGGATTTTTTGAAAACTTTGGTGATATTTTTATGGATTTAAAAGGGAAGAAAATTTTAAATAAATGGCGACATTTGGCTAGAATTTGCGATTATATTTAGCGGCATTTAGCGCAAAATAACGAAAAATTCTAAATACTAAAACTAACAACCGAAAGAATACACGCAGCATATGTCCCTGATTTTAACTGCGGCATGTATACCAATTTATAAGGTATAGATGCCGCACCCCACGCCTTCCTAATCTTGAATTCAAACATGGCGAAAGAACAATAAAAACACTCTATACTAACAAGCCAACCCCTTTCGCTGTTCACTGCACTTTGATATCAGACCTATGGAAGATGATAATGCTTGACTTTCTGATCACGAATGTGAATTATCTGTCTTCTAAAATAATATCACAATTTTTGATGAATGTTTGAAGTCCAAAAATGACACTTTTTTTCGCCAGGTTTGATATTTTTTAATCGCACTGTATGTGAGAAAAAAACAGGTTTGAAGTCGGTAAGATTATGAAGGATCATCGTATTTAACGGATAAAAATAAAAAATTATGTCTCAGCTAATTTAAACAGTATAAAAAAATTAATATGAAAAATGAACTTTTAGCATAGATATTTGGCGAATTTGGCGACAATTTTGGAGAGTTGGCGGGACATTTAAGTTTCGCATTCCACTAGCTACTATATAAACTCGTTCGCAAGTGTCAGTATAGTTGTACGAGTTTCCAATTGTGAGAAAATGAAAAATATAATGAACATAATTCAATCCTTTTGAATTTGGTCGTTAATAAATACGACACGCTTCCGTCGTTAATAACTGACAAAGAACTTGAGGGAAGTCGGGAAGTATTGTCGAAAATCGAAAACATAATTTTTAATAACAATATCAGTGAAAGTATCAGTTTAGATTTTGAAGACAATTGTGATTTCCGTATCGACGAAGAAAGTGATATTAGTATAGTCAGTGACGAATATTATAACTGTATTGTAAAGGGCAGTCAATTGTCAAATGAATTCAGTTTAGAAAATATGCAAACAATTGTTCAGTATTTTGCCAGTTGTCAAAAAATATAAATTCCAGAAAACCAACAGGAGATATCCAACAGTAAAATACCCTACTTATATTTCGAGGTTCAGAAAATATATATCAAATATGGGCACAAATATAGAAAAGTATAAAATAATAAAAAATGAAATGTTAGCCAGATTTACAAAAGTTATGGAAAATTATTTACCTGTTCATGATATAGATTTGAAAAGATGGGCGATCCTGACATCCCAAGAGTTAAGATTTGAGGATTTTAAATGTTCCGATAATTTTTTGATTTTAAGAGCAAAACAAAATAGTTGCACGGAATTTATTTTGCATACGAGAAATGTTACTGCTAATATTATCCCCCAACAAATTTTTAACTCTGATCAAAGTGGTTTTAATTATTTTCTTCCAAATTAAAGGCAGCTATCGCATAAAGGTGAAAAACAGACATTTTCTTTAATAGGGTCTGATTTTGGCAGAACACATTCATATACAATAATGCCAATAATATCAATGAATGGGGAACTGACAGGGAAAATGTTACTTTAAGAGAAGCTGCGGGAAGATTTGGCCCGAATGTCAAAAAGAATTTATTTCAACCTCCAAACTTATATATTACATGCTCCAAGTCGGGAAAAATGGACAAAATCAAAATGAGAAAGTGGGTAGAATGTTGTATGAAACCCATCATGTCTCCTCCTTCCTGTGTTTTACTAAGCTAATGGACAGGTAGTACAGACCCAAACACTTATTAAGATTTTCCGGAAAATTGTATATCCTTGCAAATACCCCCCAAAGCAACATCCCTCATACAACCGCTGGATGTTTATTTCTTTCGACAATATAAAAAATTTGTAAAAAAAATCAAACAATAGAATAGCAATCAATGAAATGGATATTGACATACGACATCGAAATGAGATAATAAAAATGCATTCTTTGGTTCACAATCCATTATAGTCTAAAAATTATCGACCTATTTTACAATTTGCTTGGTTTAGGTGCTGTTATAGCGATCATGATCCCGGAAAATTCAAAAATGTTGAGGAAATTTCTTTTGAAATTGAATACAACAATTGTAGCCGAGATAATTGCAAAAATCTGTCATTCTTAAAATGTGCCCACTGTGATCAATTGCTTTGCTTCACTCTTTTCTTTTTTTGTACTGTATCACTTTCAGGACTTTCCTGAGATGTACACAGTTTAATTTTTCTCATTTTTAAATGAAGAGCATAATTCAACGATTAATCCACAATTTATGGTTAAATAACTTTATGAAATGAAGTACATTTCATGAAATTTTATTCACATTTTTTCTAATTACAATAAATCCATTTTCAAATAGCCTACTATAAAGTTTTGTTCAGAATTTTTTTTAAATTCCATGGTTGCAACAGCATGTGATATGCAATAACCACATCCAGGTTGCCTAAATATAGCAGCTTTTCATTATTCGTACACATCATTTATTCATACTCATATATATATATACCCATATATTCATACATTTCATTTATTCATACACATCATATAAGGATACTCATATATTCATGCATTTCATTTATTTATACTCATATATCAATACATCTTGTATATGGATACTCATATATTCATACATTTCATTTATTCATACTCATGTATGCATGCTTATATATATTTGTTTTACTATAGAGGAACGGAAACTGGAAGAACAAGTGGTGTTGGCTTCTTAATCAACAAAAGAATTAAAGACTGTCTTCTGGAAGTTGAAAGTACATCAGATCGAGCAGCGAGGCTTGTTGTTCAACTAACCCAGCGATACCAACTTCAAATAGTACAGGTATATGCACCAACATCAAGCCATACCGACGAAGAGGTTGAAGAATTTTATGAAGAAATCAAAGAGTTACACACCAAAGGGAAACAACATATCAAGCTCATCATGGGGGATTTCAATGCAAGAATTGGACAACAGGAACAAGGAGAGACATCGGTTGGTAAATACGGATATGGGGAAAGGAATGAACGTGGCGATCAACTCATCGAATTTGCAGAAGCTGAAAACCTTAGCATCATGAATTCATTTTTTAAGAAGAAACCGCAAAGAAAATGGACATGGAAACACCCAAATGGGGGAACTAGTGAAATTGACTATATCCTGGCAAACAAGAAATCAATTATTGAAGATTGCAGTGTACTGAACAGATTTAATACTGGAAGTGATCATCGAATGGTGAGATGTAAAGTGCACTTAAATACTAAATTAGAACGACAGAAGCTCATTAGGAAACAAGTAAGTAAGAGGGTGGATCTAATGAAACTGAAAGTAAATACCGAGGCATTCAAGTTGGAATTAAAAAATCGCTTTTCTGCACTGGAAGGACTTATTGATGAAAGTGATATCTCAGAAGCAAATGAAAACATTGTTAAGACAATAGTTGAAACTGCTGGGGAAATTGGTGGTGTAACCTGTAAAAAGCACAATAGCAAATTATCTGAGAAGACGAAACAGCTCATGAAAAGGCGAAGAGATATGAAGGTGGACAATCGAAATACCAGTTCCAGGATTGAGTACATAGAACTTTGTAAAACTCTGCGCAAAAGCATGAAAGAAGACATAAGAAAATTCAACTGTGAGCTAGTAAGGAAAGCCATTGAAAATAACAAGAGCCTTAGGGTTGTTAAAGGAAGTTTATCTGTTGGGAAGAAACACATCATTGCATTAAAAGGAGAGGATGGCACCGTAACAAGAAATAGGGAAGAAATACTTAGAAGAGTTGAAGAATTCTACAAAAAACTATATGAAAGTAACAGTGGATTAAACGAAGACACTGAAATAGTCGAAGGAACAGCTCCTAAAATCTTAAAAGAAGAAGTTTCATTTGCAATAAAAAATATGAAGAAAGGAAGAGCCCCTGGTGATGATGGTATTACATTAGATATCCTAAAAGAAGCTGGAGAATATGTAGAAGACATACTTGCAAAATTCTTTACCAAATGTCTTAACAGCGGTAACATACCAAACCAATGGGATTCTGCAACAGTAATTCTTTTGCATAAAAAAGGTGATAAAGAGGATTTGAAAAATTACCGACCAATTAGCTTGTTACCTGCTATTTATAAAATCTTCACAAAAGTTCTAACACATCGCCTGCAGAAAAAATTAGATGCAGCTCAACCAAGAGAACAAGCTGGATTTCGAAGTGGATTCAGTACAGTGGACCATATTCAAGTATTAAGAGAATTAATTGAAAGAACACATGAATATGAACTTCCATTGTGTGTTGCATTTATTGACTATGAGAAGGCCTTTGACTCTATAAAAACATCAGCAGTCATCAACTCTTTAAGATCAACAGACATTGAGGATGTGTACATTGACATGGTGAAACGTGTGTATAAAAATGCAAGTGCAAAATTTCGGTTACATAAAGATACCAAAACTATCAAACTTGGCAAAGGGGTGAGGCAGGGAGATACCATTTCTCCAAAACTTTTTACTTCTGCTTTACAGATGATTTTTCAGCTGATAAATTGGAATAACAAGGGAATAAAAATAAATGGTGAATATTTAAATCATCTGCGGTTTGCTGATGACATTGTTATTTTTTCAACGGACCCATTAGAACTCCAAGACATGGTACAAGAGCTCTCAACTAGAAGTGAAGAAGTTGGACTCAAGATGAACCTACAAAAAACTAAGATCATGTTCAATAATTTTGTAGAGGAAACAAAAATACAAGTTGACAACACTGAGCTAGAAATTGCTGATTCATATATTTACCTTGGCCAGCTGATTTCAATGGATGGCAACATTATGAAAGAACTCAACAGACGTATTAAACTTGGCTGGAGTGCATTTGGAAGAAACAGTTTTATCCTGAAGGGGAAATTGCCTTTGTGTCTAAAAAGAAAGGTCTTCAACCAGTGTGTATTGCCAGTCCTCTCTTATGGATCAGAGACATGGAGTCTAACAGTTGGAGCAATACGAAAGTTACAGACAACGCAAAGGAGCATGGAGAGGTGCATGCTTGGAATAACTAGGAGAGATCGAAAAAGAAACACTTGGGTGAGAGAGCAAACTAGAGTAGAGGACATCATTGTTAAAGTAAAAGGACTGAAATGGCGATGGGCTGGGCATATTGCAAGAAGAACTGATCAACGATGGACAACAGAAATTCTGAACTGGATTCCAAGAGACCACCGAAGACCTAGAAAACGTCCTCAAACTAGATGGGTGGATGAAATAAGAAAAGAGGTTGGGGTGACGTGGAAACGAATGGCCCAGGATAGGGCGAAACCCCATATGGGTGGAAAATAATGGCCCAGGATAGACTTGTGTGGAAAGCATTTGGAGAGACCTTCATCCAGCAGTGGATAGATAATGGTTGAATATGATGATGATATATATGTGTGTGTGTGTGTGTGTGTGTGTGTGTGTTTCTTTTCTTTATGAGGTAATATTTTGGAGAAAGAAACTTGATAGAGGATGTGATAATACGAAATAACTACGTACTTCAAACGAAAATTTGGCGTAGCCTTCAAAATTGTCACCAAATTCGCCAAATATCTATGCTAAAAGTTCATTTTTCATATTAATTTTTTTACACGGTTTGGATTAGTTGAGACATAATTTTTGTTTATCCGTTAAATACGATGATCCTTCATAATTTTACAGACTTCAAACCTGTTTTTGCTCACATACAGGGCGATTAAAAAATATTAAACCTGGCGAAAAAAGTGTCATTTTTGGACTTCAAATATTCATAAAAAATTGTCATATCATTTTAGCAGACAAATGATTACATACTTGTGATCAGGAAGTCAAGCACTATCATCTCCTATAGGTCTGATCTCTAAGTGCAGTGAACAGCGAAAGGGGTTCCCTTGTAAGGCTATGCTTCGCTCAAACAGGGAATCCACTGACATCGTTAAAGTCTTGACTGTAATGTATAAAATACGATAGCACACGAAAATATTTCATAATAAACTCTAATTCGCCTTATATATTCGTTAATTTAAAAACAAAAAGGCAAAGGAACAAGATTTTTTTTACCGAACACGCTTCAAATACCAAATGGCGTGCCTTCAGTAATTTTTGCAGTGTCATCCCACAGCCAGTTGCAGAACTACGGGAGATGCGCAATCTATACCTGATGTGGCATGTAACCCGGATTTACCCTAATTATCAAATATTACTGAATGAATGCCACATGAAAATTTAATTCCAGGATTTTAAGTCAGGAACCATAATTTCAAATTCGATTTGCTCTAGACTTCAGTTCATTATTTAAAATATTTTTAACATTCCTGCAGTTTATTTAAAATAGATATTTATAAGAAATATATATTATGTTCCTCGGTATTTATAGCTAAACGAAAATGTCATATAAAAAATTTAATAATAAATACAAATATTTCATTTTCTAAAGGCGGAAGAAATCTACACTCCGTGAAAATTTGAAATTGCAACACGTTGTAGTATAATTGATGGATTTCTTTGAAAATCTGTATATAAGACAGTCAGCGTGACGTATACAAATGATTAAAGTAGCATGGCAATAAGCCAAAACGTGGCGGTTTTTGACTGAGTCCTCTCATGTGTTTCCGTCGAACAACTAATTTTTAAATTTAAGAAACTGATTCTGGAGAGAAGATTAGCTTATGCAGATGACCTGAAACCCGTTCGCGAGAAATAAATACAACTAGGTGATGGACTCTGAGAATGGACGGATAGTTGGCCTTCACAGGGATGGATGGACAACTCTGTGTATTGTGACAGTCGACCGAGATAACGCGAGTCCAACAGAGCAAAACGAAGAGGTCCGTTAGCTGAACATGTCTGGACTAACAGACAAGTTTTTCATAAGAACTTTACTTTTTATTATTATGTGGACGTTCTACAAGGTCATGAGAAAAGCGTCTGGAGAATAAAATTTATCTGTTAATGTACAAAACACATTACTTTTGTCATTCCCCACAACTCCCTTCCAGCAAAATTTCACATGACTGTGAGGAAAGCTGTGGTTTAGATTTTTCCATCTAGCAATATAAATTTAGATTAGCTTCATCTTTTCGGCCTTTGGCTTAAGGCAAAAGAGTTTTCAATATGACAAAAAAAAAATCTTATTTCTCTGAACAGGGAATAATTATAGACAAACAATCAGCGCCCTCTAAATCTACTTGGAAAATTGTTTTTCCCCTTCTGTACTTTTTATTTTATCCTTAATATATTTACCGAAGCGTATAAAAAGGTTTCAATTTTATTGTTCTTTTGAACTTCGATTTTTTTTTTTTACTCCCTAAGCTAATTTCAGTTATGCAACATGGATAATGAAACAATACAGAGTTTCACCAGGAGATTCCATAACAAACAGTTATTTCGACACTAGCGTAAGGTTTAAAAACACGACGTTTCGGGAGCCAACTGCTCCCTTTGTCAAGTGAAGGCAGAATGAAGAGTTCGTGAAAGTCCTAAGCTTATATACCCGCATGTTGGGAATCCCCATCTGACGTCATCTGGTGCGGAGCAGTTCCAGCTGGGGAAACCCCTCTAGGGAAAATCCTGTAAGGTTCTGGTAGAGGTTTTGCAATGACATCGCAAAACCTTTACCTACAGTTACCTACTCTCTACCTTACAGGATTTTTGCAAAACCTCGAGTTGGGGGTGTTCATCTGACGTCGTCGGGTGCGGGGGCTTTCCCGGCGAGGGTTTCCCCGATTGGGGTTTCTCCAGCTGGAAATGCTCCGCACCAGATGACGTCAGATGGGGATTCCCAACATGCGGGTATATAAGCTTAGGACTTTCACGAACTCTTCGTTCTGCCTTCACTTGACAAAGGGAGCAGTTGTCCTCCCAAAATGTCGTCTTTTTAAACCTGACGCCGGTGCCGAAATAACAACATGGATAATTTTTACGTCCACGCTTAAGCTCAAACTAGAGCTTATGTACAAAGGTAAAGGAGACACCGTCCTGACCCAGAGTGGAACCGGTGACCCACCGTATGAACCAGTGTGCCTTAACCTGTTCAGCCACCAAGGTACAGAAACTGTGCTCTTTTTTTTGCGTATATGAGGTTTTGTAAGATATCATTACCCTTCTTAGGATTAACACAATTGCCAAATATGGTCAACACAGAAAAGCCTCTGGGGCAGGGGGTTTTTTTTTTTTTGAAATTTTATGATTAATAATTTTTGACGCCCACTCTTAAGCACAAACAAGAACTTGTGTTTAGAAGAAAAATAGTTAAAATTATTATCCATAAAATTCCCCCACAAAAAAATTGCAAAAGACATGCACAGGTAGCTTTGTGTGTTGACCGTTATTTGGCAATTGTGTTATCCCTGCGGAGGGTAATACTATATTACAAAACTTTATATGTAACATGATGTTATCCCTTTTGCTCTAACTTTATAATTTATTACATTTATTGTCATTTACTGATTTTAAAATCAATATGTTCTTTTCTACAGATTTTTTTACTTTAAAATTCAATTATCTAAAAATATCTGGGAATCCCTGCTTTAATCATACATTGAAGTGCTAGAAAAATTGGAACAGTATTCTCCATCTCTAGAACATGCTACCATGCTCTCAAAGTAACTCTTTCATAACGCAATCTCTGAAAAAATTATGAATAGCCTACCAATAGCTCCTGAAAAAATAATAAAACTCATTTTAAATCTTTTCATATAGATATTTTTTTGTATAGATATTTTTCTGTATAGATAATTCTTCACGAATACTTCGTGTGTACTTAGTATTTTATTATAAATCTCTCTCTCTCATTTTCTTTCTTTCTTTTTAAGTAATTAACACTGAAGGACATATTCTGTTCGTGCAAACGCATTATGAATTCGGTAAAACACTTGTAATAAATTATTACTTGTAAAAAAGCACTCTCGAAGAAAAATTGGCATAAAACACATATCCCAATATATTTTAAATACTTTTAGGCCCACAACTGAAGATGTGGCAGAAAAATTACAAGCAAAAATAGAAAACTAAAGGAACTCAAAAAAATTGAGCACAAAATCCTGGCGCGTCTTAGCAAAGCTATTCTTTATATTTTATTTTTCTTACCTTTCTCATCTTGGCTATTTTACTTTTCACATTTATGAATCTGTCACCTCCTCTTGTATCTTTGAACTTCTTTGGTCTTTCCTCTTGTTGATACATCTTTAAACCCTAACATTCTTCGTCTGGTTTCTTGGACAACGAAGATATCCTTTTTAACAGAAGTTCCTCTTCGGAAAAAATTAAAGCAACTTTTCTCAACAGCATTTATATCGCAGCATTTAACAGCACTTGTCGGAGAATAAGAGCGAAAAAGATGTCTGAGATAACTGCTTGAAATAAGCCCCTCGAAAAGTCATACCTTCCTTGAATTATTTCGGAAAGAATACCTAATTCAAGTTTTAAAAGCTGCCGATATTCCTCATTTCCTATTTTCTCCTCTATTTTCTTTATATTGGCTATTCCATAACTGTCAGTTCCCCTCTTTAATATTCTTATCCTCCATCTTTTTGTCTGTTAAGAGTACTTCAATGCGATTGCGGCCACGATTTTCTCTCCTGAAGCTCTAGGAGATTTTTTTATCTTAAAGATGGCTATCTATTGTCCTCCGTTGAAGAAAACCGAAGTGAAGAGGCGATTGAAAGTTCGTGAAAATAAAATCTGTAACCAGGAACTTGAACGACTCTTTCGGGAAAAATATGTTGTATTGTGAAAACTGGATTTTTCTTGGTCATCTCAACAAAGTAAACATCAGCGAATGTTCAAGGGAACAGTTTATATGCAAAATCCTTATTGAAGACTGAATTGTCCGACTGTTTTTTTATATACAAAGACTATGATTTACACCTAACGTTCAAATTCCATTCTCACAAGAAGAGGTTCGATGCTTAAATCCTAAATTCAGTTTAAATTTGTATATTTAACTTAAAATCTAAAATAAAGTAAAAATTCCAAATAAAGTGGGTGCTCTTGTTATGGCCATGTTCCTGATATGGACAGTTGGACCCCTAGTATGAGTTAGCTAAATAAAAAATCCGCTAGATGGCATGAGCATCCAGTTAGGGGGGCCTCCTAATGTGTCACATGAACAGTTCTGTCCATCCAGGTTGAGTGATATGGAATCAGTTGCCTGTTTTATGTTTTTCTCTGGCCAGTCTTCTTTGTTTTATACATGTTTTTCAAACACTTTTTCATACATTGTATTTAGTTTTTAATGCTCTTTCGTTTGGTGTTATCGTCAATGGTGTATCTTTTGCGAGTTGTTCATAATTAAACGGTTTTCGTGAATGCTGCCCTGCTCCTGATATAGCCATCCAGGTCGCCATATGAAGTGCACAATGACCATATTAAGTTCACTTCACTTTTATTTTTTCTCCTGACAAAATTACTCAATAAATTATTTTTTTTTTTTTTTGCTGTTTCAGATATAAAATAATGTCTGACAACGTGAAGAAAGGGGGATTGTGGACTGAAGAAGCCATGTTCAAGGCAGTGAGCGGCGTGAAGAGGGGAAGTTCTCAGTTCAAGGGGCAAGTAACAAGTTTTGCGTAACCAGACATACTTTACCCCATTATATAGGGGAAAATTGCCCCTTAAAGAAATCAAAGTTAGGTGGAAAACCCACTTTGACACCTGAACAAGAAAAACAGCTATACAAGAGAATTTTCCGTTTACCTTTTGTAGGTTATCCACTGACTCCTAACATCCTTAAACACAAAGTTTTTCGTTTCTGTCAAGAAAACAACATCCTAAACCGTTTTAAAGCCACTGCTGGTCGTAGGAGGTTCGACAGTTTTTTTAAGAGGAATCTGACGTTACACGACGGAAACTCAAAGACTGAACCCAGCCAGGGCTTTGAAATTAAACAAGTTCATGGATGCTGATCACTTTGCGAAACTAAAAAAATCTTCACCAAGTACGATTTCTTCAAATTCCCAGAAAGATTTTACAATATAGGTGAAAAAGGATGCCACCTCCACCTCTATAAGGATCCAAGAGTTTAACCCAAAAGAGGGCTTCAAGAGTTCATATTGTGGACAAAGAACACAGATAAAGCTTTACAGTTGTGGCTTGTAGGAACGCTGTGGGTTCGATGATGCCTCTAATGATTTTATACCCAGGAGTGAAAAAAAACAACACCTGGGAGAAATGTCTGCCTGCTGGATCATCGACTCAAATGACTCCAAAAGGGAGCACGGCAACGTAAACTTTTGTTGATTTTTTTTTCAACATTTTGCCAGATTTAAACCCAAAAGGTCATGCCTTCTGATTTCTGACGGATTTAATTATCAATCAAAATACCAGTTCCAGAATTGAGTATGTAGAAATTTGTAAAACTCTGCGCAACAGCGTGAAAGAAGGCATAAGAAAATTCGACTGAGATAGTAAGGGAAGCCATTGAAACAACAAGAGCCTTAGGATTGTTAAAGGATGTTTGCTGTTGCGAAGAAACATATCATTGCATTAAAAGATGATGGCACCTTAATAAGAAATAGGGAAGAAATACTTAGAAGAGTTGAAGAATTCTACAAAAAACTATATGAAGGAAACAGTGGATTAAACGAAGACTCTGAGATAGTCGAAGGAACAGCTCCTAAAATCTTAAAAGAAGAAGTAGCATTTGCAATAAAAAGTATGAAGAAAGGAAGATCCCCTGGCGATGATGGCATTACATTAGATATCTTAAAAGAAGCTGGAGAACATGTAGAAGACATACTCGCAAAATTCTTTACCAAATGCCTCAACAGTGGTAACATACCAAACCAATGGGATTCTGCAACAGTAATTCTTTTGCATAAAAAAGGTGATAAAGAGGATTTAAAAAATTACCGACCAATTAGCTTGTTACCTGCTATTTATAAAATCTTCACAAAAGTGCTTACACATCGCCTGCAGAAAAAATTAGATACATTTCAACCAAGAGGACAATCTACATTTCTAAGTGGATAAAGTACATTAGACCATATTCAGGTATTAAGAGAACTAATTAAAAGAATGCACGAATATGAACTTTCTTTGTGTATGGCATTGGACACTATGAGAAGACCTTTGACTCTATTAAAACATCAGCAATCATTAACTCTTTAAGATCAACAGACGTCGAGGATGTGTACATTGACATGGTGAAATGTGTGTATAAAAATGCAAGTGCAAAATTTCGGTTACTTAAAGATACCAAAACTATCAAAATTGGTAAAGGTGTGAGGCAGGGAGGTACTATTTCCCAAAATTTTTAAATTTCAGTTTTACAGAAGATTTTTCTGCTGATAAACTGGAATAACAGAGGAATAAAAACAAGTGGTGAATATTTAAATTATCTGCGGTTTGCTGATGACATTGCTATTTTTTCAACTGGCCAGCCGGAACTCCAAGACATAGTACATGGGTATTCAGCTAGAAGTAGAGAAGTTGCACTCAAGATGAACCTGCAAAAAAAATAAAATCCTGTTCAATAATTTTGTAGAGAAAGCAAAAAAATGTTGACAACACTATGCTAGAAATTTCTGATTAATATATTTACTTTGGCCAATTGATTTCAATGTGAGGCAAAATTATGAAGGAAGTCCACAGACGTATTAAACTTGGCTGGAGTACATTCGGAAGAAACAGTTTTATCCTGAAGGGAAAATTACCTTTGTGTCTAAAAAGAAAGGTTTTTCCAAAAGTTGTGTATTGCCAGTCCTCTCTTACGGATCAGAGACATGGAGTATAACAATTACAGCAATACGGAATT
>QLNU02015360.1:146445332-146460449 GCA_006491805.2 Dysdera silvatica | reverse complement strand
TCCTAGAATGGATCCCACTGGACACTACACGCTCAAGGAACACGCCATAGATGAATAAACGAGATGGTATTGGACCAAATTGGCAGTAAAAAGCCCAAGATCGACTTAGTTGGAAACATGCGGAGGAGGCCTTCATCCTGCAGTGGATTGACAACGGCTGAAATGATGATGATGATATATACTATACATACAATATTATTATTTACAATTTTGGCACAACTAAATATATTTTTTCACCTAAAATAAAGTTTGATTGACTTTCTATTAATCTGAAATATCTAACTTTATGTTAACAGAAGTGAGTGATGACATGGTAAGCTATCCGAACTAATTAAAGTATTTAAATTATACAGGGGTTACATACAGCTTTTAGCGGGGAAGGTTATTTCCCAAAATGAGTGCAAAGAAAGACATCCCTCCTGTCAGGAAAAAAATATATGAGTTAATAAATATGTGCGACAACTTTTGTTGCCCAATTTTTTATAAAATTTACAAGTCTCATCAAAATTTAAGAATGTTTTTTGTTTTTTCAATTTCCTGAATTATTCGATCAAGATTATTTCATAAATCAATAGTCTGAAGACAGAAACAAGTCTGTAGAAACTGTTATAAATCTTTGAAATCAACGTTTTAAAATTAGTAATATGGACATGTTAGAGATCCTGTCTTGTGGGACTCGCAGGCTCTTCCCACAATCTCACTCTGTAAAAATAACCCGATGTATATTAAATATCAAGTAACGTCATCATTTTCGCCTCTAATAATATTCTTAACCATGTGAAAAATTAAAATGAAACAGAAATGCTTTTTAAAGAATGGGTGACAAAACTTTCATAAAATTAAAAGGTTTGCAAGTGGATATTACACCAGCCTCTGTAAAAATTCCCCTATATACGCTATGTGTTTAAAATTATCGTCTCATTCAACGCGGTGTCCTTTGACCATTGGTAGGGCTTGATGTAAACCTCAGTACATGTGTGCAAATGAAAACGTTACTGAAATTTTAAATATTTGGTTGTAAACATCGCCAGACATCGCTTTTAAAATCATGCAGGGAACGTCACAAAATAGAAATTGTTGACTGCGAGAAAGAACACATGAATTTACCGCAAGTTTTACCACAGTGAATACATTAGAGGTAGTTGCTAATGATGGGAGAGATGACGCTTTTCCACTAATCGATCCTCGAATTCGATTTTGGAAAACGGTAGAGCGAATCTGTTCATTCGTGTGGTTCTTGTGATTTACAAGCAGCAGCACACTTTGCACGATTGGAGTTGCTCGCCGATAAGAATTTATTCCGTAGGTGTGAGTGGATCCGACAGCGTAGTTCTCAATTGTATTGAGGTCTGCAAACACATTAATTATGAAGCGTTTTATCTGACGTATCTTCGTCCCTCTGCTCCATCCTGCACTGATTATTTCTGTGCGAATACATTGTTGAGGAAAGAGCATTTTCATCAAATTGAAAAAATAAAAGATGTTTCGCAAGTTTCACTATTTGGGAAATACTTTTTGCGTTATTGTGGGAAACGTAAAGTGTTTGGCTGTGTTATATAAAATGTAGTTTAATGTATAATTAATAATATAAGAACTGCAGGTTAAATAATAACGGTTTAATTACTCAAACTATTTACAGTGGAGTCTCTCTAACCCAATCCTCGAAAAAGTTGACAAATAACTAGACTTTTCTTAAGGTTTTGTTTGATTTAAAATATTGTGCAGGATGAGAGAAAGTGAAAAATCGCATGAATTCGAAATCTCAAAATGAATATCCGCTTAAATCAACGTAAGTACACGTCCCTTCTAATTTTCGAACGTCTGCTAAGAAAGCAAGAAAATTTTAGCGAAAATCGACAAATTTCAATGATTCTCGGCAATTGCACCTCCCATCCTCATGTAGAAAATTACAGTCGAACTGTATCGTTTGCCTCAAAATATAACATCTAATTTATAGCCCCTATATGAAGACATTATTCAAAATGTTAAGCTTTTTTCTAGAGACTCGTACAATAGTTTATTAAAAAAAGCTCAAGTTAGTGCTAACACCAAAAATTATGATGTTAGATACTCTAGAAATGATAGATTCTGCTTGGAAGTTAAAGACATCACCTTTAGAAATCGCTTTCTATATACAGGATTTTCCCTTGACATCGAGATAGAAGAAGCGACTGGCATTAATTCAAAGGATAAATTTTCAAACTTCAAATGATATCTGGGAGTTGTTAATGATCTTACTACTGTAAAATTAATAAATGAAGAAATGTTATGAATAGCAGAATGTCCTGAATATGTTAACACTCCTGTGGTGAAGAAAAAAGCTTGGCAGATGAACTTGACATTCCAAGCCATATTAGAAGCTTTACAAGCCATGGATGCACTTTATAATTTTTTTTTAATTTAAGTTAAATTGTTAGAATTTACTCTTTTTTCTTAAATTTTCCTCTATACCGATAAATCGACACTCGCGTAACTCAACATGAATATCATATGACGTGCCGAATTATCAAAACTCCGCTGTATTATTTATGCAATTAAGTGTGCATTAAACTGGATTTAATTACATGTTAGTTTGTTCGTTAAAAATGCATTGGGAAAACTATAGTTAATCCGTTCAGGAAAATATTTTCAATAAGAAACTGTTTTACTATTGTTTAAAATTGCATGTATCCCAAATTTGTCCGATTAACCGCTTGCCATATGTTCTGTGCTATCTGTCACTTCGAACAAGTTATAATGAAGCAACATGTAAAAAAAATGATTATATTTAAATACAAGAAATGTAATTTTGATGTTTCTCTATGACTAATATTTGACTTCTTGGACATAAATCAGTTTGCAAGAAATAACACTTCTAAATTCAGTGTCAAATTAAGGTTTTTATGGGTCCAAAGCTGGAAAGATGGGATGGGCCCCTGAAGAATGTGTTCAGTGAATAAAACGTGAGCTTTACTCTGAAGTTCATAATTCTTGATTTTCGTGTTTATCATTAATGAAAACTCGGATACTTGTAAATAAATAAATAAGATTAAGGTAACACTTACACTTCGATAACACCTGGTCCTCGTGGTGTCCCAAAATCTCAAGGCTCTACTCTACCTGTATGTAAATTGACACTGTCTTTGAAAGCCGCAAATATTGTCCCCATGAAGTTATAAGAACGGCAGATGTATGGTCCTATAATAGTTGAGTACATGCTCCACACATTTTATGAAAAATATTAGTTTAGTAATTGCGTTTATTTGCTTCATAGTGTAGAAGAAGAAAAACACCGCGATGGTCGTGTTGCGTCTTAAACCAGGTAAATGATTGCTTTATCTCGACAGTCAATGACGTCACTAAGAACATGTGCTATGCATGCGTACTGCTGCTACTTGTAAGCAGGGCTGTTTCGAATGAGTACGCGCTGTGTGTGCCGCGTACTCTCAAGGTCTCAAGGAAGTTTTTGTATTTGCTGGTTTCAGGAGACGGCAACTTTCAACGAGTTCAGCTTTTTTAGTCATTTCATTTACAAACTTGAATGTAAACAAATGAGGAAAAACATCCTGAACCCCCAAGCCTCAAAATAATATCCTGCGTACGACCAAGGGAGGAATGAAAAACTGATGAAAGTGGCAACTGCCACCTTGGGCTTGGATAGACGATAGACGACCAGTCAAATGCCAGTCAGCTCGGCGCTGTGACGTCACCAAGTCCAGTAACTCCGCAATTTCAATACTCTTTAATTAAGACAACACTGCATACTCTCAATAATTTTCTTCAGGACAGCCCTGCTTGTGAGGTACAATCGAAGTATATCAACTGGCAAAGGAAACGTTTTCATCTATTGTAACCATAGGCGGTTTTGGGGGTTGTAACCCCTCCCATCGCAATGAAATTTTGTATATTTAACATAGGAATATATGAGTTGTAGCTCTGTAACCCCTCCCATTAAGCCTATAACCCTCCCCTTATGAACTTCCTGCCTACGCTTATGATTGTAATAAACCATTTTTGCAATTTACGAACGCCTGATGCAGGATTTTGTAGAGTATTGAACATGATATCGCGATGATAGAGAAATGTGATCAATTCTGCCTACGAATGACTTAGCATTTTGTGTAACCAGAGCGAGGAATTTTGCGTTTTCTGCTAATATTAAAAAATTGATCTCAACCATATCAAATTTGCAGAAGCTATTAAGGTTGAAAAGATTACACAAAGCATTTTGAATTTTGAGTATAACCTCGAGAAACATAAGAAGAAAAAAAATCACGTCACCCATATTTTTCTAAAAACAGGAAAGTAAAAACAATAACAACAGAACAGAAAATGGCTGTAGTATCAGGTCTCCGGGAGGCCTTTCGGCACGAAACAGTAGAAAGAAGCTACTAAGCTTTCACCTTAGAAAAGATCAAAATGGCGATTTTTTTCTACTCAATGACAAACTAAGGTCACAAAATTGTTAAAAAGGGAAGGTTTACGAATAAATGATTAATATTAATTTTAGGATCTTGGAAAATCAGACTAATTTTAGAAAATACAATAAAGTCTCTCAATAGCGTCCTTCTAATTAACAGAACTTTCTGTTTAACAGCCGTATTTGAAGATCTCGGCAAATACTCCATAGAAAAAAATGCAATTAAACTCTGTCAATAACGTCCTTCTAATTAACGAACATTTCTGTTTAACGGTCGTATTTTATGATCCCTGCAAATGCTTCATAGTGTTAATATATTTCTGATTAATGACCCCATTTTTTACCGACGTTTAGCCTTGTCTTTTGTTTCTCACCAAAATGTTTTAGTAAGGGAATTACAGAAGTTTGAGCGAAATTTATGATGAGACCGTAAAAGGAAAAGTAATTGATTCAGACGGAGACTCATTATATTATTAAACAAAGCACGAACTACTCCAACCCTCCTCTAAAACTGGAAGAAGCCAATGATGCTCTAAATCCGTGTTCCTAAAATTTTGGTCGCTCACGGACCACTTTGAGCATTTCTCCATTTATCGCGGACCACCAGGGGGAATTCGCCCCACTTAAAAATATATTGCCTGAAATTAAGGTTGCCAACTATGGTTAATAATATTAAGCTCCAGTTAGCCACCGTCATATTGACCCCCCGCCTCCTCCTCGCCTCTCAAAAATAACCTTCGATTTATGTGACTTATTGGCAGGCTTATATACGTATACCGGCAGAAGAGACTTATTCATCCCTTGAAATATAATTTGTAGTTAATTTTAACTCGTTTTGTGGTAAATTTTTTAAGCTTTTTGGGTTTTTTACTTTAAAAAAGCACTAACTTTTGGCAGAAAATCTCTAAAATTTCCGACCATGTCCTTAAAATATGGGTTGGTTGCCAAACCTGCCTAAAACCAAATAACTTGTAGAGTGACGATATTTAATAAAGAGAATGCGAGTTTCGGTTTTGTTTTGTCAAATTTATAATGAAAATGACATCACTAATTTAATTAAATAATAATAAGCAATATAGACAGCATGGATGTACTCAGAGGATTCAAAGCTTTCACGAAACGCTGAAAAGTAAGGTTTATAAAGGGTCATATTTATGAGAAATTCCTTAAATCTCACTCGAAAATTCTAGATACGCCGGCAATTTCTAATTCATTTTTCCCTCTGAAATTTGTTGATGATCCTGCGAACCACTTGATAAGTTGCCGCGGTCCACCTGTGGTCCGCGAACCACATTTTGAGAAACATTGCTCTAAATGCCCTTCGCAGATATATTATCGCATCTGACCATGAAATCTATTTGCTTCAACTTTTAGTAAAAAATGGGAGAAAATATTCTATAAACGCAACCGAAAAAAATGAACTCATTTGGATTTTTTTTTTCTAATCAGAAAAAATGATCTGTAAGTCATTTTATTACTATAATATACTATATTATTATTGTACTGTATGTAACTTTATTAAATTGTAAGGTGTACTTCAAATAATAATAAAGATTTGTAAATACGCTAGTACATTTACCAAATGTATTGGCATTCTTAAACCTGCTATGGTGAAAGGAAATCTAATAAAATATTAAATCCAGTCCTTACTTAATACACAATTCTTATTAACGAAATTTTGCTCGAACCCATGAGATTCGTTAATGGGAGAAATTACTGTAGACTCTTTCTTTATTTCCCAGGGATGCCCATAAATTTCACGAATTGCATGTATTATACTCGGGTAACGATATATACATGCATATTTACCGTTCTTCTGACAACCACCCTTTCTACCAAAACATAGCAAACCGTTTTTAGGTTAACAGAACTGTTTGGTATACTGTTTTGGTAAGTTGATAGGACATCCTGAGCCTTGTATTTACTAATATGCACAGAAATGCTTCTGCATTCGATTACTATAGCAATACACTTTCAATAGTGCTGTACTGATTTGTGAAAAGGGTTGGTAGTGTCAGTTGCAAGCAATGCGGGAATAAGATTTCTATACGCCCTAGGATGGAAAGATAGAATGGGCCCCCTAAAAAATATGACCCGTGCGGTATTTAGTCAACAAATCGTGTTTTTTAAGTTCGTTATTTTTAATATCTAATTTATCAATAATGAAAAATTCTCGGGCATTTGTAAATGGCAGCGCGGGCTTTATTAGGCTTCGTTTTTATCCCCTGCTGCCTAGGCAGACATGAACTCACGCGTTTGCTAATTGTCATTATTATTTTTATAAAATTCTTATCTTAAGTATTGCATCTAAATTTTGCACATGTGCACGTTCTTCAGAAATAAAGATACATATAAATAAAATTAAAGTGACGTCTAAACTTCAATAGTACAAGGGCACTTCGAGACCTCTGTATGGCCCCCAAAATTGCGGAGTCCCTAGGCCCGGATCTGCTTAACCTATACGTAAATCCAGTACCGCTTAAATGCCATCGTCCCCTTATATGTCCTTATATAAAATTTGGCCAAATCCACTCAATTCTCTGAAAACTCAAAATTCGTGTAAAGTTTTATCTTTCTAATAAAGTAACTTTTATAGTTATAACAAATAACTTTTTACAGTCTTAAGCATAAGCAATTTCAAAACAGGAAACGTAAATAAGCCTATTTGGTTTACACGTATCCGGTTCTTTTACAGCATAGTACAACTCGTTGATTTTTATGGCGCAAGGACAACAAGGGTCACATGCGGTTTTAAGAACAAAATAAATATAGATAATTCATTTATTAAATACGTAGCTATTATGCGAGAAAATAAAAGTTTACAATTAAAACGTACTTCTAATCAATCTACAAAATATATAATTTAGTGAATGAATATTTTGGTATGGAATTACAGATAAAAGTAACCCTTTCGCTTCGGGAAAGCTACCGTACAATAAACTGCGTGCATACTAGACAACTTATAGACTTAATTCGTTTATAAACAAGAGGGTCAAGAAACGAGCCACAAAAATGAACGGTAAGTAGAAATCTCGATTTTTGTGAACGGTCATTCTCGGTCATTAATTCTAGTTTTGTTTTGGACACGTTTGATGTAACATGATTTTAAAAAAAATACACAACTCCTTATAATTTTCAACGTTTTTTCAATTAATTCAGTATATGTGAACATTTTTTCGACTATGGATATTTAAAATGTGTAAGTATTGATATTATAATTGAATTTTAAACTACAAAATGTGTGGAAAAAATCAACACCAAGCTTTTATTTTATTTCGAGCAAAAATAAAGCTTTAGCCTATTAATTGTGAGAAATACATCGATCGAACGGCCCGTATAGTGGGCTTGAATGAGACAGCTTTGACTCACCTCTGTACAGTAATAATTCTAATTGTCCTAATTAATATTATAATTAATATATAATATAATTGTCCTAATAATAATTCTAATTGCATGCTGTAGTATTGCGTAGTTTTTAAATGCTTATTAAAATTTTATCGAGTTACTGGCGTGAAATTGATTCATGGCTATCTATGAACGCAATATTCATTTTACAACTACATTTGTAAAATATATAAAATATATTTATGAATTGTTGGATTTTTTAAAATTTTACTTTTTTATGCAGCACTAATACGTGTTCTGTAATTTATAAACGGGATATAATTATTCTGTAAAACATTTTATTGGGTCATAGTTCAAATATATATATATATATATATAAATGATAATAAATAAATAAACATTTTATTCAGACGAATTACGTATAATACGTAAATTATGCCATTTAGAAATAAGTAAGATAGATTTCAAAATATATCGTTTTAGGGTTACATAAATATGAAATACGTGTATATCTGACATAAAAATATTAAAATTATGAGAAAATTTTCCCTTCTTCGATATAAAAAATATATTTATAGTTTAGTTGAGAGAAATATGATGAAAAGCGAAATTTATTACTACAGTATATTTTTAAGTTCATTATATAATATAATAAATGTATAAGTTTCATGAATTAACATAAATAAAAAGCACAATAAAACATCACATGTACACATATTATTATTATAGAGATAGGTCAAAAGAACGATACTAAAACATGAGCTTGTCTTAACAAAATAGTTCATAAACTAACGACTCTGTCCATCCCAACAGAAAAGATCCAACACTTTTGACCGAACGTACCAGTACGTTGGTAGCAGCGAAAGGGTTAAAAATGTGCAAAACTAATCTGTTTGATAATATAAATGATTTTATATCAAATGAGAATTATATTTCAACAATATAATATCTGTATTTTCGTATGTGTTTCCCCACCCCCGTAAATTTGCTTCTCATAAATTAGAACATTGGTTAAAAACGTCATACTGCCCCAGTACTTTATCACTAGTTACATACCTTATTTCATGAAGATTACAATGTTTACATAATATAATTCTGACAGTTTTTAACAGACGTTTTATAAATACGCGAGTAAGTACTTAAAAAGGATCTAAATCTGATAAAATATTTAATATCTCATAAAATTAAAATAATAACGATTTTGTCAAAAGGGCAAAAAGAGCAGAGCTTTTCGAGTAAGAAAAAGAAATACTACTATAATTTTCTTCCCAATAAGCAAATACTATGGCTTGTTTTTGGCCATACTTAAAGTTCGCGTTTCAAAGGAATGTTCAAAATAATAATAATAATAAATTAAAAGAGTCTGTTTCGTTGGCGTTTTTTCTTTTCTACTTTTTTTGGCGAGAGTTTTGTATTTGCAACCCTGTTCGGGCGTGCTATGCTAGGCAACCTTGGAGACGGAATTGCGTCAAAGGGTGCCTTGGTTACCGACTATAACGTTCCACCCGCGTGAACAACACCCTTCCCAAAGCCCTCCTCCTCCCGCCGTCTCCGTTCTTGACCTTTATTAGCTCATGTCCACAGCTGGACTCAACAACCAAAGATTCATTCCAGACGGCCGTCACAAACAGTTAAAACAGAGATAGAATTTAGGGTGAGAGACACAGAGGAATGCCCTCAGGGAATTAGCAACTTTTATATTTGGTGATATGTTTGGACTTCTAAAAACTTCTTTGTTTTGATTTTCAGGCTTCCATTTTAAGCGTCTAAATTAACATCTAACGAAAATAGGGGTATATATACACATATTACGTACTTCGTAAATCAGCAAGCTGCAATTTTCCAATGTATGTTTACTTAAAAAACTGAAAAATCTCAAAATTAAAAAAAAAAAAAAATAACAGAAATTGTTCGCTAAAATTCAATTTGTCGTTGCTGTTAAGACGCGTATTTTCGGAAAAACAGTTCATTGTGAAGGAATATAAAATCTTATGGGTTTTTCAAAAGTATTTAATTGTGACCTTGATTTAAAATTTGCACAATAGGCTGAACGTGAAGGTTAAATATAGAGTAAAGTGGGGAGGGGGGCAAAAAACAAAAACCCAAAATCGTAAGGGAAAATGTACGATTTTGTCTCTTTTCTAAAAACCCTGGGGGGTAAGTGCTCCCCTTTGCCCCCACCAGATTACGCCTATGATTTGTAGCATATTATTTTACCTTAGAAGACACAATTCAAGGTCAATCGATAACGTTTGGTTTTTTATGAACTAGCACTGAACCCTTAGACAATAATTTAATATGTAATTCCTCTTAGATTTGTTTTTGAATTCCTCCCTTTAGCTTTTCTGAATTTTGAACTCCTCTTAGTTAGATGCTAATTAATTATCCTCCCCTTCACACGCTCGTGCCCAAGAATTCGAAAAAGGAGAGGTTTTTCTGAAAATGGGGATGGGAGAGCTGATAGAAATTTATTCTCTCACGAGGAATTTGTAATGATAGTGTTCAAATGGGGGTGAGTTAACCTCCAACTCCTCCCCCTTCTGTTGCATGACCTTGCAATATTGCTGCTTATAATTTTAACGATTCATTCAGATTATAGATACTGTGGTCAAAACTACTGATGAATCAATGTTTCAAGCTCACAACACCATACCAAATATAGTTTTTTTGTATTTGAAGTTCATCTTCTGTGAAATAGGCAGGTTCACCTTATTTGTTTTAAAAGCAATGAAAACTTTTCGAAAATTTACGAGGAAACCACACCCCCTTTATGTGTTTCAAGCACTTAAATAGCTGCAATTAAAATTTATGTTGAACTTGATATATCACACATCGCGTTAAAAAGGGAGTGTTCAAGTGTTAGTAAGCACCTTGGAAAGAGTGGTTGCCCTTGTGCCTATTTTTCTACGTTGGCCGATGTATATTTTTGCATACCGGGAAAGGGGGGGGGGGTTAAATACCCAAAATATTGCTTACGTAATACTTGAACTCTCCCAAAGTAACAACTCAAAAATATTAATTTTTTAGGAGAGCAAAAAGAAAATCACAAATTGTAGTAATGAGTTTCGATTACACGGTAAGAAGATACAGCTATCCTGAAAAAACAGTTTTACACGCTCTTCAGGGCTGTGCTAAGGGAAAGGTGAGCTGGACGACCACGCAGGGCCGCTAAAAAATGTAGTGTAAGTACCAAGAAAACGATTTTTGTGGCCCTTATATACTTTCGACAGAGTATTTGGTCAGTTGACATCAACGTAGAGTTTTCAAAATCATTTGCGGGGAGCAGCAAGCATATATTTTGTACATTTATACATTACAGTATATGTAAAATTGCAATTTATTTCAAATTATTGGAGGAGGGGGTCGGGCCCCATGGGCTCTCTCTACCCCTATGTCAGTTGACCTTTATGCGCATATTCCCATAATGCTCATGCAACTTTTGAATAGTGGTCAAAATAAATTTAGCATGCCAAAACTTTAGCATATCGTTTGGATTCCTTTTCGATATTTCAGTGTTAAAAAGATCTAAAGATGGTGAAATACTGAACTGCTGTAAACAGCCAGCCATTTCTTGAGACGATTTGAACGGACTAAACTTTTACACAGAGCTGAAAAGTCTTATTCGATCGAGTCCGAAACCACTTGCTTCTTGACCACTGATCATCCTTAACACTATTTCTACCAAGAGGTGCCAAAAGACACCTTTCAAATTTTAACTTAAAATTATTCTCTTAGTTTAATCATTTCTCCACAATTGGGTGTTTGACTTTTCGTACAATAGTTGTTAAATTAATTCAGCAATATTATTTACCTCCAATTCATCCTGGATCTAAAAATGTGCATATGGTATACCTATTTCTACCATGAGGTGTCTTTTGACACCTTAAGGATTTCATAGCAGTTTCTAATTTTAAACCATTTTACATATAAATATCAACAGCATTTTACATATAAATATCAACAGCATTTTACATACATATATAAATATCAACACCATTTTACATATAAATATCAACACCATTTTACATATAAATATCAACACCATTTTACATATAAATATCAACACCATTTTACAGCATCATATCAATTCACACACTTCTCAGTGCTCTGTTGATAGATAATCATTCGCTCTCCACACCATGCGGCACGAACGAATAACTCAATATACATCTTGTCTGATTCTGTACAAAGAAACGACAGATGAAAATATTTCACGTAGAGATTTTTTATTCCAGCTAGGAGAAGAACTTGCATCGGAATATAAAAAAATCGAGAACGTTCATCAGTCTCAAATACAACCACATCCTTTTCAAGTAGACAAAAAAGTGCCAAATAAAGTATTGCTCAGGTAATAGAGCAACGAGAATCTGCTTGCAGTGTGAAAAGTATACGTGTGGAAAGTGCTTAGTAGAGCAACCATTGATTTGTAAAAACTGTGGAATTGAATACGGAAAGAATTTCATTTCAATGCTGTTTTTATGATTACTGGTTTTTTTTTCTTGTTACAAAGATTGAATTTTTATACTTGAGACTGAAAGTTTGTTGATTATCAACTATATAAATATTGTTTCTAATAAGTTTGTTTGTTGATTATCTTTCTAATAAGAATAAAAAAATGAAGTAATATTTTTTATTTTTTGTTCCTGTTGAGGTAAAACATGTTTGATTTCATTTATATATATTTATATTTTGTATAATGATGAATTAAGCTATTATTTACAACCTAATATAATAATGGCTAATAAATACGCATCAATGTATCAATAAATATATTGCTCAAATTATATATATTTAACTGATAACTTGAAATCCCGAGAGTTTTAGCAATTATTTGCACTTAAACGTAAGGTGTCAAAAGACACCTGTTGGTCGAAATAAGTATACACAAAATCGTGGTAGAAATAGTGTTAGTACTTATTTGTAAACAGTTTCCAGGATACTTTACGAAATGTTGCTCTCAGAATTTTTGCTGACGATTCTTATTACCACAGCTTCAACATAACATTCTTTCTCTAAATTGAAACTTATCAAAACATACTTATAGTCTACTATGACTGACTTCCATCTCAATGCTTTAGCTTTTATTTCAGTTGAAAATAACTTGTCTTTTTTAAACTTTTCACATTTGATAGATAATTTCGCTACACAAAAAACTAGAAAAATTACTTTTTAAGTTATTACACTATAATAAAAGCGGCTATATTCAATTGAGTTACATTTTCATTAATTCGTTATAATTATAATAATGATAATAAATTGTAATAAGTTATAATAATTCGAATTTTAATTGTTATAAGTTATAATAATTCGAATTTTAATTGTTATAAGTTATAATAATTCGAATTTTAATTGTTATAAGTTATAATAATTCGAATTTTAATTGTTATATCCTATTTTCAATGTAACTTCACCATCTTCCCTTTATCTTTACCTTTCGCGTTTGCAGCAGTGATTGACTTTATTTTGTAATGCTAAACCCTAGTTAGTCTTTTTACTGTTGTATTATGTTAAAACATTTTTGAGGACCGCTAAAATCTGTTTCGCCCAGGGCCGCTAGCATCGAAAGCTTAGTCAATACTTGTAACTAGCCTACCGCATTAAACTAATCATACAAGTGAAATCATACTAGTGATGTGCAGTGAATAATAATTGGATAAGCATCTCTTAAATTAAATGGGAATGATAAATTTTTCACTCAAAAGGACAATCAATCTCGTTCCTAATTGCATTTATTCAATGAATGAATGAATGGGAATAATGATCCACATCTTCATTGTTATTCCGTGGATGGAAATGTCAACTCCAATTATCACTCTGCGAATAAGTGATTATCTCAAAAGAATTGGACTCAAGAATGCATTCTTTTGAAGGAATGGGAATGAAAGGATATATTTACTAAAAAATTATTTAACCCACCTCTAGACTGGTAATGGGACAAAATCTCGCAGACAAAATATCGTCAGACAAAATCCCGTGGACGAAATACCGCGTGGACAAAATATCACTTAGATAAAATGTTGCATGGACAAAATATAGCGTGGGCAAAATGTTACCTGGACAAAATATCGAACGGAAAAATTAATCGATTAATGTTTTTAAGTTTTAATTTGACAATAATTTTTAATTTATAATAGTTGTTATTACATGACATTATTCAAATTAAAGAATATTACATTTTAATTACACAAATTAAAAAATGAGAACATTTTAAACTTGCAACTGTAAATTGTGGACGCTGCCACAAAGGTAATCGTGTATTGTTCGATTAGCATAGTCGTCAATAATAGCAGAAGCAGGTTCAGAAAGGGATTTCTTTTGTGGGGGGTAGGGGGGAATATAAAATACAATAGGACCCACGTATAACGAGTCCGCATTTAATGAGTTTCTGGATATAGCAAGGAAAATATATATTTTGTTTTGTATAAGGATTATGCGCAATACAATTTAACCGCTTTTAGCGAACAGGTTTTCTTGACCCAGAATTAACGAAAAAATTACAAAAAATAGAAAATCCAACTTTCTGTGAAAATTCCATCATTATATGCAGTTGGTTGTAATAATTGGCACTCATTTAACCGATTTCCACTGCATTTTTATGGATTTGGGAGGGGAAATTTCAGTAATTCCCCCCACCCGTGATTCCGCCACTGATAATAGTCAAAACGAATAACTCAACTGAAGGTCTACATCGTTATTTTAGCACTTTAACAGGAGCCCAACATCCGTCTTTCTGGAACTTTTTAGAGTTTTTAAAGAAGGAACAACGTTCAAACGAATGTAAACTAGAATAATCCATCGCTGGAAAAGAAGGACTTAGACGAATTAAAAAATATTGAGATACTGAAAACAGAATAATGACTCTTGTTGAGGACTATACTAATCGATAAATATAAGATTACCTTTGTGGTATTACCCTCAATTTACAGTTGCAAGTTTAAAATGTTTTCCTTTTTTTTTCTTTGTGTAATGAAAACGCAATATTTTTTAATTTAAACAATGTCATAATGACAACAATTGTAATTAAAAATTGCCAAATGAAAACCCTAAAGAAATTAAAAAAAAAAACCTTAATCGATTAATTTTTTTTGCTCGATATTTTCTCCAAGCGATTTTATGTCCACGCTATATTTTGTCCAAACGACGTTTTGTCCATGCGATATTTCGCCCGCGAGATTTTGTTCGGCGAGAATTTAGCCTCGAAAATTTGAGCCCAAACCCGGTCTTATTAGCGGTTCTTTAACTTTCCTAGACCGCGGACCCTCTTCAGAGATCACTCGCCCTCGCGGACCCCCCAAGAATTAACTCAAAGTTCAAAACCCAGAATTTGCATCATACATATTTATTTCTAGTGTTTCATCACTAATTTTAATCAT
>QLNU02015360.1:146426988-146445232 GCA_006491805.2 Dysdera silvatica | reverse complement strand
TTAATGAAGGAATTTTTCGTTCCCTCGTAATTTATTTTTAGCATTAAAGAGTAAATGCTCGTGTCTTAGTACTTTTCCGAACCTTTGTGGAACATTGTGTGTGGAGGGTCTCACAGACCCCCAGGGGTCCGCGGCCCACAGTTGAAGAAACGCTGCTCTAGACTAATGTGCTAAAATGGGTATTCTCAATAGTATACTTATGGCTACTTTGGTGCTCGCCGACAATTTTTAAGCACGCATGGTAGATAATAACGCAGAATTTGAAAAAAACAAAAACATGCAATCAAGTGACAATTACAATAATTCACAGAACATAAACTTTAATTTTCAAAATAGTAACTACCATAAATGAAATTATTAGATTCTTGCTGCCCGCCATTAATCCAATGAAGAACTCAGATGTTCTTGAGCAAAACATTATTGGAGATTCCTAAACTGGAGGCAGTGGCGTAACGGAAAATCTCGGACCCCCGCAATAATTTATTGGGTCCCCTTTTACGAAAATTAGTTTGTCTATGCATATATGAATATATATATATAGCAAAATTGTAGTATGATTGTGACATGTAGTACCTTCTAATACAATATACATGAATACACATATCTAAATGTATATTAACTTGGACAAAGTTAAAGTTGTAAAGTAATATCACACAAGGTAGTAAACCCAAGTAAATTTAAGTAGTAGAAACATCTCAGAATAAAAATTGACATGTAGTAGTAAAAGGTGAAGAGGAGTAAAAGATTAAACAATACCAAGAATTTTGTTCTTCATCAGGGACCGCACAAAATCCCTGTTATTGGTTTGCTTTTTCTGACTACAACAATTAAGATTAGTGATTAATACTGAATGAAGTAATATTGATCAAAAATTAGCTAAAAACAGTATAAACCCAGAATATAATTAGTTTAACAATATTTTAGTAATTTAGAAGGGTCTCTTTATTATCATCGAGAACAAATATATATATATATCATCATCATCATCATCATATTCAACCATTATCTATCCACTGCTGGATGAAGGTCTCTCCAAATGCTTTCCACACAAGTCTATCCTGAGCAATTCGCTTCCACGTCACCCCAACCTGTTTTCTTATTTCATCCACCCATCTAGTTTGAGGACGTTTTCTAGGTCTTCGGTGGTCTCTTGGAATCCAGTTCAGAATTTCTGTTGTCCATCGTTGATCAGTTCTTCTTGCAATATGCCCAGCCCATCGCCATTTCAGCCCTTTTACTTTAACAATGATGTCCTCTACTCTAGTTTGCTCTCTCACCCAAGTGTTTCTTTTTCGATCTCTCCTAGTTATTCCAAGCATGCACCTCTCCATGCTCCTTTGCGTTGTCTGTAACTTTCGTATTGCTCCAACTGTTAGACTCCATGTCTCTGATCCATAAGAGAGGACTGGCAATACACACTGGTTGAAGACCTTTCTTTTTAGACACAAAGGCAATTTCCCCTTCAGGATAAAACTGTTTCTTCCAAATGCACTCCAGCCAAGTTTAATACGTCTGTTGAGTTCTTTCATAATGTTGCCATCCATTGAAATCAGCTGGCCAAGGTAAATATATGAATCAGCAATTTCTAGCTCAGTGTTGTCAACTTGTATTTTTGTTTCCTCTACAAAATTATTGAACATGATCTTAGTTTTTTGTAGGTTCATCTTGAGTCCAACTTCTTCACTTCTAGTTGAGAGCTCTTGTACCATGTCTTGGAGTTCTAATGGGTCCGTTGAAAAAATAACAATGTCATCAGCAAACCGCAGATGATTTAAATATTCACCATTTATTTTTATTCCCTTGTTATTCCAATTTATCAGCTGAAAAATCATCTGTAAAGCAGAAGTAAAAAGTTTTGGAGAAATGGTATCTCCCTGCCTCACCCCTTTGCCAAGTTTGATAGTTTTGGTATCTTTATGTAACCGAAATTTTGCACTTGCATTTTTATACACACGTTTCACCATGTCAATGTACACATCCTCAATGTCTGTTGATCTTAAAGAGTTGATGACTGCTGATGTTTTTATAGAGTCAAAGGCCTTCTCATAGTCAATAAATGCAACACACAATGGAAGTTCATATTCATGTGTTCTTTCAATTAATTCTCTTAATACTTGAATATGGTCCACTGTACTGAATCCACTTCGAAATCCAGCTTGTTCTTCTTGGTTGAGCTGTATCTAATTTTTTCTTCAGGCTATGTGTTATCAGTTTTGTGAAGATTTTATAAACAGGCAGGTAATAGTTTTCACTTGCCTGCAATCCTCTTTATCACCTTTTTTATGCAAAAGAATTACTGTTGCAGAATCCCATTGGTTTGGTATGTTACCACTGTTGAGGCATTTGGTAAAGAATTTTGCGAGTATGTCTTCTACATGTTCTCCAGCTTCTTTTAAGATATCTAATGTAATGCCATCATCGCCAGGGGATCTTCCTTTCTTCATACTTTTTATTGCAAATGCTACTTCTTCTTTTAAGATTTTAGGAGCTGTTCCTTCGACTATCTCAGAGTCTTCGTTTAATCCACTGTTTCCCTCATACAGCTTTCTGTAGAATTCTTCAACTCTTCTAAGTATTTCTTCCCTATTTCTTGTTACAGTGCCATCCTCTCCTTTTAATGCAATGATGTGTTTCTTCCCAATAGACAAACTCCCTTTAACAACCCTAAGGCTCTTGTTGCTTTCAATGGCCTTCCTTACTAACTCACAATTGAATTTTCTTATATCTTCTTTCATGTTTTTGCGCAAAGTTTTGCAAAGTTCTACATACTCGATCCTGCAACTGGTATTTTGATTGTCCACCTTCATAAGTCTTCGCCTTTTCATGAGCTGTTTCGTCTTCTCAGATAATTTGCTATTCTGCTTTTTACAGGTTACACCACCAATTTCCCCAGCAGTTTCAATTATTGTCTTAACAATGTTTTCATTTGCTTCTGAGATGTCAACTTCTTCAATAAGTCCTTCCAGTGCAGAAAAGCGATTTTTTAATTCCAACTTGAATGCCTCGGTATTTTCTTTCAGTTTCATTAAATCCACCCTCTTACATACTTGTTTCCTAATGAGCTTCTGCCTTTCTAATTTAGTATTTAAGTGCATTTTACATCTCACCATTCGATGATCACTTCCAGTATTAAATCTGTTCAGTACGCTGCAATCTTCAATAATTGATTTCTTGTTTGCCAGTATATAGTCAATTTCGCTGGTTCCTCCATTGGGGTGTTTCCATGTCCATTTTCTTTGCGGTTTCTTCTTAAAAAATGAATTCATGATGCTAAGATTTTCAGCTTCGGCAAATTCTATGAGTTGATCGCCACGTTCATTCCTTTCCCCGTATCCGTATTTACCAACCGATGTCTCTCCTTGTTCCTGTTGTCCAATTCTTGCATTAAAATCTCCCATGATGAGTTTGATGTGTTGTTTCCCCTTGGTATGTAGCTGTTTGATTTCTTCATAGAATTCCTCAACCTCCTCGTCGGTATGGCTTGATGTTGGTGCATATGCCTGTACTATCTGAAGTTGGTATCGCTGGGTTAGTTGAACAACGAGCCTCGCTGCTCGATCTGACGTGCTTTCGACTTCAAGAAGGTAGTCTTTAATTCTTTTGTTGATTAAGAAGCCAACACCACTTGTTCTTCCAGTTTCCGTTCCTCTATAATAAAACAAATGTCCACTTTTAAGTTCCACCAACTCTTCACCTTTTCTTCTAACTTCACTGAGTCCTACAATGTCCCATTTGATCTTGTCAAGTTCTTCTTCCAATTCTTGAAGTTTTGCTTCAGAAGCAAGGGATCGTCCATTATACGTTGCCAAGGTCAATAACAAACGGCAGCCTGGGCCATTCCAGTGATTCTTAGCACCCCCTGCTTTCATGCCACGCTGACCGCTGCCTTGATCAGGAGCACTCCAGCACCTGGAGACTAGGGGCCATGGTTTTTGGTGTATTAGCATATTGGAGGAATTAGCCATCATTTCACCACGCTGGCTAGACGGGTTGGTGAATTAGCCCTCCCCTTCCGCCTTTCTATCCGTGCAGCAAATATTAATTTGCCTCATAAATAGAAAGCCCAGCCTGCACCACTTGAAGGCGGGGTAGGACACTAGGTTACTGGCCTGGCCGGTTCCACACATCGTCACATACGTTCAGCGTGTGGGTCTCCTTCCAGTTAGATACCAGCAACCCTTTTGCAGGCCTTTGTTTAACTTACCCTTCTAGAAATGCAATTGCTGGGGCAACCGCAATTACCGATTCTTGGTGTCATAAGAATTTTGAAAACATGCAATACCTGACTATTTAGCCATAGGCACTAACTTCGTTTCAATCAAAATTATACCCATTTTTTATTTATTTATTGTTATTTCTTTCTTTTATCAGATTGGCGAAAAACATTTTTGTTGTGTCATAGAATTTTAGTAATTAGTTTTGGTGTTTCGCGAAATGAAAAAAGTTTAAATTCCCTGCTCTACACTCTTATTCAGCAAATAAAACAAACAGTAGCAACTCTACTTTCAGAAACACCAAATAGATGTTGATTTCAACATAATGTGAAGGTCTGTAATACATGGTAAGCTGGACTGTTCCAGTGATTCTTAGAATTTCTTGCTTTAAAGTTACGCTGTCTTAATCAGAAGTTATCCTGGACTCCTGTAAGGAACGAGGTTTCATTTGTGAAAGCATCTTAGAGGTATTTCCTCTGTGCTAACAAGACACTGGCAGAGTAAATTTAAATATGTCCTTTTTAACCATTACACAAAGGGAGATTTTTTTCATATAATAGTAATCTATTGTGGATTGCACCACACTTGGTGGAGGGAGCGAGAAGGATAAGAAATTAGAGGTTACCGAATTGATTCCACACATCTCTGTATACACATATTTTTAAAATCTAATGGCCTACTTTTTTTTTTAATTTAATGGTTTTTATTTGTTATATGTATATTTTTCTGATTTCAGCTTAAAGATGAACTGTCTATTCAGGAAATTAGGTAAATATAGACTGTAAAGTTTTTATTATATACTAGGGACGGTATGTCTCCCCCCATCCCCAGTTTGCATAAGTAAAGTAATGAACTATTTATTTTAAGCGAATTATGTATGTCTGTTTCTTGAAAAGGAAAGGGCAGATCGTCCAATGTGTTTGTCTTTGGTAAAACCCATTTTAGTTTCGGTAATTTTTCAATCATGCATATATCGCATTTATTCAAAAGGAAGAAATTAAACTTTGGGCAAAAATATTTCTTTGAGTGTTTTTTGTTTGATTAAAAAATTATCAAAACTAAAATATGGGTCTTTGGGCTGTGCCAAGAACTTAGAAATTAGGCACATTGGCTCTTTTCCTTCCTAGGACACATAGTCCACTATGTACAGATAGTCTCGGAAATTTCATTAGTAATGTAAATCCAGTGAGAAAATCTAACGATGCATACGAGCAATTTTAGCTGTGCCATTTGATGTGTTGAGCGATTTGAACTCTCCATTTCACTTGAGATTAATGTGATATTCTGCGCAAAAATAGTAGATAAATAAAACACAATACTGTCGAAGTTAGAAATTACACAATTTAATGTCGTGACAGCTGTTTCAGTAGCTTCTTGCTACTTTTTTCAAACGAAATACACATACAAACCAAACAAACTGTTGACTGGTCACGGTTGCCCCTATACGAGTTACAAGTAATGCTTTGGAGAAAAATAACCAGTTTTTGTTGGGATAGGAGAAACATCTCTGGATACAACGCCGATCCACGAGACGGCGGAAATTTTCAGAAAAGCAATCATAATTAAACTGATGAGGATTTTAAATGTGGTTGATGGGGGAACAGTTTTTTGTAGCATTCTGGGAAAAATATCTTTCACTCGGATCGTTGATAGCTCCATTCCCTATTTGAAATATGTGGGAAGCTTCGAAGAAATTAAGGTCTAACGGAAAGTAAACGCGTTCAATTATTCGGGCATCTTGGAAGGAGAAACAATGGTTTTGATTCCAACAGTGCTGGGTGATAGAAGATTTAAGCAATTCTTGTTTTCGTACATAATTTTCGTGTTTCTTGACGCTAAATCGCAGTGACCTTCGTGTCTGGCCCACGTAGCATTTTCCGCAGTCTTGACAATCAATCTTGTAAATACCGGAGTTGTTAAAATCCGGAATGAGATCTTTAAGCTAGGAAATTCCAATTTTGCTGATGGGGATGAAGACAACCAGGAAAATAAAAGCCTGTAGGATGGAAGCGATGTTGGATGCTACCCCAGGTTCAAACGGGATGTACACTGTCTCTTTTTGAGGCGAGGAGTCCTGCGAAACCGTCGAAGATTGTAACATGTCTAAGTTCATCAGACCTATTGAGCGCTCTTTAAAATTCAGCAAAATCACGCCGGAACGAAAGAACATTCTCCTATACTACATCACTGAAGCTTTGGCATTCAACAATAAACCTAAGGCCAACCTTTCCACACAAGAATTGCATTCGCTCTACTCCAATAAGGGTATCATAATAACAAAAGCGGACAAAGTTGGATAGGTAGTTGTCTTAGATAAATCACATTACATTGACGCTGTCAATTCTCTTTTCCAAGATGGCCCTTATACAGCAGTTACAAGAGACCTTACCAATTCCTTTCTATCCATCCAATCTTGCCGGTTAATCGATGCCAAAACTAAGTTATTAATTACACCTTCCATAGCCAATGCTGCTCGCCTATATTCCTTGCCCAAGGTTCACAAAACGAGTATGCATTTGCGACCTATTGTTTCCAACATTGGCACCCCTTCCCATTCGTAATCCAAACATTTAGTCAATAGATTTTCTCCCCACCTCCTAGACAATACGTTCACTATTAAAAACGTGGCGGACTTTATCTCCCGCCTCAAAACCATCACTCCTGACGCTTGTAAAATGGTTTCGTTTGATGTGAAAAGCCTTTTCACCAACGTATCCATTTGGGGAGCTCTTCATTCTCTGACTAAACGCATTCAAGAATTCCACTATCCGGAGTTTGAAATCAATGAACTAACACATCTCACCGAGCTTTTCATCCTCCACACCTGTTTCTCCTTCCAAAACAACAGACTAATGGTCTCACAATTGGCAATCCACTTTCTCCTCTACTTTGTGATGTTTACATATACTATGTGGAAGAAAATATCAATAACCTCATTTCATTTAAATGTTAGCTTCAATATGTTGATGACATGTTTGTAATCCCCACTGATGAACATATCAACCTTGACTATGCACTCGCTGTACTCAATTCTGTTGATCCAAACATACAATTTACGTTTGAAGGGGAATGTGACTTGCAATTAGCTTTTTTAGATGTCCCCATAACGTGTTCATCCACTGGTTTTCGAACAAGTGTATTTCGAAAGCCTGGTTCTGTTTGCTCGCCTTCGCATGTGGCCTCAGCCCATCCATTTTCTCAAAAAATGAGTTCATTCTTCTGGCTCACTTCCAGAGCTCTCACACATTCATCTTCACAAGATTCACTCAACAAAGAAATTTCCATTCACCGTGGATTCAGTACATCTGTTATCGACTGCATGGTCAACAAATTAAAAAATAAATGCATCTTGCAGTCTTCGATGCTTTCGCAGGACTCCTTGCCTCAAAAGAAGACAGTGTGCATCCCGTTTGTACCTACCAGGATCGCTTCCATCCTACGAGCTTTTAATTTCCAGGTTGTCTTCATTCCCATCAACAAGATTGGAATTTCCCAGCTTAAAGATCCCATTCTGGATTTTGGCCCTGCGGTGGCGCAGTGTGGTAACGCGTTCTCCTATTGCGCGGCTAATCCGGGTTCGACTCCCAGCAGTGCAAAAAGAACGCTTACTCAGAGATCTCATAAAGATCGCACTGCTCACTGTAGTCCGGGGTTTGGTTCCCTAGAATGCATGCAGCGCACTGCGATTTAGGGTCAAGAAACACGAAAATTATGTATGAAAACAAGAAGTGCTTAAATCTTCTATCACCCAGCACTGTTAGAATCAAAACCATCGTTTCTCCTTCCAAGATGCCCAAATTATTGAACGTGTTTACTTTCCATCGGACCTTATTTTCTTTGAAGCCTTCCACATATTTCAAATGGGCAGTGGAGCTATCAATAATGTGAAAGCATATTTTTCCCGGAATGCTATGAAAGACTGTTCCCCGTCAACTGCATTTAAAATCCTCATCAGTTTAATTTTGACTGTTTTTCTGAACATTACCGACGTCTCGTGGATCGGCGTTATATCCAGAGACGTTTCTCCTATCCCAGTGAAAAACGGTTATTTTTCTCCGAAGCATTACTTGTAACTCGTATAATGAAAACCGTGACCATCATTACCAATCAACAGTTTTTTTGGTTTGTATATTTTGTTTGAAAAAAGTATCAAGAAGCTACTGAAACAGCTGTCACGACATTAAATTATGCAATTTCCAACTGCAAAAGTATTATGTTTTATTTATCTCCATTTCACGTTGAACGCTTTACCAATTGAGCTACTGTCTGCACTGAATTTCTCCCTCGTTCATACCTTCTCCCCCATATGTTATGGAGAGAGAGACATGAATTCAGGTCTCTGCAGTCATCCTCTTTACTTTTCTCTCATGTCTGTATGTAATTTTTCGATTTACACATACGTATGTATACGGGGCTCTATAAATTGTGGTGAGCCATACTCACCCGCCTGAAAATGAAAATCTTGGAGCCTGTACAGGAAAAGATTTTCTACTTGCCTCTGCTGACAAGATCTGTCAAGCTCTATATACACATACACAATACCTACCAGTAAAGGTCCATATACTATGCATATACTAGGAATTTAAATATGTGAACACAAAACACTGATCTTAATATTTGATATGTCTACCTTTGGACTAGATTACCCACAAAACTCATTGAGGAAGATCTTTTGAACAGTTTTCATTTGACATAAAGGGAATTTGTATTCATTCCTCCTGCACTGCTGTGCTGAATTGAACAACAGAATTTGTACATGTTTTTCTCAATTTCAATTGCCGTTTCATTTCATTGTAAAGATGTGTTGTGAGTGGACTAAAGCACTTGTTTTATGTCCACCTCTTCATACTAGCCCATAATAGCTGTGGCAAGGCACATTATCATTGTGGTAATAATATTTGTCTGTTCTGTAAAACTGCCACAGTGTAGAAAGCATCTGATTATCGAAAATGTCAATGCAGCTATTTAACTCCATTTGTATCAGTGATGATGAATAATGGTCCAGATCCATACTAGCTAAATGCATCCATACAGAAACTCCACCACCAGACGACAGTCGGTACTATATATATATATATGCTCTGTGATACCAGAATCTGCCTGGGGTTATATATACCCATAATTTACTGTAGAACTTGAAACTCATGAACCTGAATTGATCACTTCATAATACTATTTTTCAGTGGTCAATTATCCCGTTTGCAGACCCTTTGCACCATGTTGGATGTGCCGTCTTGTTCAATTTTGTGACGTTTGATTTAGTAGCCTCTGCCAGGAAATTCATAACCAAGAAATCCTGTGAACCCAAAAAATTGCTTTTTTCCGAATCGTATTATTGCACACAATGGTGTTCGTGCTGTTTTGGATGCACGGATGATCTACTCTGATTGAAGCCAGTCAATCAAATTGGGCACTGCTGACATATACATTTGTTGTCTGATTAGTGGCAATCATACAATATGCAAATTACACAAGTTTCTTCAGTGATATATTTATCCATTAAATTGAGAATTTGCTGTACATATATATATAAAAATTAGAGTCATTAGGAAAGATTTTTACCTGTATGGTGGTATAGGGTATTGTTTGTCAATTGCTGGGCCACGACCCTGTACCAGACCCTGGCATCAATTATACCGGGCCGCGAGAGATTCTCCTGGAATTAATTTGTCAATTTAATTTTCTGAGCATTTTTCATGACTAAATATTTTATTATGGAAGGAAATATTTTGAGGAGGATAAATGTTCGTGAATGTGCTGAAAAGCTCCGACCCAGATAAGCCTAAATAACAAATGCTAGTGACCAAGTAATGTATTTTTAAATGTGTGAGTATTCATGAACAATCGAGAATTTTCGGATATAAAAATCTTTTAGCATTTGAGAAAGGGTATAACGCTCATTATGACCTGTCATAAAAATGCCCGCAAACCAATTACAGTAATATATGGTACATCCTCTGTTCTTAAAACTGAAATAATATCTGTGTTGCAAATGCCAGTGACCAATCAGCAAGGAAGTGCATCAGCAAAGTGTATATTAACAGAAGCGTACTAATACCCTTTATGATTATGCCGTAATTAATTATTCATGTGATAGTTTATAGTATGAACTTCAAAAAATTGAAAGGTGTTCACAAGTAAATTTTTTCAGACCGGGCCCCTCGTCTTATTAAAAGTACTCACTGGGCCACGGCCTGATAAAGATTGGGAACCAGTAGTATAGAGGCTACAAGTTCGTCTACTATATGGAAAACTTGAGGTTTGAATCCCACCGGTATTGAGCATTTGTTGTTTTTTCTACCAATCCGTATTCCGGGGTTTGATTCCCGATTCCGTAGAGATGCAGATCCTTTCGAGAAAATGCAGGTCCGGGCTCAGCATGAACTTAACTGTAGTAGTAGTAGCAAGGATCTTAGCTAATGGGAAAGGTGGCTGGCGGAGGCGGTACTGGTTCCCAAACAGGTTTCAACGTTGCATTATCCTAATTGCCAATGGGCGCATAGAGGACAGTCGAGCCTGAACGGCACACAGAGATCCACTGTCTGGATGAACTTAAGTTGTCCTTTTTACAGTAAAAGGAATGAACAAAAGAAAAGATTTTTTCCTGTAGTTTTTATGAATTTTTATTTTTGAATTTAGGAATGAAGGATGGCATAACTTAAGTGAAACAGACATTGGAAAGTCACGGTAAGCGTTAATTTTTGTTATTAATTAATGGTCTCCATTTTGCATACTCGTATGTTTAAAATCCAATGCTATTTTAATTATGATCTCTGTTTCTTTAATAGTCTATATTTCGAACCTGGTTTCATGGAACAAAGCGTGGCAGATAACTATTTTAATATATTGAGTAAAAAGGTCAAGTGGTTTGATAAAAAAGTAATTATCAATGGAGTAGAGCGTCCCCAGCCAAGATTGGTGGCGTGGTATGGACCGTTACCTTATACATACTCTGGAGTGACGTTGGAACCCAAAGAGGTTAGTTAAAAATATGGATTTTTTTTCCTTCTCTTCCATGTAGTGTCCATCTTTTCTAATTTTTGGATTTTTGATGACATAGCGATGACGTGGTCGTCTATGGTGTCAGTGATTCTGGTTTGACGTGAGCGATCTCATGGAATGTGTGTACAAGCCATGTTCCTACCCCTAGGGTGTGGATTTCTTTAGCAATGCAAGATGTTTTAGTTAATTGTCTCACTCATTTGAACGCTCTTGATGATTTAAAACCTGATTCAATGATTGAATTCGCACCCTGCACATGCAATCGGTTTTCGATTGTTGGTTTGTTATTGTAAGTTCAGTAGTCCAAAAAAAATCCAAACTATCGACTTTTTTAAATGAGGCTCACAGTGTTTTAATGAAAATGCAATGAACATTTAATTTTGCAGTTACATGCATAATATCATTAATATACAGTAAAAATAATAGGGGACCGAGGATTAATCCCTGAGGAACTACATATTTGCTTTCCAATGAATCAGATTTTATGTTATTTACAAAGACAAATTGTTGTCTTCCCTGAAGGTGTTTTGTTTTTTTTTTAATATGTACCTTTCCTCTAAACCCGTAATGATTTAAATTTTTTAGCAGTAGTTTTCTGTAAATTATGTCAAACGCTTTATTTAAGTCGAAAAATATTTCCATGCCTATATAACTGGTGTCTAAAGATCTTTGTATTTCCGTTGCCACATTTAACAATGCGATTTCTGTTGATTTGCTTTTCATGAAACCATTTTGACAATTATCCAAAATATTAAATCTTTTGATAAATTCGGCTAGTCTGTTATATATTAGTCTCCCTTAAATTCGTCTTTCCACTTTATGTTTTTTAAAGCATCTTTAAAATTTTCCATGTTTGTTTGACAATGGTTTCTTACCCTTACCTTTTTTCCTAATTTTTTTTATTTCCTCTTCCTTATAATCAATTATTATTGTTTTATGGTCACTTATTTGATAATCGTTAACGTCAGCAGTAATTTCATTCATATTTGTGAAGCATAAATCAATAGTAGATGACGATTGAGTTGTTATTCGTGCATTATACTCCTTTACCAAGTTTTTTTAAATCCTAGTGATTTCATTGAGTTTAGTAATAAGTTACTATTTCCATTTTCCTTGTTTATACTTATGTTAAAATCACCTATTATAATTATTTTTTCAATGGTGCTCTCTTCCAAAGCTTTATTTAACTCCTTCCCGTACTTTAACGAGTCTGACTCGTGATGAAGATTTTGGCCCAAACATGAATATCACGAGCCAGACTCGCGGACAGAAAATCGGGCCAAACGTAAACATCACGAGCCAGGCTCGCGGAATGTTTCCGAAAGTGTCATACTATGCAGGATTATTAATTTTTAGAGTTGTAAGTATTTTCCCATTGGATATTGATTCAAGGTGAGCATTTCTTATAATTAAATTTTTTGTTTATAATAGGCTATTTATTTTTAAGCGTAGTATTATTACATTCCTTAGGACAAACGCACACTTGAAGATGCTCAAAAGATTAATTTCTATTAAAGTATTGTTTATTCATGAAATATAGTTTTGAAACAGTTATTTGTCATCTATTACAAAATATATTTATAATATCTATAAATGGAAAAAAAAGAATTAGTGTTTACTTCCACAACAGCAGTATCACGTAAAACAAATGACTATATCATAGGTAATTACATATTGGCTCGTATTGCAACTGTTTTCGAGCATCAGTCTGGTTTCTTTACTGCGCGTTGACCCCTACTGCTTAGGCCCACATTTCATCGTGCTAAATGGCACAGGAAGGGGTTAACCAATTTATCACTTCAACTAGATTTCCTATAGGTTGTCTATATAATAATCCCGTTCCTATATCATTCTTTTTTTTTTTTTACAAAGTTGTCATTCATATTTGTTATTTCATCCCAAATTCCATACCTCTCTAATCCATCCCTTATATAAAAGGATACATCCCTCCCCTCTTTTCCTTCCTGTTTCTATGATATCTATAAAAACCCTCAAAATAATTTAAGTCATATTCATCCATTCACGTTTCAGTAATTGCCAGTATATCTGCTTGAAGTTCATCATCATTGATCAGTAACTCTATTTCCTCTATCTTATTATTAATACTTCTAGTGTTTAAGTAAACTATTCTATTTACTTTATTGTCTTTTACTGTCCAATTGCTATTCAGTAAATGACCTCCACCATCCATCCATCCATCATTATCAGTAAAACGACTTCCGCTAAACCGTTGATGAACTCTTCGTAGCTGTTGCCATTATGTTGGAAGATGAAATTTTGTGCAGGGGAGAATGAGGGAATGAGTGCCACAAGCTTCATTGTGGTCCCTGAATTGTGTCTTAACTGTAGCATAAAAGTAACGTCAGGTGTATATATGGTGTCATAGTGTGTAATGAATTCATGCATTATGCCATTAACTCAGTTCGATTCCAGTGATAACATAGAATGCATTCTATTTTTTTTTAACGGTTTGATTCCAGTGATAACATAGAATGCATTCCATTTTTTTTAACTCGATTCGACTCCAGTGATAACATAGAATGCATGCCATTTTTCTACTTTCTGTTGCTCAGGGTTTAATTTCCTAAGCAGTGAAGGTTCAGATTCCTCAGAATGTAGATCCTGGTGCGGCATGACCATAACAGTCCTTTCGCTGTAAAACAAACACATAAGCTATATTCAGTAACTTAACAGTCAAAGTATTGGAACACAAGCTCGATGGTCACTGATTCAAGTCCAGCATCTGTGTGTAATTTTTTTTCTTTAGATTCTTGTGATTTGTTAATGATTCCAGACTCAATGGAAAAAATCTTTGAGTCATACCAGAAATTAATTTTTGTAACTTCTAAAAAGATCGAAATTCAGCAATGAGTCAAAAAATTTCATTTTTAAAAGGCACGCTCTATAGCAATATTTTTGTTTATTATACAAAAAAATCTGCATTTGAATCTAAATGGCATCAAATGCTTACCATTTCTTTTCCATGTATATGTAATCAAGGACTTGGTTTCAAAGGTGGCGCGGCGTTTCAGCTTTCCCACAAATCTTTAGGTCTTAGTGCAACACGACTCTGTGCCATCAAACACCAAGAAACCCCAATATTGTATTAAGTTAGGATGTCTACGGTTCTGGGAAAGTCAGAGTCTGTCCGGACTGCGAAGTCAGAGAAAACATGATTTGAAATTCATTGTTATAATAAATAGCTTATTAAAATAATTTTCATAAAATTATTAAACCCAAATATCTCACAGGAGAAAATGTTTGCCAAATATGTAACTAAAACTTTAAAAAGTGTTTTTTTCTAACCTATAAGTAGTGTTTCATATAAAATGAAATAGAAGGGCGCAATGCCCTGCTGAACCTATTAAGTGTCCTGTCCTTTAACTTCTCCGTCCTTGGGCCCAGGTAACACTCCCCATCCTTGGAAAGTAATGCGCCACCCCCAACCCCCAATGATGATTTAAATTCCCACGTTAGAATCCAAAACGCGTGACGAAATTTGTTGATTTATAAAAATTTTGTACTTCATTATTTCATTTCTGTAATAACACTGATGGTTTTGGCAAAACGAGATTGCTGACGAATATTTGTAAACAAAGCACTGTTGCCAGGTTTGCAGACTTTCAACCATGGACTACTCCGACAAACGTTAGCGGTTCCACCTATTTTTCAGGTCAAATTTTTGTTAAAATCAATTTGTTTGTCTTTAAGCACTAAATTAAGCATGTTTTACATCCCTATTTTATTACTCTTACTTGTCATATAGTATAGGATAATGTTTAACTAAATTATAGTTATAATAATTTAATTATTATTTTGTATGAAGTCAGGATTTTTTAATCTTGCCATCTGGCAACACTGCCATTAGATTGCAATCACACACACTTCCCCTTGCCTTTCGCATATACTTAACTCGGGGGGGGGAATCCAAAAAATGCATACCTGTAAACGAAAACTAAAAAAATTTAAAGAAAGCAGCAGTAGGAACTAAATCAAGACGTTGTTTAAAGGAGTTCATAGCAGTAAAGCTGACGTAACCACATGTTCATTATGAGTATCCGTGTATTTAGAGGGCCAGAAAAAAATGGCCTCTTGTCAGACCATGCGCTAATTTTTTCCTACATGAAACACTACTATAAGGGATTTTAATCATACCAATCTCCTTTTCCTTATATATAGTCATACACCTTTTAAATGAAATAGAAGATAAAACATCAGCTTTGCGATTATAGAGTTAGACTCTCTTATAATGAACTCAAAAAGGGCCAAATGAAAACGTCGTTGTAAATATTTAATTAGTGCAAGTTTTTAGTGTAAAGAAATTCAGTTTTGTATTTGTAAATTCACTGTAATTAAGTCATAAATGGCTTTGGGGTTTGTGTTAGTGGGTTTTTATGCTCTTGAAACTTTTTATTATGCAAATTTTAACGTGTTGTGTGTTGTTTACTGTAATTAGCAACTGGAAATCGATTAAGATTTGGTCTGATCTGAAAAATCTGGGAGTTTGAAATAGAATTTTGGTATTAATGTTTCTTGAGCATTATCCCCATAGTTTTCACATATTTTATTTATAGTACAGCATTGTCTTTGCTGTCATAAAAATTGAACTAACTTTTTTATTTGAAAAGTGAAATGAAATGCTTTTTAAGATGCTATTTTCTTGTCTTAGTTTCCTAATACCATTTTGGATATTAAAAAATCTGTCGAAGCTGCTTTGAAGATGACGAAAGTCAACGTGCTTTTAAATTCCGTTCTCTTGAACCTGTATCGAGACGGAAACGACAGTGTTGCATGGCACAGTGATGACGAAAAGTCCATGGGCACACAACCAACGATTGCATCAGTATCATTAGGAGAAACACGTCGCTTTGAAATGCGGAGAATCCCCAGGGTAATCCTTTTAACTCTTTTAAATTTGTCATGGAATGGTAGAAAGAATGCATTGGTCTACCGTGCAAAAGTAATCTAGATTTGACTCCCGTTTATGCCAAATCATGCTTTTGGTATTTTTTTTCTTACCGATCTGGAAACAGTGTGTACTGCTTCATCTTATTTGACACCAAATGATCTTTGCTGTTCGTGTGTTATAAAAATCCAACTCACTGTTTATACCAAACCATGGACTAGGCTTGGAACGACTGCTATCTGGTGAGGAATGAGTATGGACTATGCTGTTTTCTACGTAAGGGTGATTTGAAGTTTGAGTAATGTTATATGATGTGCGTAACTTCAGATAGTAGTGGAAAATAGACCCTACATCTTTTAAGTCTGAATTCACCATATATGAAAGTTATATCAAGTGCCAAAATTAGTTTATATTTTTTGCTAGATATTTTGTTGTGCATACTTTTTGTTCTGTGAAGCAATTTCATTTTACTAAACTTTTAAATAGGTGAAGAGATCAGATGCTCCACCAGAACTGGTTGTTTATCTTCACCATGGAAGTTTGGTCGTTATGGATGGCGTTATGCAGGCTGATTGGCAGGTAATGGTATACTGAATTACAAGAACAGTTTTTCAAAAATGTACTGAATTGGCTGTCACTTGCCAGATATGGTAACATAGAAATAACCATCTTTCATGCACTTCTTTCAGACTTTTGTGTGAGCTAAAATAGAGTTGATGTAAGAACAAATTCATTCTACTTAATAACCCCAACTTTCACCTTACTTGGAGCAAATTTGCTTGTCCTTGCACTATAAAAATTCAACCAACCCTGCAACTTGCTGCTTTGAAGAGGGAAGTTCCAAATTTAATACACACACACACACATGTATGAAATTATGACTGCAGACTGTCTTTAGTGGTATAGTTGGTAAAGTATCAGCACTGGAATCCCTGCTGGTTTGAGGTTATCTAGAGGTATAGTCAGTGCCAGATTTACATGTAAGCCTGTGCCTTTCAAGGGGCCTAGTATACTGTAAGCGTAGAATCAATGGTTGCAACTAAAACGGCGGATTCTACACATACAATTCTGGCGAATTTAACTGATTTTAAAAAGTCGCCAGAGAGCCCGACGTCTGTTGACATTAAATAATTTTAAAATTTCGGGAAATGGCGCATTGTAGCCATTTGTGAAAACCTTGAATGTGGTGGATGCAAACACTAAATTCACTGTAGTGCCCGAACGGCTAATTTTTGGAAAAAAATTCACTGAACAAAAAATGTTTCTTTTGATGTTCTTCACCTGTTACACATACTTGGCAATTGCCAACTCTTTTCTAGTGTGTTAAAAAAGGCAGTTTTAGGCTTATTTTCACTAAACAGTAACACAGATCAAAATCAGAAAACGGAATTCCGGATTTCTTTGTCTCTGATGTATTATTAGCTCATTCACTTAAATTATGTATCAAAAATTGTATTTAATTCGTGCAATTGGCTACGTAGCAACGTGATAGACGTAAACAGTAGTTACGCTCTACAGCCAAACCGGCCCCTTTGCGGACACGGGGATATGGACAAACATGCCTTATTTGGTGTCCCCAACAACCGCTAGAAGTTTGTGCCGTGAATTTAAAAACACCCTGTATGTATATATTTTCTTTAGGGCTTTCAGCTTATAGGGCCCATAAAAACCTTCATCTGGCACTGGGTATAGTCTTTTTCTTTCTTTTGACTATTCTGAATCGAATAAAGTCCCAGTATAAACAAAAAACATGGGACGTGTAGTGACTCGATTCTTTCACTATCATTCTTGTTGATATTTATGCAAAGATACTCATATATTTCTGTATTTTTCGAAAGGTGTCAAGACGAGCATGACCATGTTTCCCACCAAGGGTTTATCCGCGATTCATAAACTTGGGGGATTAGATTTTTGTGTGTATTTAGATGCGTTTTTAGATTTCATTTGGGCATATATCAAAATCTGGAGGGGTGTTGAGGTGTATAAATCCCTGGTTCACGCAGTCTTTGACAAGTCCTTGAATTTGTTTTGCCAAGCCGGGGCCCTTGAAAAGTACTTGAAAATTGCCAAAAAATGTGATTGGTCCTTGACGAGTTCTTGAATTTTTTCTCAAAAATCTTTT
>QLNU02015360.1:146408481-146426888 GCA_006491805.2 Dysdera silvatica | reverse complement strand
TAGGTACACAATCTCTTTGGAAGGTACCATTTTGAAATTTCAAAAAATTTCTTAAAGGGCACCAAATTGTTTCTAAGCATATCTTGATATTTGCTAGTGATTTATTTTCTATTTAAAAATGCAAAGGATGTTTATATATTAAATCACAGATCAAAGGGGCGTCTCTTTTTCTCCAAAATTACACAAGCTCTAGTTTGAGCTGTAATTAATACGTGGGTGGCAAAAATTATAGTATAATAAATTCCCCCACGAAAACTCACAAAATTCTCGCCCCGGAGGCTTTCTTGTGTTGACCATATTTGGCAATTGTGTTATCCCTGCGGAGGGTAATAATACCTTAACAACATAAGACAGTCACCTTTCACCAAATTATATTTGCCAGGTGGACATTGAATTCATCCTGTGTTGTGCTTACACTGGTGGATTATCAACCATTTACTATTGTTACTTTAATCCTTGCTTATAACTACGAGGGGCAGATCAGAAAGTCTTTGCTCCTATTTTTTATTAGCCAAAATAAGGTACATACAGGTAATTACAAATATACGTACTATTCTACGTACCTTACACTATTTTTCCACATAGTCCCCACACCGGTTCAGACATTTGTCCCATCGCAGCACTAAATTTGAGATGCCCCTGTGGTAGAATTCGTCCGGCTGACTGTGGAACCACCGTCGGACTGCTGTCTTGGCTTCATCGTTGCACGTGAATCGCTGTCCTGCCAGGAACTTCTTCAGCGGACCGAAAACGTGGAAATCACTAGGGGCGAGGTCCGGACTGTATGGTGGGTGGTCCAGACTCTCCCAGTGAAATGACCGGAGCTTGTCGGCGGTTCTGATTGCATACAGTCCGGACCTCGCCCCCTAGTGATTTCCACGTTTTCGGTCCGCTGAAGAAGTTTCTGGCAGGACAGCAATTCACGTGCAACGATGAAGCCAAAACAGCACCAATGGAACTATGTGGGGGAAAGTAGTGTAAGGTACATAGAATAGTACGTATATTTGTAATTACCTGTATATACCTTATTTTGACTCATAAAAAATAGGGGCAAAGACTTTCTGATTCGCCCTTGTATTTCATTTGAAGCGATCTTCCTTAACTTTTAAGATAAAACAATCAAAAATTGAAATTTTCTGTTTACTGTCTTAAGAAGATTCTTCGGGAAGACGCCATTCCCATAATTTGAATGTAGTGGTCGAGAACGCGATATTTTCCGATGTTAATTTGCCTTTTGATTATAGCAGCTTGCAATACTATATAAATGCTCAGCTTCCATTCATTTAATTTCACCATACTTTCAGAAAGAGTCTTAAATTGGATTTTAATCTGCACAGCAGAACTACGCCCCACCACCTCTTTATTCAGATTTTGAGCGTTCAACATTCTTAAGATGCATCCCCCCCCCCCCAAAAAAAAAAAAAAAAAAAACGAATCTTATACTAGCGGATCATGACATTAGATTCCTGGTTCAGATAAGCATTTTAAAAAAATTGCAAATTACTTAGTCTGTGACAAAAGTTTGAGACAGGAATCATTTTAAGTTTCATTTCATTCATTATCTTTATTCTGGCTTTTTCAACTTGCCAAACCGATATTGGGTAACCAGAATATTAATGCACAAAAGTCATAAAAACGGCGTTGAAAAAAAAAATACTTTTCATTTAAAAATGCACCAAGTAAATATCGTCAGTTATAAATATATAAATATATCAAAGCATGTTGTTTTACCTAAAATGTATTAAATATATTTTTATATAATAATTTATCATTAAAAGCTAAATAGCTTTTTTTTGGCTAAACCTTTGTAACGCAATATATGCATATATATATATATATATATCATCATCATCATATTCAACCATTATCTATCCACTGCTGGATGAAGGTCTCTCCAAATGCTTTCCACACAAGTCTATCCTGGGCCATTCGTTTCCACGTCACCCCAACCTGTTTTCTTATTTCATCCACCCATCTAGTTTGAGGACGTTTTCTAGGTCTTCGGTGGTCTCTTGGAATCCAGTTCAGAATTTCTGTTGTCCATCGTTGATCAGTTCTTCTTGCAATATGCCCAGCCCATCGCCATTTCAGCCCTTTTACTTTAACAATGATGTCCTCTACTCTAGTTTGCTCTCTCACCCAAGTGTTTCTTTTTCGATCTCTCCTAGTTATTCCAAGCATGCACCTCTCCATGCTCCTTTGCGTTGTCTGTAACTTTCGTATTGCTCCAACTGTTAGACTCCATGTCTCTGATCCATAAGAGAGGACTGGCAATACACACTGGTTGAAGACTTTTCTTTTTAGACATAAAGGCAATTTCCCCTTCAGGATAAAACTGTTTCTTCCAAATGCACTCCAGCCAAGTTTAATACGTCTGTTGAGTTCTTTCATAATGTTGCCATCCATTGAAATCAGCTGGCCAAGGTAAATATATGAATCAGCAATTTCTAGCTCAATGTTGTCAACTTGTATTTTTGTTTCCTCTACGAAATTATTGAACATGATCTTAGTTTTTTGTAGGTTCATCTTGAGTCCAACTTCTTTACTTCTAGTTGAGAGCTCCTGTACCATGTCTTGGAGTTCTGATGGGTTCGTTGAAAAAATAACAATGTCATCAGCAAACCGCAAATGATTTAAATATTCACCATTTATTTTTATTCCCCTGTTATTCCAATTTATCTGCTGAAAAATCATCTGTAAAGCTGAAGTAAAAAGTTTTGGAGAAATGGTATCTCCCTGCCTCACACCTTTACCAATTTTGATAGCTTCGGTATCTTTATGTAACCGAAATTTTGCACTTGCATTTTTATACACACGTTTCACCATGTCAATGTACACATCCTCAATGTCTGTTGATCTTAAAGAGTTGATGACTGCTGATGTTTTAATAGAGTCAAAGGCCTTCTCATAGTCAATAAATGCCACACACAATGGAAGTTCATATTCATGTGTTCTTTCAATTAATTCTCTTAATACTTGAATATGGTCCACTGTACTGAATCCACTTCGAAATCCAGCTTGTTCTCTTGGTTGAGCTGCATCTAATTTTTTCTGCAGGCGATGTGTTAGCACTTTTGTGAAGATTTTATAAATAGCAGGTAACAAGCTAATTGGTCGGTAATTTTTCAAATCCTCTTTATCACCTTTTTTATGCAAAAGAATTACTGTTGCAGAATCCCATTGGTTTGGTATGTTACCGCTGTTAAGACATTTGGTAAAGAATTTTGCAAGTATGTCTTCTACATATTCTCCAGCTTCTTTTAGGATATCTAATGTAATACCATCATCACCAGGGGCTCTTCCTTTCTTCATATTTTTTATTGCAAATGAAACTTCTTCTTTTAAGATTTTAGGAGCTGTTCCTTCGACTATTTCAATGTCTTCGTTTAATCCACTGTTACTTTCGTATAGATTTTTGTAGAATTCTTCAACTCTTCTAAGTATTTCTTCCCTATTTCTTGTTACGGTGCCATCCTCTCCTTTTAATGCAATGATGTGTTTCTTCCCAACAGATAAACTTCCTTTAACAACCCTAAGGCTCTTGTTATTTTCAATGGCTTTCCTTACTAGCTCACAGTTGAATTTTCTTATGTCTTCTTTCATGCTTTTGCGCAGAGTTTTACAAAGTTCTATGTACTCAATCCTGGAACTGGTATTTCGATTGTCCACCTTCATATCTCTTCGCCTTTTCATGAGCTGTTTCGTCTTCTCAGATAATTTGCTATTGTGCTTTTTACAGGTTACACCACCAATTTCCCCAGCAGTTTCAACTATTGTCTTAACAATGTTTTCATTTGCTTCTGAGATATCACTTTCATCAATAAGTCCTTCCAGTGCAGAAAAGCGATTTTTTAATTCCAACTTGAATGCCTCGGTATTTACTTTCAGTTTCATTAGATCCACCCTCTTACTTACTTGTTTCCTAATGAGCTTCTGTCGTTCTAATTTAGTATTTAAGTGCACTTTACATCTCACCATTCGATGATCACTTCCAGTATTAAATCTGTTCAGTACACTGCAATCTTCAATAATTGATTTCTTGTTTGCCAGGATATAGTCAATTTCACTAGTTCCCCCATTTGGGTGTTTCCATGTCCATTTTCTTTGCGGTTTCTTCTTAAAAAATGAATTCATGATGCTAAGGTTTTCAGCTTCTGCAAATTCGATGAGTTGATCGCCACGTTCATTCCTTTCCCCATATCCGTATTTACCAACCGATGTCTCTCCTTGTTCCTGTTGTCCAATTCTTGCATTGAAATCCCCCATGATGAGCTTGATATGTTGTTTCCCTTTGGTGTGTAACTCTTTGATTTCTTCATAAAATTCTTCAACCTCTTCGTCGGTATGGCTTGATGTTGGTGCATATACCTGTACTATTTGAAGTTGGTATCGCTGGGTTAGTTGAACAACAAGCCTCGCTGCTCGATCTGATGTACTTTCAACTTCCAGAAGACAGTCTTTAATTCTTTTGTTGATTAAGAAGCCAACACCACTTGTTCTTCCAGTTTCCGTTCCTCTATAGTAAAACAAATGTCCGCTTTTCAGTTCCACCAACTCTTCACCTTTTCTTCTAATTTCACTGAGTCCTACAATGTCCCATTTGATCTTGTCTAGTTCCTCTTCCAATTCCTGAAGTTTTGCTTCAGAAGCAAGGGATCGTCCATTAAACGTAGCCAAGGTCAATAACAAACGGCAGCCTGGGCCATTCCAGTGATTCTTAGCACCCCCTGCTTTCATGCCACACTGACCGCTGCCTTGATCAGGAGCACTCCAGCACCTGGAGACTAGGGGCCATGGTTTCTGGTGTGTCAACATAATGGAGGAATTAGCCATAATTTCACCACGCTGGCTAAACGGGTTGGTGAATTAGCCCTCCCCTTCCGCCTTTCTATCCGTGTAGCAAATATTAATTTGCCACATAAATAGAAAGCTCAGCCTGCACCACTTGAAGGCGGGGTAGGACACTAGGTTACTGGCCTGGCCGGTTCCACACATCGTCACATACGTTCAGCGTGTGGGTCTCCTTCCAGTTAGATACCAGCAACCCTTTTGCAGGCCATATATATATATATATATATATATATGTTGTGTCTTCTATAAGAAATTTACCAGCGATGCATTCCAATATTTTAAACAGAACACATGTCTATTAGTCACCGTTTCATGAGGTAAGATTCTGGCGTAAAGCGTATACTGTAAATTCAAAACTCGTCCAGATTTTATAATTTTCGGATGTTGAGTTCAATTTTAAAGGCAATGAAAACAGCTAAAGTAAATACGCGTAATGAGTTTGCCACAGTTGGAAACCGTTCATTTTATTTTATATTTTACCTAAAGATTAAAAAAAATCCTTATTAACTAAAAATGTAATAATAATAATATTATTTTACACCTATAAATTCTATGAAAAATAAACGACGACGAAAGGGGGCCCATTCCCTCTCTACCTCCTTGCGGGGGTTGAGGGGGTTATCAGTACGCCACTGACTGGAGAGATGAAATAGAATCTGAAGAAGTATATTTATTTAAATTCAAATTTGATTCCAATAAACATTAGTCCTCCAACAGAAATTAAAACAACACTCGCTGAAAGTTCCAAGTCATATTTTGGTTAACAGACACGTATACGATATTTTTATAGATTAATTAAAAGGCAACGTAAAATTTGTATAAGTTAATTTTTATAAGTAAAATTTGTAAATTACGTAAAAAGAATAGTTCAAAAAGAATGTAGCATTAGTTGAATAAATTTAATAAATTATAATACAATACACATTTATTACATAAAAGTCCAGGAAATTTTTATTCTCAGACTAGTTTAAAATCGGCAGCATGTTTTAATTTCCATTTTCTTGAACTTTGTCTCTATCGGTAGATGTAGGCAGCACAATAGATACAAAATCGACGCATGGCTACCGAAATGTCTCAGCATGATTTCCTCAGCATAGGCAAACGGCAGAAAGTTCATAAGAGAGGGTTATAAGCTCAATGATTTTGTTTGTTTTGTTTTTGGTTTTACGGCTCCGCGACACAGCGGCCGCCGCAGGACCTACAGTTTTCCGAGGAATCCGAACCTCTTAAGGCCTGGGGAACCAAACCCCGGACTACAGTGAGCAGTGCGATCTTTTATGAGATTATAAGCTCAATGAAGGGTTACAAAGCTACATCTCCTATTCCTGTGATAAATATACAAAAATTCATTGCAATGAGGGATTACAACTCCCATCGACACCCCCTGCATGTTTCTCAGGACACTCATAATATAAGCCCTACCCCTCAAAATATGCCCTAGTTAAGATCGTCGAGTTAAGATGCATTTATTACTAGTGATGGGCTATTGCGAAATATTTTTAAAATCGGAAGGATTGGAATCGAAATAAATTTGCAGTCGAGTTAATGATGCATTCGTCCTTGAACTTAAAATCCAGGAGTTCAATTAAAATCGAGAGTCAGCAGACTTTCTGACACTGTCTGCCTGTATTTACTGCGAGTTACCTATTATGGCACATTCAAATTAACAAAAAATAAGCATAAATAATATATCCTTACCATGTTAAAGGTATGATACAAGATATGGTAGAACACATCCTAAAAAAAATACCTAGATTGCCTTCGCTTAGAGCGCCATCTACAGGCGCGAACTATAAGTAATATACCTCACTTACGGTTTATAAAAGTTTTAAAATCAAGTTTTCGCTCATGTACTTGAAAGAATAAAAAGAACATGAGCTATATGATTTATTCTTGTCACAAAAAAGGCAAAGTTATAGTGCAAATTGAGATAGAACTTTTATTTTAGAAAATTGAATAAAATTTTATTGTATGGCGCCATCTATGAACAAATTTTAAACTATAATGTTTTTCCATGCACACGTGATAGTTTTTTCCACTTATTTTTACAAAAATGCACTAGTAGACAGAGGCGTAGCCAGGGGGTGGTTTTGGAGGTTGTAACCCCCCATCGCAATGAAATTTTGTATATTTAACATAGGAATATATGAGTTGTAGCTCTGTAACCTGGCCAAGCCTATAACCTCCTTTTATGAATTCTGCCTACACTCACTGCTGGCGGATCCAGGATTATATCATAGAAGATAAAACGAAAGGCGCATCGGACACTGCATTAAAATAGGAATCGGAGACAAAACCCCCCCCCCCCTCTCCAGCCACCTTGAAAGATTTCTGGATCTGACATTGGTGACGACGAATCATTTCGAATCTTTGCATTTACGTAAAAAAAACATTGCATAATTAATTGTTATTGTGCTTTCATTAGAACGCTGCGATCGTCGTTTAAAAAGTCAATCATTGGGCATAAAATTATATTTTTGCACATTTTTAATTGCGCATATATATTTGCTAAGTTGCAAATCTGGGAAAAACTGTAATACTTAAAATAAATGTGAGAAGCAGTAGCGTAGCAATTCAAAACTCATGAAGGGACTCAAGTGGCTTTAAAAAAGATTATGTGACACGGCCTTAAAGAAAACAAAGCGTTTCAATATCTAATGGGGGCTTGAGCCCCCTTTCCTACACCACTGATGAAAAGTAAAGTTATCAAAACAATGTGGTATCAACTGTTAGTAACTATGAGTGAAATAGATGACAACTATTTTGTACATGAATCTATAAAAAAAATGTAGGTTGTTGTTCTTGAAAAAATATATCTCCTCTAAACCCGCCCTAATGCGTCGTTTGGAGAAAAATGAATATAAGACCGGGTCTTATTTTTGGAGAAACGCAATACTTATGTTTCTTGCTAATCGTTCTGGAAGAACTGAACGGAAGACTGATCTTTAAAAGAAAATTACTCAATTATACGAGTATTGACATGTGATTGTAAAAGAAGAGATTAGATTATTGAGGAAAAGAGGGATAAATCTGTGCTTCTGTTCTTGAAATGAATATTTAATTTAATGAAACTCGCACATAAAAACATTAATATACAGCTTCAAAAAGTAAGTACAGTGAAACCCCTCTTAACGGACACCCCTCAGATACAATCACCCCACGTTTATGGTCAGATAAAAACAGAATCAATTCTACAGGGCACTCAAAGTCTGCGGCGAGGACAGGCGCCAGCCTAAAAGAGGACCAAGCAAAGAAAGCAGGTGCCCGTTCATATGGCACCACAGTAAGTTTTTTGGTACTGTGCAGGAATTACATTCTTTCTTTTTATCTGCCCTTAAACGGTAGTAAATTCTTTCTAAAACATTTTAAATTTATCATTAAAGCAACTTTCTGAAAACTGATGGGAAAGTAAAATCGAAGCAATTCGGCCTCTACATCGGCTGAGAGAAATTTATGATACGCTCTATGGATAATGACAATTTTAATAAAGAAACCCAATAGAAGGCAAAAAATTCATGACTAAAATAAGATATTACACTTTTATTTGCACCGCAATCGTTTGGCATGATATACTTATTTAATAGAATAAATCCTATCAGCAAACAACTGCAAGAGAAAATCATGAATATTTCACTCGCCTCTTACCATAATTTAAAAACTTTCATATCAGAGTATAGAACGTAGTCAAATTATAAGAATATTCTTGAAGCAGCAAAGACACTAAGTGAAGATGGAGATGGAGAAACACAAATTAAACCACCAGTTGAAGTTCTTACTAGCAAAAAGGCAGGTCAGTTTCATTATGAACATCCTAATGAATCACCGCAAATGCTAGAAGATAAGTTTAGAATTAATGTTTTTTGCACAATTTTGGATACAACCCGATAATAATAATAATAATTTTATTCAACCCGATATACAATATTTCGTGATACATAGCTTGAGCAGTATAAAAATTAAAGGAATGTAAGAGAAGATCTATATTAAATTATTTTAAGTTTTGAGGTTAGAAATGGAAGAGAATATAAAAGCCGAAGCTTGTTACGGGATTCTCCTCCAGAATGCGGTGATGTTGACAAGAAAAGGGTAGATTTTTATAATTCTTAAATTATGCTTCTTTTGAAAGAGTAGGTTCGGTCTATATCTTTGGGAGAGAGATGTAGAAACCTTATTATACCTTAAAAACAGATTGAACGCCATTTTTACAAATTAATAAATGAGAAGTATCAGTGTTGTTTAGGATTTTCATGGGCCTCATTTGAGAAAATTGCAATACACATATGGATAAAATTTGTAAAATTATCCGTTTATCAAAATTCGAGCCAGAAGAATATCTAAGGGTCAGCATGTGTAATTAGAAATTTTGAGTTATAAAGGTTAGTACAACAAATGTTAATTAACAAGTTAGTTGTACTATTAAGAGTTACATATATGAAATTATACTATTGTATAAGAGATTATATACTATAAGAACATTCTCCTTCATCTAAAATTTTAATGGTTGTGACATAGATATTGATTTTAGTATACATCTACTTACATCATCCTGCCAGCATACGTTTTTCTTTAATTAAGAAACATAAAATCACATTGCTTAAAGAATTTTTTTAAAACATGTTTGTAGCAAAAACTAATTCTCTCCGTAAATCGATCGTTTCCAGCTAACTCTGCTGTGATTGTTAACTGCGATTTCCTAATGATTCCACCGTACCCAAAAGCCTTTTTAATTTCGTTCCGACCAATCGATTGCACAAATGGTCGATTTTTGAAATACCCTCTCATGCTTCATGAAAAAAAAATTCATCAATAAAATGATCGACTGAAAAGATAAGAATATATCCAATGTCCTTATAATTATAATAATTCGCTGTACAAGTTTACGTAAAACCCTGTTTAATATAGATTTTTGTGAACTGGTATGTCGTTTTACAATTGTTGCGACAGAGATACGTTCTGTTTTCAACAGAATATTTTTCCAAATTGCTTTTGTGTAAATTGTATGGAAATATATTGCTGCTAGTGCACATCGCTCATTTATTTATCTATTTATACTATGTTTAATGTTAAATGCATTTATCAAGTAATACTACTACCATCGGCCTTTAAGATGGAAATTATTTGCATTTAATATCAATATTTGTTCTTAGCTAGGACGTCAGCTTCGTTTGACTCTGCTGAGTAAAATAAAAAGTGGTTCAGGCACCGCAACACTATTCACTAACTTGTCCATTGTGAAGCTTTATATTTGCTCGCAGGGGAGAGTTGTTTAGCTATCCGTAGCTCAATGGGTAGAGCATTTCACAGGCAATGAACGTTTGTAGGATCGTGCCCCACAGGACGCACGAAAATTTCATTTTCTCTGCGAGTGATTTATCAAGAATTTATCATGTTTAATATATTTATTTTTCAGTGGTTAGCATTTTACACTGAAATAAAAATAATTTTATTGTAGTTATGATAGTCTATATGCTGCGATAAAATTGTACAAAAAAAAGTAAATTTACCATATGTTGAATATATCTATACACATATATGTAGTTCCCTTTTTTTTATAAAAAAAACTTCGATACATTCTCATTTCAGTTCTGGCATGGAGTTTATCGTACAGATGTTGAATGTCACTTTGGAGTATAAAGTTCCAAACATTCTCAAGCTGGACACGTAAATCGGGGATATTCGTTGCTGATTGTGGAGACAAGATAAGCCGTTGTCCCATAAAATCTCACACGTGTTCAATGGGAGAGAATTCCAGTGAACGTGCAAGTCATAGAAGTTGGCTCACACACTAAAATGCATATTGCGTTGAACGTGGCGTATGAGGAAGTGCATTGTCGTGTTGGAAAATATTATTATCGACTGACCTTATAAATGACACAACAACTAGCTGAATGTAAGGTATTATTACCCTTCTCAGGGATAACACAATTGCCAAATAATGGTCAACACACAAAGCCACTGAGGTGAGGTTTTTTTTTTGTGAGTTTCGTGGGGGAATTTATTATACTTAATAATTTTCGACACCCACGTAGAAGCTCAAGCTAGAGCTTTATAGATATAGGAGAAAAAGAGACGCCGTCCTACTCTAGAGTCGAACCAGGGTTCCTCCGTTTAGCCCGGAGTGTCTTGGACCGCTAGACGAATGAGGACAGGAAACAACGCTCTCTTTCTCCGTATATAAGCATGTAAGATATTATTACCTTCACAGGGATAACACAATTGCCAAATATGGTCAACACACAAAGCCACCGGGATGAGATTTTTGTGAGTTTTTCGTGTGAGAACTTATACTTAACAATTTTCAACACCCACTTATAAGAAGCCAAAGTTAGAGCTTTTTAGGTATAGGAGAAAAAAAGACGCATTCCCCGTCCTAGAGTCGAAGTAGAGTCCCTCCGTTGAGCCCACAGTGCCTTGACCGCTAGACCAACGAGGACAGGAACAACGCTCTCTTTCTCCGTATATAAGGACGTAAGGTATTATTACCCTTCGCAGCGGGATCTCCGTTGTGACGATCTATCTACCCTTTACGTTTTTTTATTTTAGCTGTTTGAACTATGCTTGTTTCTACAGGTATTTGCTAATTAAATAACAATGTGAAACCTTAATTTAGGAAGGAAAAAAAAATCACATACAATCATTCACCTTTGCTTACGTGTGAGCGATGCCATGCAGGTTTAAATTCAAGGGAACTAAAACATTTTGCACGCATTTTGAAAATAGTTATGATGGCGTGTGAAAGACAGATGTCCTTCGTTCTTTTCTGTAAAAAAAAGATTAAAAAATGAGAAGTTATTAATATCTGCAATCAATTTATTTGCTATGTTTTTTTTTGTTTTTGTTTATAAACACCCCTTTATAATATTTTATCCACATTTTCTTATTGCTAAGATTTTTAAGTAAGAAAAGCAGAAAATAATTTATGATCTAAACGTATGGACTAATCGATGAAAATAGGTGCATGAGATAAATTTGACATTTGTAGTTTCCTTTCAATAATTCGGCAGACTTCGAACTCAATGGGAATATTTCATGGAGTATTCGTCATCAATCGTAAGTTAAAACAAAAAAAAAACTCTGTTAATACTATTTAAAATATTGCTGAATAAATAAGTTGAAAAATAACTAAAAAAAAACCACTTGAATAAAGATGTAGTAGAAATGTGTATTTGCTTGAAGTCACTGATTTTATCATTATAGTTATCCTTGGTTAACTGAAATTTATATGACAAAAATGTTTACTCTCCCAATTTTTTATTTACGAAATACTTTTTATAAATTGCGTGAGAGAAAAGGAAAAATTACACATGCTTGTATCGTTAAAGTTAATTAAATAATATTATCACCCTTCCAATAATTGAAGCGAATTTCTACAAATTCCAGTTCAGAATCTAAGACGAGAGATTGAGCAGTGTTGCCAATCTTTTCAAGTATATATCTAGAAATATGCGTCAACATACAGCTAAAAAACTATCTAGATTTTTCTATCAGGTACCTAAAATATGAGATAGGGAGTATTTTATATTTTAATAATATAATAATAAGTTTTATTTATTTTTCACTTGTACAGTACAAATATTATACATTACGTTATTTCTACTTTAAATACATGCAAACCATTTGACCATACAAGGAAAGTTCCGAGGAAAATATCTTCTTGGATGTAATAAACCTAGGACCTCGAATAAATTAATCAAAGATAATCATGTTAATAGCACCAAGTTAAATACAAAAATTAATCTATTTGATAATCCAGCAGGTCGTTATTATAAATTTAATCTGTTGCAAGACCAATGTTGAGATCAAGTACTCTCTTAATTTATTTTTAAATTTTTTAATTCCATTTAATTTTTTATATCCTCAGGTAATTTATTCAAGAGGTTAGAACCCTTGAAATTAATGTTACTTCTCCCTGTTTCAGTTCTTATTTTCGGCAAGATTGTCATTATATTTTCGGCAAACATTTCTTTCTCTTTCATTATATTTAATTTTTATTAACTCCATGTGCTTGTTTTCTTTAATTATTTAAAACATTTTAATCAAAATACAGTATTCGTGTATTAATTCAAATGGTATGATATTGTATTTAATTAACATATTTTTCCAGTTCATTCTATTATTCTTGTTAATCAGTTTCATTACTTTTTTCTGTATATTTTTCAATATATTTCCATTAACTATGCCAACATCTCGCCATATACAGTTGCAATACATAAGATGATTCTATATCATGGGGTAATAAAGGTCAATATTAATTTTATCTGTCAAAATATTACCCATTCTTCTTAATATTCCTATACTTTTACTTGCATTTTTTAACACAGTATTTATTTATTCATTCCAATTTATCTGTTAGTTGAATTCCTAAAAATTCTAATTGTTGTACCACTTCAATTTGTTTATTGTTACTAATTAAGACTGAATTATTGTATATGTCGATATTAATATTTTTGCTTCTACTTCAGAAAATCATTACTTTAGATATATCTACATTTGATTTACACAAAACCATTTCTCATATTTTTTTATTTCACTGATACGTATTTCCATTAATCTTTTTAGGTCTTTACCTGTAACTATGATACTTATGTCATCTGCAAAAAATGTTATATGACCCATATCTGCAACATTAAATATATCGTTTATGTATATGGAGTACAATAGTGGTTCCAAATTGGACCCTGTGGTACTCCGTAGTTATTACTCAATTTGTTTTCTATTATTTAAATAAATGCTTGATAATTTATTAATTTTGCCTCTTAATCCATAATTATTTAATTTTTTTATTAATATTTTTCTATTTAATACATTGAACACCTTACTCAAATCACAGAATATCCCTATACTATATTCCCTATTTTCGATTGCTTAATGTATTTTATTAATTGTTCTAAGTAATGCTGCTTCTGTTGATTTTCCTTTTCTAAATCCATATTAATATATATTCATTAAATTATACTTTTATCAATAAATTTTTTTATTCAATTGTAAAGTATTTTTTCAAATAATTTCGCAAAAACTGATGTCACTGCTATTGGTCTATAATTTTCTTTACAGTCTATTTTACCCTTTTTATAAATAGGTATAATTTTAGATATCTTCATTTCATCAGGAATTTCTTCCTTATCTATAATATTATTAAATACAATCAATAAGGGCACAACCAACAATTCCGCACTTTCCTTCACAATTTTTCGGTGAATCTCATCAACACATTCTCCTTTTTTTACTATTAAGTTTTCTTATTTCATTTAATAATTCAAAATACATTATTTGCTCAACATACATAGTTTTATCATGATTTTTGCTCATATATTCTTTAAAGACATTCTCAATATATCTTTCTCTATCTATTATTTTTTCAGATATTTCAATAAAAATTTTTTTGAAGCAATTTGCCATTTCCCCCTTTACCGTTATAATTCTATTATCATCTTTTTATTAATTTTATTTCTTTATTTTTATTATCTCTACACAATAATTTATTTATAAACTTTCAATTATTTTTATTATCTACATTAATCAAGTTTTCATCTAAATATCTTTTTTTGTGCCAAACAATCGATCAAGTTATACACTTTCTTCATTTTTTGAATCTTTCTCAATAAATCAATTTTTTTGTCCTTATAAATCTCTTAAATAAATTATTCGTTTTCTTTATATTGTTTTTGATTCTGTTGTTTATCCAGTCCTTATTATTTATTTTAACTTTAATATATTTCGAATTAAAATTTTTTCATATAATTCTTTAATTTTTCTTAAAAATATATCATATTTGTTATTATGATTTAATTCTATGTCCCAATCAATTGATCTCAAATCTTCCTTAAATTTATTAATATTTCTTGTACTCAGGTTTCTAATTCTCATTTTATTATCATTTGTTTACAAACTTTTCATATATCCCTACTATAATAGCCCTATGATCGCTTATTTGATAATCTAAGACACAAGATTTATATTCCCTAATATTTGTAAAACACACATCAATTATTGTAGATGAATTTGTAGTTATTCACTCGTGGAATCTTTTATTACATTTTTTAGTCCCATTATTTTCATTGTATGTAGTAAATTGTTTTTTATACTTGATTCTTTGTCAATATATTTAAATCTCCAATTAATAAAATGTTTCCATTTTGCAATTTCTCCCATTTCTCGTATAACCAATTAGTTAAACTATTTACATTACTACCAGGTTTTCTGTATATGACTCCTATTCTTAATTTCCCTCTTTTTACTCCTATTATTTCCCAATCCTCAGTTAATTGACTAATTTTGCCCCATTTTCCAAAACTTTCGTGTTTGTTGTTAATGTAAATGGGTACTCCACCTCCTCTTTTTTTTTCGCATTACATGATACTCATACCAACCTGGAAACTCCATATGATCATGTTCTTTTGACCAAGTTTCTGTAATTGCTAATAAATCTATTTTGTAATATTTGTTATCCATTAGTAACTCTATTTCATCCACTTTGTTATTTATACTCCTGGCATTGATGTGTAATATTCTTAGTAAATCTTTATCATTTAGGCACTCAATATTCCCACTATTATAAATGTTATTTATATTATTTACTCCATCCTTATTAAAGCATTGTTTACATATATTACATATTTTATACATATTACATTTCTGACACTTATTGCATTTTTTACACTTATTAAATTTTTTACACACATCACATTTTTTATACATATTACATTTTTCACACATATTACATTTTTTAGATATAACACATTTTACATATATATTGCTTGCATTATTTGATTCATCATTATCATTATTACATTTATTACACTTTGTATTTTCTAACATCTGTATAATAGCATCATCAATATCATCACTCCAATTATCTATATCACTTATACTGTCTACAGATTGACCATTTGTGTTCACATTATTGTATTCTGTACCTATATCATGATTTATCAGACCTTTAGTTAAACCATCATCAATTAATTCACCTTTCATTTCAAGAATATCTATAATTTCGCAAGCATTATCAAATCCAGTATTTTCATCCACATTAAATAAATTTTCCATTGTGCTCACCGCATTTTGATTGCTATTAATTGAATTACACAAATTATTTACATAATTTTCCATACTTCTTTGTGTCTCGTTAATTTTATCTATTCTACGGTTAATGTCATTATCATGGGAATATTCATTAACAAAATTTAACATCAAATCGAAATTTTTAACTATGTTATTATCAAAATTACTAGCACGTTCATTATCAATATTATTAACATCATTTAACAACATTCCATAATTGCTTTTATTATTTGACTCCAAGTCGATACAATCAACAATGTTTTTATCACCGATATTTTTAAATCACAAATTAGTAATACCATCAGTATCAACCCCAAAACCACTCTCAATAATAGTCCCATTATTTCCAGTTATAAATTGTCATTGTAGTTTGTCGATGTCAGAGTAGTTATTAATTACGATAACATCACTGTTATCATTTTTTCTTATTTTTATTTTGTCATTTGTTGTCCAGAGATATTTCCAATCATATTCCTTTTTCTTTCTCCATACCTCTGTAAATAATCTTCTCCTGAAGGGACAAGGATGTTCATTAATATAAATAATGTTATTTATATTACCATTATAGTACCATTTTCATTAGTTTCATTTTCGATAATTTCATGTGCTCTTATTTTAATTCTTTTCTTTTTTAACATCAATTCATTTTTTGTTTTTCCGTTTAAACCTGTCACTACAATTTGATTATTTTTGTTCAGTCACATGCCTGTTCTGTGGGGTGTCTCTATTTGATCTAAATTTATATTCATATCCAATTTTTTACATAACTTTGATTCTAAATCTTCACAGTTTTCATTATCCTTATATGTAAGTCCAGTAAATACAATTTATATAACTATATATAATTTATAAACATTAAATTATTAAGACAATACAATGTCAATAATATCTTAAACATTTTTATTAGATAGAAAAAGTCAAACGTACTTAGATCATACGGGAACCTAACTAGTAAGTCATATTCAGAGAATTTTTGTAACAACGTTAGAACGTATCAACAATATTTATAAATAAAAATCAACGCGAACAAATCGGCCGCCCTTCTTCGGGATTGCACGAAGCTAAAGTGTCAACAGTCAGCATAGCCGTATATAGGGAGAGTTCGGTCATGTATTGTTTCACGCTGCTTGATTGGTTAACGGGGGCACGTGACAGACAGCGGCCAGTATGGCTCAATCATCATGCCTCTCACAAGGGCGGTCTCCTGACTGTCATAGGCCGAATTTAACAAAATTAATTTAGGTGAAAGTGTATATTATAAAAAATCTATACTATAAAAATTAGTGACCAAATCCCCTTAGAAAACCTGAAATTAAATTTTAAAGATTCGCTAAAATAACGCCAAATGTAATCTTTTAGCGGCATTTGGCGATAATTCTTTTCAGTTAGCCGAAAATTTTAAACGAACGAATGTCATAATACCATCAGGGTGATATAATCTGCTTCGAAACTTTAAAAACACATTTACAGTTGTTTACCAGTTTCAAACATATTGGATTTTGTTTAAGTTGTAAAAAAAATTTTAAGTCAGAATTTAATATTGTTCGTATTTTATTTGTGAAAGTTATAGCAGAAAATGTTTTAGTTTAGTTTTTATATTTACTTCGCCAGTTGCGACTTTTCAATTTGGATTAAGTAATCATTTTATTATTTTTATTTCTGAGGTTTTAGTTAATACAGGGTTTGTCCCAGAAGTTCCCGGAATGATTTTTTGTAGTTGGCAACGCTGGCTGACGGGGCGGAGCTTCGGGCGGAGAAGTTGGTGGGGGATCTGAGCTTGGAAACGAGACCGGTATCAGTCGCCTGCGGGCAGTTGTTGAGGCAGGGTCACGCTCCGCGCAGAGGTATCTACTGCACCCTCGTCGATCAAAAAATGGACCAGTTTTTGGAGCAGCGTTATGCAATCAAATTTTGTGTGAAACTGGGTAAAAACGGGGCGGAGACACTCGAAATGCTTCGGAAAGCCTACGGTGACGGGGCGATGAAAAAAAGCCAAACTTTCATGTGGCACAAGCGGTTCCGGGAAGGTCGGGAGTCCGTCAACGACGACGACCGCTCTGGACGCCCGTCGACATCACAAACGGACGACTCGGTGCAAAAAGTGCGTCAAGTTTTGGACAATGACCGACGATTAAGTGTTCGGGTGATTGCAGAGGAGTGTGGAATACCCAAAACAATCGTTCATCGCATTTTAACGGAGGATCTTCAAATGAGGAAAGTCTGCTCGAAAATGGTGCCAAAAGTCCTGACGAGTGAGATGAAGGAGCAGCGTTTGTTGAAGTGCCAGGAATTGCATGAACGCTACGAAACGGACCCAGAATTTTTGGACAGAGTGATCACAGGGGACGAGACGTGGATTTTTCAGTACGATCCCGAATCAAAGCGCCAGAGCAGCGAGTGGCACACCAAGGAGTCTCCTCGCCCGAAAAAAGCAAGGATGAGCAAATCGCGAATCAAGGCAATGCTCATTGTGTGTTTTGACAGAAAAGGTGTGG
>QLNU02015360.1:146390648-146404551 GCA_006491805.2 Dysdera silvatica | reverse complement strand
ATTTATATTTACTATAGGAAATACAAAATATAAAATATGCAAAGGCAGAAAGTGCTACTCGCGGCTCTGGAAAAAGGTCTTGACTGATGGTCCCTGACTGACTCACTGATCACTGACTAGGTGGTACACCCACACATTCATTTCTCTTGCTTTCAAACCGGCCAGAAAATTGTCAATCTCCTTCTTTTGTATTTCTCCAACTGCACTGTTTCTCACGAATGGTCGTAAAACCTTCACCTTCTGCTTCCAATTGCATGCAGAATGTTATCAGCTTCCAGCATCAAAACATCAGTGATACTGTCCCCAGTCTGCACAGAAATGGCTAAAGAGCCTTGGGACATAAGAGGAGATAGCAGAGAACATAATTAAAAAAAACCAAGGATTGTAGACCGTTTACTTTCCAAATTAGTAATGTTCACATGGTGCATGAATCCAGAGGGTGGGGTCATTTCTCCCCCTCCTCCCCGGTCTACTCAAAATGCGAACATCCTAGAAAAATTGAGATGCTTCCAGTTTTTTTTCCATAAAATGTGAACCCATTGCTATTTGAAATTCACATATTTGTGTAACACTTTTCTGGCATGACTTTAGAATAAGAAACTTCATCTTTGTTTCCGTATGTATGTTGTAGTTATATAAAAAAGACTCCCAGCTAAGAAACGCTGACGGTCCTCCTTGTTATATTCTGTTACAATGAAAGTTACAGGCCCCTAAAATATGGGGAGGTGGGGTAGGACTTGGGGCCATGCGCGGATCCAGGTGGTCGGATCCGGACACGGTTATCACCCGGTATCATAGACGAAGAGTTATATGGGTCCGCTGGGCCCCGGCCGCGTGTTTCCATTCCCGGATCGATTCAGACACTTGGCGTCGAGGGGAGAAAACTTGCAATGACGTCAACGTTTTTAACGGCGCCAAGGTTGCCGCTTGCCGCTCGCATACCTTTATACTGATTCAGACAGCGCACATCGAATGTGATCGAAACGGCACGAGTCGCTTCGCTACTCGTGCCGTTTCGATCACATTCGTTCATGGAGCATAAATATTATGAGGGGAGGGGGGGGAGTGTAAAGCTTCATCTCCTCATAATAAATTGTTTAAACCACGTGTGTCCGTTTTTTTTAGAGGGTTCATTGTAATATCAGAGGTAATTGTAAATCTAAACCAGATTCCCTGAACATACCAGAAAATTCCCTGAAAAGTTACGTAATATTTTTGGTAAAAACACTGATTTCCAAAAGAATATAAAAAATTATAGGAAACAAAACACAATTTTTGTAATTTTTAGAAACGAAATCCACAAATAGAAAAGTTGAAATTCTCGTAATTTATAGAAATCTCTGAACACAACCACCCCTGTAATATGAATAACAAACTACATATGTTTAAAGAACCTGGTACTAGTTATTAATTCATTCCATTGAAGCATGCAAGCATCATTTACACTTAATCGATGTTTCCAATTAAAATTATGTTGACTGTAATCAGTGTTAGAGTTTGCTTATTTTTAGTTGTCTAAATTGATGTTATCAACACTTTACGCCTTACTTTAATCGTTAAGTGGGTAGGTTGATCTATGTTAAATGGAAAAAAGGCTTTCTTAGCTTCAAAATTGTGTAAATTCCAAGTGTATCTAAACAAATAAAACTTCCAGTATCGCGATCAGCAACATACAACTGTCATGCTAAACTGACCTGAAAATAAAAAAACACGGCTGCCGGCCCCATTAGCCAATCAGAAAATGTTAAGTGTATGTCAACTCTCTCTCTCTCTCTCTCTCTCTCTCTCTCTCTCTATACAGGCTCGCTAGCTACACCCCCTTTCCTGCCCTAAAACTCAAAGTTTATATATATGCGCTAAATATTCAAATTACAAGAAAGAAAACAAAATGCTGAGCAAATTATTTCTTCATACTTTTTCCGCATATGAAAATAATAACAATTTTTTATATGTAGCAATTTTCAAAGAACAATGCGGATAAGAATACCAAGAGGGAGAAAGGTATCATATGAAGTAAAATCCTGCCACCTCAAAAATTATCAACTGTGTGTGTTAAATATCCAAGAAGAAAGGCTTGAACTTTGTTTTCTTCCGAATGAAAAAAATAAACTTCGGGTAAATATGGACGAATTATTTCATTGCTACTGAATATTTTATTTCGTTTCTTTTCTGGTAAGTACAGGAACAGTCTGTTAGGTACAGGAAAAATTAAAATCTTGAAGGTAAATTTCGCACAACCCCAAACGAAGTTTGACAACCCCCTGAGCAAATATTCTGGCAGACACCCTGGCATCTTCCCTTTAATATTTCTAATATATTTTACTACGTGTGGATGTATTTCACATTTTATTCAGGGTGCCTAGATAAATTTGTATTTGTATAATAAATTTTGTTTCGAACTTTCCTGGCTATTCTAGACCAGTAACAGAAATTTCCCAGCTGTAGTGTTTTCGCAAACTTAAATACACAAAATACATATTTTTAATCAAACAAAGTTTCTAAATTGCAACAAATAAGAAATAAATTAATTTAAACTATTGTTGCTTTTTCAACTTTTTATTTTTTGGTTTGTAAGTTTTATGGTGCAAACAATAACAGTCACACTGTGCCAGGACCCAGTTTTCAGATTAATCCGAACCTCTTATGGCTTAGGGAACAAACTCCCGGACTACAGTGAGCAGTTAGTCGGTAAGTTTCTTTTTTTTTTTGGCACCGTTGGGAGTCAAATCCAGGATATTAGTGCCCTAATCGAATGCAGTACCACTGCAGTGCCTTTAGACTTTTTAAATTTAAGTTGTAATTGTTATGTTCCTTATCTACCCTGCATATTTTAACATTTCATGTCACACTTTAATGGTTCAAATTCAAAGCCGAATAAAAGAAATTATATAAACGTATTAAATTTATAAAATACTGCTATAATTAGTTGAGGAAGGATAAATTAATAATAAAAGATGTGGTATCTGTCCAAATTCAATTTTCAAACTTTCCTGATTTCTCTGCTAAATTTTAAATCGATTTCCAGTCGCTAATTATAGTAAACAACACATTACAATTTACATAATCAAAACAAGTTCCAAGACAAAATCCACTAATAAACCCCAAAGCCACTTATAACTCGATTACAATGAATTTGCAAACACAAAAAACGTTATAAAAAATGCATTTCTTTACTCTAAAATCTTGCATTAATTAAATATTTGTGTTTTTATTCAGCCCTTTGAGATTATAAATTAGTTTAGCTATATAATGGAAAAGCTGATGCTTCATCTTTTATTCCATTTAAAAAGCGTATATGACTATATATAAGAGAAAGGAGACTCGTATGTTCAAAATCCTTTATAGATTAGATAATTTTAGCTAACCACCCAGTGCCGGATTTATAAATGGGCAAGTTGGGCACTTGCCCAGGGCGCCAAATTTCATACAGCACAAAAGGTGAAAGATTTTTTTTTTTTAATTGCAATTTATTTACCGTAGAATTCTGTCGATCAGCTCTCCCCGAGAAGGCGCCCTCCACCTTTTTTTCTAAATCTGAAATTCTGAAGAATTGCCTGAAACAACCCCCTGCTCCCCCAAGGACGAATCCAAGCAGGGGGCCTGCTCCCCCCTGAGAATAATAAATTTACATTAAAAATAATTATTTTCAAGCAAAAAATAAAACTAAACTTACAAGTGAATTTTCAAGCTTTGCGCCCTCACTGAAATTTTGTTCTGCATCCTGTCTTTTCCCCCCTTTCCCCAATATCCAAAAAAATCCCAACAATCGTCGTCAAATAAAATTAATTTATTCATAGAAAAATACCAAACGTATGGGGCGCCAAATTTTTAGGGACGCAAAAAGCGGCGAACTTCGCCATTCTTTTAATTACAATCTAACTGCCGTAAATATGCGTCGAGCCGCACTCTCCGTAAAAGCGCCCCTTCACACCTTTTGTCTTTATTTGAAATTCTTAAAAAAAAAAAAAAAGTCCGTCTAACCGCCTTTCCCCCATTAAGCATAAAAAAAAAACCATTTCATCGCCAAATAAACTAAATTTATTTATAAAAATATCGTTATTATATCTTATAATAATGCACATATGGTAATCATAAATGTCGTCTCTTCCCTATCCTCAGCGAGTTTTCGCCGCATTTGGGGGTGTGGGAGGAACGACAGAGTTTTATTTGTTCCTGCTAGTACGGTGGGAAGGGGCATATGCGTAACTAGCTTGGAAGTCTAAGGTGCTAACTCATTTTCTAGAGGTGGGCTAAACCTTATACCCCAATACTTAGTAGAAATTTCTAGGGGGTTAGCCTCTCCTAGTTACGCCAATGGAGGGGACGCCCCAAATCTTTGTGCCTAGGGCGCTTTTTACCCTAAATCCGGCCCTGTCCCCCACCCCTTAAATTTTAGTGTTATGTATTTGGCAAACATTCTTTCTTTATATATATATATGAGCTTAATAATTTTGTGCAAGTTATTATGCGAAAAGGTAATTTTTGGAGGAAGTATAGTCACTAGCATAAGTTTTTCAAAATTTTCAGTATGCAATGCAGTACAAAAATCACAGTTCAAGAAAATTATTTTAGTAAGCTATTTATTATAACAACGAATTTCAAATTTTCGACTTTTCTGGTCAGAAAAAAATTTCCGACTTTTTCATATCACTAGGCAACTTGTTTATAGTTTTAGCGAGGGCCCCACAGAAAGGGAAGCAGTAAAAAACTTATGTAGAGGTCGTTTTTGAGGGAAATTTCATTGTATATCCCTATGTTTAAGTTAGATCTTCCAAACGTTTGTGATTGTTTTAGAAAATTATATATAATGCATTCTACATATTGTCTTTTAAATAAAAAATCTGTTATTGAAATCTGCTTGAATAATGTTTGCATCATTTTACACATAAAACGTAGCTTTTAATCCTGGCATTATTTTTTTTTACCATTAACATTGGAAGTGGCAGTAATTAAATGTAAAAATTTTAAAAATTTTCGGAAGCATAGTTATACATTTACAATTATTACTGTTTATCATTACTTGCATTATTACACAAACACATTAAAAACAAATTAATGAATTTATGCAAAAGGTCAGTTTAAGTTGAAAGTTTATTTTGCATGATAAATGTAGGACAACCTTTAATTACATACATTCTGCAGTTGCATCACATTATATCTTTCTTGGAAATTTTAGATGACATCAAAGAACCAGCAAACTATGTTACTTTTTTATTTTAAATTTTAGAACAAAAAGAAATAATATAGAAGTGCAAAATGATTTCTTTTTTCTTTTTTTTTCAATTATGCTGCATTCAAGAAAAAATATCCTAAAACCTTAAAAATTCTATTGTTAACATACATAAATTTTTACGGTATTAAAGGTTTTGTAAAGGCATGCACTTATTCCTGGGTGAAAAATACCGAAACGACAATAAAAAAATATAGGTATGATAATTTTGAAATACCTTTCGCGCGTAAGTATCAAACGCAATGCAGTAGAAACTCGACTATCCGGGCCTCAATTATCCAGAACCTCAGTTATCCAGACGTGCAGAGCTCAGTTTTTTTTTTCATTTTGAAACAAGCACTTCCGTGCGTAAGAAAAAGAGAGAGTGTGAGGGAAACGGCCCCTATGCTAAGGGAAACCCCTCCCATGTGAAACAATGCCGGCTGGTCGGAAGGTTCTTGTTATGTAGTTTAAAATCTTCGAGGCGTTGTAATTTGTTTACATACATACATACATGCATACATACATACATACATACATTGCGTGCGTTCATGCACGCATGAACGCACGCACGCGCACGGACACACACATACATACACATATACAGACAGACAGCCATACAGCCAGACAGACAGACAACAATAATATATTATTATATTATTACAGACATACAACACGTTTAATATACATCACTAAAGTTGCCATACCATTTACAATTTTTTTTTCCAATTTTTATTTATTTTTTAATTGTATTCGATTATCCAAATTTTTGCTTATCTGGACATCCCTGGTCCCAATTAGACCGGATAATCAAGTTTCTACTGCAGTTAACACAAAATTATCTACGGGTATCAAAAGTACCTGTTAACATGAAAACATATAGGCCTACATCCATTTTCGTATTAAACAGAGTTTTCACTCACATTAGAGAAAAAAATTCCCCGACTTTTCTAGCAAAATTCTCTGACCAATCACAAGAAACTTTCATCTAAATTTCAAATGCAGAGAAAATGGTTTAATTTTGTGTTAGCTATTCAGAACAGAAGTTTCGATGGTTTTCCCTAGTTTTTCCAGTGTTTAACCAAAAAATCTTGTTTTTCCCGAAACATTCGGGGACAATTTCAAATTCCCTGACAATTCCAAGTTGCGTGGGAACTCTGTATTAAATTTGTTTAATTATGTATTTGATTACATACTTAAATATAAAAATTGTGAATATTAACTACATTCTGAACGCTTCGAACACATATCGAAATTTAATTCTATGTGCGCCATGGAGGTTGTGTGTTGAAGTAATCGCGAAGCCCACGTGTCATGAAAAATTGGATTACCTTGGTTTACAGGCATCAAAGGCTTTCAAATTATGTCAAGATAGTAAACAATCATGGATTGTGTTGATATACACTAAAGAATCCCATCTTTGACACGGAATCCCCGCTTTCATTAAAGTTGCTAGTTCCTACGTAGACTCTCCGTCTGTCAATAATGCATTCTTTTGAAAATAAATTAATATGTAAATGAATGACTCAAATAAAAATACAGATTTGTTGCAATTTTCTCTAATGTTGGGGTGGAGTGCGAGGACGAAATATATGATCCTAATGCAAGCACGTGTTCTTGTGATCTTTAATCACCCCCTCTCCCAGGAGGAAAATTGTATTTCGTACTAAATACACTACGCCGAAAAATATAACCACACTCCTTAGAGTTAAAAGAAAAAAAAAGAATATTTTAAATTTTTAACAACGTTACCTATTATAAAATTTTCATTTGAAATTGGGGGCACATGGAACCCTAATATCAACACTGAGGGGGACGGATCCCCCTGTCCCCCGCTAACGGCGCCCGTGCTACTAATACTTATTCATTAGCGAGGCTGTAAAAAATTCTTGCCTCCCCGAAATAATTTCTGGTTAAGGCCTTGTTGTTAACAACTCTTTACAGGGATAACAGACATCAACAAAGCAGTGTTTAATTTAAATGTGCTTCTGCTTGATGACGTTCACTTTACCATAAAATTAATATTGTAGTTGCATTACTAGTTTCATTTTCACATGCAATGCTCCTTACTAAATTGCGTATTTATTATGCTAATAGTGATGGTGTAGACAGTCCCTTTAATTTATGTCGTTGATAATGAGCTTACTGGGCTAAAACGATCCTTGAGTTTGCGAAATTAAAATTGGGAAAATGTAGTTGTAACGTTATTAAAAACGTTCCACTTGAAAGTTGAAATAATAACACGTCAATGAAAACGCTGCCATGCAGAAAAGAGAGCTATATAATACAATCCAACAAAAGGTATAATTACATCAAATAAATGACAAAGTGCATTTTTTTATTTCGTACTAAATACACTACGCCGAAAAATATAACCGCATTCCTTAGATTAAAAAACAAAATTAAATCTTGAACGGCGTTACCCGTTATAAAATTTTTGTTTGAAATTGGGGGGACATGGAACCCTAATCCCAACATTGACGGGGATGGGTCCCCACCGCTAATACGGCGCCCGTGGATTTAACTCTGTCATAACAGCTTTATTTCCATATTTTCAGCGGATTTGCTAGTATCAGTGTCATCTATCGGAGATCTTTGAGCTGAAATTTTTTATTGGTTTAAAATAAAAACTTACATTCAAATGATAGTTATTGCTCAAACCGTATTTCAATGCGATGGTTTTCCCTTTTTTTTTAATGAATTTTTAAAGTTTATACAGAGTTTTGGCTGACCTTGTATATGTAATACTTAACACAACGAATGGTTGTGAGTCATTATTCAAGCATTATTATTAATTGAGAAGGGCTGAATATAGGAAGGATGGCATTATTGAAGCATTCCATTACGTATATTCGGAACTTGACAAATAACGGCGAACCGTATTTGCTCATCACAAAAAGCGAACCTAGGAGCCTAGTAGGAAAAAACGATTTCTTACTCGCCAACTGTAAAATTGTAGTCGCCAATGGCTACCGGATTTGTCGATCCCTGCGTATATTAATCAATTCTCATCTGGGATGTAAATAGTGCTTCCTGTTTGTCGAACGTTCCCAATTCTTTCTTTCCACGCACAATTAAAGTATATTAATCACTAGGGCACAGATTGTTATGCACTTGCATGTTTTTGCACATTTCGCCTTTGTGGGCATAATTTTCATATTTTGGATATTTCTATATGTTTTGGCATATTTTGAATATTTTGGCATATTTCTGCAAATTTTTCAAAAGTGTGTATTTTTCTAATCCGCTTGTAATTCAATCAATTAGATTAATTCGACGTTTCTTTTTTTAGAAAGGCTTTTCTTTAAAAAATAAAAATGAAAAAAAATGCTATTGTATATGTTCCATTGTAAATGATATAATTAGATAATATTAAAGTTAGAAAAAAATAATTTTATGAGTCTTCACATTTCTGTGATGATGTTTCGCAATATGCGTAATACTTTCCAATGCAAGCCATGGGCGCCGGCAGGTATAGGAAAGGGCGGGCCGTTGACCCTCCCCCTTTATTTAGATTTTCTTTGAAACCAAAGAGCAAAATTAAAAAGGTGAGATAAAAATTTCCATTTTTTAAATCCTTTGCTTCCCACTAAATTTCACCTTGCCGGCGTCCTTGGGCCAAAGCCAATGCTTGTGATGCCATATTTTCAAACATATCTCCGTACGTATTTCATACATTTTGGTATGTATTTTGTATTACTTTATATATATATATATTAACACACACAGTAAACTTTCGGTTTTTTGCAGTGATGATAGGTGGCCACCCGCGGTCGTCGCTACCGCGAATAACCGAATTTGTAGATAATTCTTAAATTGAAAAATTTTAGTAGAAGTACTGAGTAAAACACACATTTTAAAAAATTACTCTTTATATATACAAATATGTATGCGTTATGTAGCAAAACCTGAATCATTAGAGTAAAACAAATAGTCGCACCAGCTTATAATGAAGTTTAAAGGTATCTCGGCAATGTTCGATATACGTGCATTTCAATATATTTATAAGCTTTAAAAAAGCTGTCTTAAGCTGCTAACTGGAGGTAAACGTACCACACATGCATGATACGCAATTCCATTGAAAATGAGCATTCTTAGAAGGAATGCAACAAGGATTCGTAGCTTAACGAAAACGAGTTACGTTACTGGGTAAGAATATACCAAAAGAGTTTTGGTACTAGTAGCGTTACGTTCCGCACATAACCTTATTAAATGTATAGTCCTTCGCGCAAACCTGATGCCCGATACCGTTACCAGACCGTCCAAGACGTCCGGCATGACGTCCTTCCCTAAACTGCAATGGAACAACCCATCTGGTAACGGTATCGGGCGACAACTGAGCGCGAACGCACTATAAGTGACATTTGTAATGTTACATTGTAACATAACGAGACGTGTAGTACCAGCAAGGATTATTACTTCGCGAAAATGAGTTTCCTTACCAATTTGAATGTACCGAAATAGTTGTGGTACTAGTATCGATCCGTCCCACAAATAAAGTTGAGTGTTAATGAAGTTTGTAACGTAACAGATAGTATCAGCGGGGATTCGTAACCTAATAAAAGTGAGCTACAAGGTTAGGTATGTACCAAAATTGTCTTGGTACTAATATCGTTTCGTTCGTAACATTATGTTAATCGGGTATAGGCATGCACAGATGACTACCATTTTCTGTATTCAGAGAGTGTACGTGACGGCACTTGAAATGTCGCATGTCAGGGCTGTATCGAAGAGCCCGGAGCCCCCGTCCATTTTCTAGTCTGCCATTAAAGCTACGACTACGATATTCCATATTCAGAATGTGTATGTGAGTGTACTTGAAATGTTGTAAGTCAGGGCCAAATCGGAGGGCCCGGAACCCCTATCATTTTTCTGGGCTGCTATTGGGGCTACGACTACGACATTCCGTATTCAGAGAGTGTACGTGACGGCACTTGAAATGTCGCCGAGCCGTATCAGAGAGGCCGGAGCCCCCATTCTTTTTCTGGGCTGCTAATGGGGCCACGACTACGATATTCCGCCTCCAGAGTGTGTATGTGAGGGCACTTGAAATGTTGCATCTCAGGGCCGAATCGGAGGACCCGGATCCCCCCCATCATTTTCTAGGCTGCCATTAGAACTACGAATACGATATTCCGTATTCAGAGTGTGTTTGTGAGAACACTTGAAATGTTGCATGTCAGGGCCGTATCGGAGGGTTCTGGAGCCCCCATCATTTTTCTAGGCTGCTATTGAGGCTACGACTACGATATTAAGTATTCAGAGAGTGTACGTAGGGGCACTTGAAATGTCGCATGTCGGGGCCGTATCGAGGGTCCCAGAGCCCCATCCTATTTTAGGCTGCTATCAGAGCTACGACTACGATATTCCGTATTCAGAGAGTACGCGTGAGGGCTCCTGAAATGTCCCATGTCTGGACCGTATCAGGGGAAGAGCTGGATCCGTAATCGAAATCGTAATATAAATTTGAATAATTATATAATCGTAATCTAAAATTTCATACTTGCGTAATTGAAATCTAAATTTTGAAACTTAGGTAATCGAAATATCACCTTGAGTAACCGTAATCATAAAATCAAATCAATGATTACAATCGTTCCAAGTATGCTCTTGACCCCCTCTTTTCCGATAAGCCCACAAGAAGCAAGTTTTAAAACTGATTAAGGTCAATGTTCAAAATCAGCGGATTTCAAACTTAGTTACACATAAGTATATATAAGGGGGCCCGCTGTATTCCTTGTATACAGTGTCGCCTGGAGGTATACGTATGTAATATATGCAAATGTAATGTAGTGCATGTATATGTGCATGTAAACATAAATACATTACGTCACATTTAGATGCATGTACACATGATATCCCATCTAGGACATTTTCTAGATGTTTGGTGGACTCTTGGAATCCAGTTCAGAATTTCGGTTGTGCATCGTTGATCAGTTTTTCTTGCTATATGCCCAGCCCATCGTCATTTCAACCTTTTTACTTTACAATGATGTTCTCTACTCCTGTTTGCTTTCTCACCCAAGGGCCAGGGCCAGCGGTCCCAACCACCCTTTGTTTTACAAAGGCACACAGCCATTACCCCTAGTGTGATGGTGTAAGGTGCTATCTCATACAATACCAGGATTCCCCTAGTCATCCTGCATACAAATTTAACAGCTCAAAGGTATGTTAATGACATCCTGTGGCCGTTTACGTTACCCTTCATGACACGACAGTTTGGAGTCATTTTCCAACAAGATAATGCCAGGCCCCATATGGTTCGCATATCTGTGAGCTACCCCAGTGCTGTTGATACTCTTTCTTGAAACGTTAGGTCACCAGACCTTTCGCCAATCGAACATGTATGGAACATGGTAGGCTGCTGGATTTGGGCACCGCAAAATGTCGCAGAGCTGGTGCAACAAATGAGGAATGTCTGACAGATTGCGTCGCAGGATGACATTAGGAACCTTTATCACTCTTTTCCTAGACATATGGAGGAATGCATCTCCGCTAGGTGGGTTTCACCAACTATTGATTTGAACATTTAATGTGCAATTCCTAGCCACTGATGGGTCCCACGGCCCTGAATATTTTTATCATTTCCTTACCTGTGTATGTGCTGGATATATATTTAATTTTAATAAAAACAGATAATTTCCTAATGGTGCTTCGTTTTTGTAAACGAGTGTATATAGGCATGAAATAAACCTTTATATATATTGTTTTTTATTATATTGAATTTAATGGGTAATAAAGCTAAGTTTTTAATTTATTTACAAGTACACGTTATGCAATAGTTTTGATTTACTATGCATATTAAATACATTGGTTTTTAATTTTTTTTTATAGTTTTTCTGAGTTTTTCACTTTGAAGATATAAGCAAGTGCAAAACCCTAGCTTTGTTTTCTAACTTCGGTATAATGTAATTTTGAATGTTGACAGTATAGATATCGTTTAGATCGTTAATAAATAATTCAAAATAAAACAATATCGCAACGTATAAAGTATTTTGTTTTTGTAATTAAAAATAATGATGCCAGCCATCATCGGCTCTTTCAGTGCATTTACGAAGTTCGTTAAAACTAACGATATCGGGAATTTTTATTTGACGGGATTGAAATCAGTCGATCTACGATTACCGATTGAACCATCAAATTTGTCGTATTTCGTAATTCCAGCTTCCACAAAATACAATGAAACAGGCAATACTGAAGTCAATATGATATGCGATTCGTGTTACCAGATACGTTTCCATTTCTATGAGATGGGTGTTCTCCCTTTTTTTAATTATCTCATGTCAGCGATAGCTTTACTCGATTTGGTGGTTTTTTGGATGTCGGGGAAATTTTAATTGCGGATGCCATTTAATATCCTGGTAAAATTGCATAAAACGTAGTTCCTTTGCTTTTACAGTTTTCACTGACGCTGTCTAGAAAAAGAGAGATAAGACCAGTTAATGGGGACGTTTTTGTTATTTAAATCGAACATGAACGAAGCAAATAACAATAGCGATATAAATGGTTAATTTTTAAATGTTTTTCGGAATTGAAACTCTGATGCCAAATCACCATCAACAAATTCTTCTTATTTGAATTCATTTACGTTTTGGCGATTTATTTTTAATTTACCCAATGCTCACATAAGAAATAAGTAGAAAATCGGTGACATTAAAATAATGTGAATGAAATTTAAAATGTACTACATTACTGTTAGTAGAAAATAACTGAAAAATATTAAAAAAAAGTAAAAATTAAATATAAGAGCTTCCGAAATCTAAAATATTCTAGATTTTTCTTTTTCGATGTTCTTGCTTTGTACCTAATACTATGACGCTGGAAAACACTTTCTAATAAATTTTATAATCATAAGAACTCAGGTCTTTTGGCTGCCAAGTCTACGGTTTCTATCTGATAATTTGAGGATATTTTGTGCTATTCATCTTTAGTTTTTATTTACTTCAATTATTGCATGCAATTTATATAATTTTAATTTCTTAATTTTCTGACACATGGGAAATTGCCTATAAATCTCAAGTGTCCACGCCCCTAAGATTAAGTCCTTTTATAAGACCCATTTTATATTATTTATAAACAGAAGTTACTGGTACTTTCTATGATCTACGATGTAAATATGGTCGTAAAAATACGTAAATCTTTTGGTGCATTCTATAGACTTAGGTTCGTCAATTTTGTAGGGAAACAGCAACAGAATTGTACATTTTATCTTTAAGTTTTACTTTATAAGAGAACTCAATAGATTATCAGGGACGAAATTACAGACGTAAAGAAGCCTTAGAGTATAAACGTAGAGTTAAATGGGCCCGATCCTCACAATAATTTGAAATTTCATTTATATTGTAATGTATAAATGTACATAATATAGGCTTGCCTCCCCACATTAATTTTAAAAAGTCTAGGCTGGTGCTTCAGAGCATTAATACACTTACATATTTTCAAGTTTATGATGCGTTGACTCTAGGTTTAATGAGTTCCATGATATCGCCTTAATGCCATTACAGAAATGTTTGTTTTTTAAAAAATGAACTTCAGTAAAACATTCAAATCAGATTTTTGATAATGAAACAAGCAGAGATAAATTTTAGCTCAACACCGTGGTTTCCGAATATTTACATAAATGCATTGCTTTGCATATACTGATCTTTTTTGTATATAAGATAAAAATTAAAAGAAGGTAAAAACATAGATCTC
>QLNU02015360.1:146357872-146370492 GCA_006491805.2 Dysdera silvatica | reverse complement strand
TCAGTTAGTTGTCCTGTAACGATTTGCGAGTGGTGGGTGGTAACTTGTTAAATGGTTATTTGGATTGAAAATGTTATTTGTATTAAAGTTCTTTACCATGTCGTGAATATTGCGTTGAGGATTAATAAATATGGGAAACTGCTTTAGCCGATCAACGAACAAGACTGTAAAAAAAAATGACGCCTCTAATCATCTCCCTTCGGAGCGAATCATGGATAATGGACCTACGCCCATTAGTTCACTCGTTCCTTTAGTGCAATCGCGCGAACCAACAAGTATTCGGCATGGAAACTCGGAAGCTGTTGGTCGAAGTGGAGGGCCCCTTTTACCGGCCTTACCTATGGACACGGAAAGCGTTTCGGGACTAAGTACGAAATTATTCGTTGCTCTTTATGACTACGATGCAAGAACTGACGAAGACCTAAGTTTTAGAAAAGGCGAACATTTAGAAATTTTGAACGACACACAAGGAGATTGGTGGTTTGCGAGATCGAAAACAACGAAAAAGGAGGGTTATATACCATCTAATTATGTTGCAAAATTAAAGTCTATCGAGGCAGAACCGTATGTAAAATATTTTTTCTGTAAATTAATTCATGGTTACCTAAGAATTATGTGCATTCTGTTGTTTTTCAGCAATCAAGCACTAATTTTTTAATATACGAAAAATTGGAGAGGTGGTTTACCTCTGTCATTTTAGGAATGTTTAAAATTATTCTTTTGCTAAATGGGTTTAACTGATAAAAAAACAAACAAACCGCAATTGCAAATTATGTTTTTTTGAAGAGTGGCACTACAGATGAATCCCCTGTTTTGTCGCCAACTCGTCTCCAAAACTGATGCTATACTCTTAAAACAGAGGGAAAGTTTTAGGAAGCGTTAAAAATGAGCACATGTACATGGTAGTTGTATTGTAGTGTCCTTGCGTCCATTCGTGCCGGTGGTAGTTTGTGAGCTGTAGCGATAGGATGTGTGACCGTTATAATGTTTTTATTGTGACAGATTAGGGCTCTAATACTTGATTCATTACCCCATAAAACTAGCGAAATTTTAGCAGATTCTAGCACGGTGTTCCTAAGACCTCAAAACCTGGCAATTGGTATGCAATGACTAGCTGGTGTTGCTTCTTACGGCGGTAGAGTACTACTCTCTGCTTTACTGATGTTTTTTTGGTGGTGGGGGATGTGGAGAGCACCCCCCCCCCACTAAGCTTTCACTGATACAGGAAAAGTACTGATTTGCAAAAAATCTCCTTGCGTCCGAGAAAACCATGGCATGCTCGTTCACAGCTTATTTGGGCTTCGTACACGCCTACGTGACGTCACACTCTCACGTGATATGGCAATCTAGGGGAGTTTTCAAGGGAATAGAGTGAGTTTTGGGTAACGAACGTGATATTGTTATCCAGATTGGAATTGATGGTATGTTTGGGATGGAGAGCGGATATAGGAGGAAGACGTTTGAGGAGGTATGTGGAGAAGAGGTATGGAGGGGAAAAGGGAGAGATGAGTGGAATATGGAGTATCGCAATGTCGGCGATGAAAACCTGCTGGACTTGTACTTTGCAAATCGGCAGTAATTAGCTGTTTGATGCATACTTTGCAGAAAGAATGGGGAGGAGAGGTGTGTGTGGGGGAATGTGCAGCATTGCAATGTGGGCACTGAAAAGCTGTTTGACTCATACTACGCAGAGTATATGTGGAGACGGTGTCACAAAGAGGAAGTGGAGGAAATGATTCCAAAAGCCATAAAAGATCAGAAGCTTAAAGACAGAAGTTTTTTTTTTTTGTTAAAAAAATCTGAAAAGAGTATAATAGGTAGTAAACAGTATAACAGGTAATTACTCCTTAAAAAAACATGGCGGCCAGGAAGCAAATGCATGATGATGTAATCCAGGAAGGAGGTTGCCACGCCTTGGCGACAAATTGCATAGGGGACACACGTGTAGTGTAGCTTTTTGAAGTAATAAAAATCGTGATTTCATAGTATTAAGGACACGACTACATATTACTTCCTTGCCTCTGTCGCCAATAGCGGCAATTTCCTTCTGGGGTTTCGCTATGATGGAATAGCATTTAGAGTGATGCTTTTGCTTAATGGGGGAGGAGGGGGCTCTCCCAGTACCACCAGTCTTTTTTTTTAAATGAATGTGTTTTAATGTGCTTACCTATGCTTTGGCATCACAGGTTTGGGAGAGAGTATAGGCCACTAGGACAAGTTCAGTTTAATTGGTAATAATCAGTGACTCAACATTCCAACTAATCAGGCATAACGAAGGGGAGAGGCAAAGTCTATCCAAACGGACAGCGAGGGGTTTTCACCGAAGCTGGGGTGTGGGGTGTCTTCCCCCATTCACCCTTCTCTGATATAAGAAAAATTTTTCAAGTATGAATTTTGTAAAAAGTAAATATGGACCTTGTAAAACACATATAAGCTGCACCCTGAATGATCACACCCTGATAGGTTTAAAGCAACTAATGAGCATTGACTCCCAAACACGCTACAGCAACCTTTCTGGTAATGTTCCAAAAAATCAGCAATGATGTAATAAGCTCGTACGCAGATCCAGTGCACAAAAACAGCCCAATGTAGAATTCAGACTTATTTTAAGAGTATAGCATGAGTTTTGGCGACCTTCCAATCTCCTTGATGACAAGGAAGTAATATGCAGTTTTCCCATATTAAGTGATTTGGCGAAACTGCACAGTCCGTGGCCTACTGAATTTTTTTTCAATGTTGCTAAAACTGGCTGGCAACGAGCGAAGTAACATTCTGCCGTGTTGGAAATGTGGTTTGTGGCGGTTTTTTGGGCACTATAATTTTCCTGAATCAGTGAATGCCTTGTGGGGTGTTCCTCCACATCCCCCACTACCAAAAAGAAATCAGATAAGCTTGAAATCCGAAACTGGTGTAACTGTATAATCCATCACCTACTTATTTTTTTTCCCACCTACTGATTTTCTTTCCAGTGTTACTAAGACTGACTGGCAACGGGCCAAGTAACTTGCCATTATGTTGGAAATGTTTACATTTTTTTTTGCATTGTAATTGTCTTAAATCAGTGAATGCTTGGTAGGGGGTGTTCTCTTTCTCAAAGAACATCAGAAAAGGCTGAAAATCGGTAATAACAACCCAGGGAACAGAGGAAATTCTTACCTAATCGTCGTCCGTGTGAGGTGGAAAAATAACGACAAGTTGGTGGGCTAAGCAGGGCTTTCTAATATTATTAACCATAGTTAGTAACCTTACTTTCAGACGATATATTTTTCTAATGGGGGGAGAAATCCCCCCCCACCCTCGGTGGTCCGTGATAAAGGAATGCTTAAAGTGGTCTGCAAGCTACCAAAGTTTGAGAAACACTGCCCTAGAGAGTATGACATCACAAGCCTAACTATTGCAATTTTTGCTACTTAACGTATTAGCCTGTCGATTTTTTCCGCAAAATAAAAAATCGTCGCCAAGTGTGCGATAGACAGCAAATGTTCATATTTAATCGTAACTTTACGACGTTTCGTTGTCTAAAAAATCGTAAGTTTACGATCCTTGATTATTTGCGAGACGCCATTTTGTTTGTTTGTTGACATTTTGCAGAATGAGTGCTGTTTCATGCCTGAACCCTGTTTTTTTTTGTTTTTAATAATTTTAGATGGATTATACTCTTCGGTAATTACCAAATGATGAGCATTCTGCGATTTTGTTTTTACAGGAAAAATGAATTCTCCTTTCATCGTTTACTAATTCAGGCAGCGCACATCGTATGTGATCGGAATGGTCGCGAAGCGACGGACGGGACAGTCTGGGGGGTTCCCCCCAGTTCGGTTCCTATGATTCAGGTAAGTGTACTAATTGCATGAAAAATACTAATTGCAATATAATATTGATTCAACCTTTTACTGATTCAGGTAGCGTACATCGAATGTGATCAGAACAGTCAAGAGTCGCAAAACGATGAGAAGGGGTCTCCTTTCGTCGTTTTTCTTATGTAAAATGTTGAAGATATATAATAAAAAAAAAATCATAAATTTTTTACAAAAATTCAGAAACATCCTCACTAACGCTATTTTGAATAGAATCTATATTGTCGCAATTGAAACTTATGATTTTTGACAACGGGAAACATCGTAAAGTTATGATTAAATACGAACATTGGCTGTCTATCGTGCACTTGGCAATGGTGTTTTATTTTGTGGAAAAGATCGACAGGCTAATATGTAAGTACCAAAAATTACAATGGTTAAGCTTGTGATGCCATACTCTCTAGGGCAGTATTTCTCAAACTTTGGTCAATCACAGACCATTTAATCAACCACTTTAAGCATTCCTTTATTTATCACGGACCACTGAGGGGGTGGATTTCTCCCCCCCATTAGAAAAATATATTACCTGAAATTAAGGTTGCCAACTATGGTTAATAACATTAAGCCCTACTTAGCTACCAACATGCCGACTCCTCCTCCTCTGGCGAATAAATAACCTCATTTATGCGGATAATTTAAACAATACCTTTTGGCAGAACACCGCTAAAATCTTCAATCGTGTTCTTAAAATATGTTGGTTGCCAAATCTACCTAAAACAACTCCTGTTTCTGCTGTTATAGCATAAAACACCTCAAACTGCTGCACTAACTCTCACTCTCTGTAGTAGGGGGAGTTTGGGACCCTTTTGCTGCTTCTAGATTCAGCTGTCACTCGATCATCTTTTCCAAATGCACTCGCTGTCATAAATATGCCATTTCTTCCCTTTGCTGTGTGATCAATTTAAATGGCTACCCTTTGAGATACATTTCGTGCTCTTGGCGATGATTTTTTGTTTTGTGGAAAAGGTCGACAGGCTAATACATAAGTACCCAATTTTTGAGTGATTTTAGGAAGAGGGAGAGAGAGAGAACATGGTGACAGACTGCACAGTAGCACTAGTTTTTTTTTTGAAAAAATTGCCTTTTGAAAGCTGTTGCTATAGGCAATTTTTTAAACTTATTATTGAAGCCCTTAGAGTCGGAAAACCAAAAAATGTCCAAGAATATAGCATGTATACTGCATGCTCATAGAACTGGGTCTCAAGGACCGACTATGTTTAATATATATATATTTTTTTTTGGAAATGTGGGTTAAAAAAAAAAAAAAAAAATTTCTTTACTAAATAGCGGGTTCCTGGGACATGCTATTTTTCTAATATTGAATCCTATTCCGCATAGTTTATCTGCTACAGTGCATCAATGGCATCTCTGATACATCGATAACATTTAGACCAATGCGGCTAAACTAATAGTTTGTACAATTTTAAATTTTATGTACATAACACAATACTGTAGTACCCATGGTAATACTGTGGTACTATGGCAATACTGTGGTACTTAGTAAATTATGGTATATAATTTTTTAAAATGAATTCAGGGCATCATGCAGTTGTGCTTGGATATTTTTGTACCTGAAGCAAAGATATAAAATAGTTTTTAATATGGTACTTGGTATTTTAAACAGTTACATATATACATAATTTTTATTATTTTTTAAGCCTAGAACAAATGCTTGCCCAAAACCCTAATATACTCTCATATTTATATAAATCGAACACTACGCAGATTAAATCAAACAACAATATAAATGAACGTTTATTGGCGTAGTGATACATATACATACATACATGATACGTGATAAATACATATGCTGCAACGGGCATTTCGATCAATTTAATACCAGTCTCTTTGCAATTTGGTTTAAATAGTAGTCCATGTACTACACCATTCTGCGAAATAACTGGCAACAATATATATACGTTCGTAAAGAGATTATATATTGTCCTTCGTAGCTCAGTGGGTAGAGCCTCCGCCCGGCAAGTGGAAGGTCGTGGGTTCAGGTCCCACCGAAGGCAGAAATATTTATTTTCTTTCGAACGTTTCACCATCTAATCACGCCATAACATCGGCGCTGGTATCACTACGCCAATAAACGTTGATTAATATTGTTGCTTTATACTCTCACGTATTACCTTATTTGCTATCCCTTTAAATTTTAATCAGAGGTAATTGCCTTGTTTATCAAACGTTTGACATGGTTGTGGAATATCATAATAAGGTTATATTTGATCTTGGTAAAAGTGCATCACATGCTACCATTGCCAAATTTTTAACAACTTCACCAAAAGCAGATGGCAATGGGTATGACAGCCTTTTTCATGTTGGAAAGGTTGTTTCTGGAGGTTCTTTTAACACAGTATTTTTCCCGAATCGCTGATTGTCTTGTGGCTGGGGGTGCCCCACACACCCTCACTTACGAAAAACATCAGATAATTCTGTAATCAGAAATGCGCCCTATTGGTAAAAAAAAAAGTAAGTACTCATTTTCCGGTGTCAGCTGTCTGTAGAGCAGGGTTCGAAATTAGCAGGTGCATTGTGCACATGAAATTTTATCTGTGCACATAAATTTTTAATTTGGGTGCATACAGTGCACCTAACTATTCAAAATATGGCTACTTACGTTTATTTTTCAAGAACAGTGACCTATGGAATAATTTTATATAATTTTCTCAACGTATCTGTATTTGATATTTTTCTTTTTTTTTACAAATGAATGTTCAATTATTTTGAAAAGTTGCATTTTTTTTAGCTTGCATGCTTAAATATAATTCCTACACTCATAGGCATAGGGTTACATGGGCCTTCCCCAATAATTTTCAATATGGGCTTGAGCCCCCCCCCCAATCTGCCATCATTTAAAAAAGGAAGGAAAAACAGCAACTTTTTTTTTAATATTTCTATTTTGCTTGTTATTCTGATCAGGAACCCAAAAGCTAACGTAACTGCTTTCCCACTTCCCATTGATGCTCTGCTTTCAGAAACCACCTTCTGCATCTTATGTGGGCTGAAACAAATTTGTCCCTTTATCCCTCAAGTAGGGCTAGAAATTAGAAACAGGAAGTTAGGCCTCAATGACGCCAAACAATTTTTTCTTAGTCGCCAAAATGATTTTCTTAGGTGCAATTTGAAAATTATTCATTTTGTTCTCGTAGCATTACGCTATTATGTTCATACACATAGCATAATGACTTGTAATGATGACAATGAACAGAACAGGCATTTCACAAACTGTGAGGAAATATTTATTGAAGATTTACTTTTTAAAATCTGGTCTTGTCTTATACTCCCACACTATACGTCGATGTCCCACCACCACCACCCAAGAAATTAAATTAATATTTCTGGAAAACATAGGCGTTTACAAGGAATTTTATTCTAAAACAAATAAATACAATTTCGTTGATTGATCTGGCTCCTCAAGTGGCCAAAAATTGTGGAGGAGGGGATGGGGAAATTATGGTTGCCTTATGTATCCTACACTGTAAGATAAATTAACGATGTTTTTGTGAATTAATTTATTTTAAAAGCAATGAAATTTTTATTCAAATTTTCGTTTTGTGGGAGAGGAGGGGTCTGTTTCACAAAATTTTTCAGAATTTCAAATTGAGACCCAAAAAACCAGGAGATATAATTTCGAGGGGAAGGCAGATCTACGGACAAAAATTGCACTTAAAAATAAAAAAAGAATTCGCCGCCTTTTAAAATTTTATGCTTTGGACACTTGCCCACATATAAATCTGGGATTCCCCACAGAAAAATATAACAGATTTACGGAAAATATAGAGGGAGGGTGCTTATTAGGAATTTTCCACTAGAAGAATTCTGTCGATCCATCATGAAATGTGACTGACAGAAAATCGCGGAATACCGGGAGGAGGGCCTGAAATTACTTTGTGTATTATAAAAAATTATATTTTTATAAATTAATTTATTTTACATAATGACAAAAAAATTCTCGATCGTTTGGAGGGGGGATGAACATTCTTCCTGTGACAGTGAATCCACAGAATTCAACGATAGACTGCAATTTAAAAAAAACAACCACCTTTGCTGTCTTTTGCAAATTTGCCCTCCTAAAATTTAATGCCTTGGATACATGCCCATTTATAAATTCGGATTTGACCGCACATGATCACAATTTAAAATATTATTCACCAAAATATTTCAAAAATATTTTCGCCAAAGAAACTTGACTACCTATTTCGTTTTGCATAGTCTTCGTGATAGCAAATTTAAAAATTTAAAATGAGCATGAAGCCAAGGAATATCGCTAAACATAAACTATTCCTAAAGCAACTTCCTTACATGCAAAAAAGGCTACGTTAACCCGCAAGTAAGTGCGCAGGGTGTTTCACACCCCACGATTTAACGATTTGTGAAAAAACAACAACCACACTTGCTTCTGAAACTGGCCAAACTCTTTCCTGTTGCCTTCAAAGTCACAATCTTTTGGAGTAGAATGACAAAGAGAAAATTCCACTTATTGTTCCCTGTAAAATTGGACGTTTTTAATGAAATAATGCTATATAATCAGATGGGGTGCAAAGCACCTAGCATGTATTCCTCTAATCTGTGTGCCTTCTTGCAGGTTAAAATTCTAGTAGAACGCTATGGGAGGGAATCGAGATATAGTGGGCCAGGTTCCATTAGATCACAGACCGTGGGTGTACCCCTAATGAGAGTAACAATGATTCTGATCTTGCAACGTGCGTCGGTGAAATTGGTAGAGGGAAAAATAAAGGATTGAGCAATCGAAATTTGCATTATATAAACAATAAAAATAAAGTTAGGTGCCAAAAATAACGACAAGGTCTAAAATCTTGGTCGTCAAAACAAAATTTATAGGTGCAAAATACGACTAACAACTGCTGATTTCGAGCCCTGCTCTCGAGGGATCCCTGAGAAAAAGGGGATTGGTTTTGACTGCCAAAACAGGAAATAGCCCTCTAGAGTTATCTCTTGAAGTGCCACTTACAAAAGAACCGAGTTTTTAACTGGAGAAAGGGGTGGGTAGCAAATTAGGATGTCTAAGGCGGGAGTAGACATGTGGTACAAATTCAAAAATATATCATAGGATGCTGAAAAGTGTTCGTGTGAAATTGAACTTTGCGAAAAAAAAAATTTGGTAGATTTTATATCACGCAACAGGTAAGAATTTGTCACAAGCTGAAGATGGGTAAACTAAAAAAGCGTACTGTCGAATATATATACTATATGGTGACTAAAAAATTGAGAATATACTAAGTTTTCTTTTAAAAATCAGTTTTCAAAGCAAATACCCTGACAAAATGCTATAATTTCATAATTTATGCATAAAGATAAAAATTTGCATAGTTTGTCTATTTCAGATCTATCAAATTAAATATGAAATTTTGTACAAAAAGAAGTGTATTCTAAATATTTGGAGTCACTATATACATATACTGTATATACCTTTCTTCATGGCTGGGGACAGGATTTATTGCTTTCTAGGCAATTTAGCAGATTGGGCTCCCCTGGACTATTTTGTATAATAACCAATTATCGTTGTTAATTTATTAAAGTTCTGCGTCGGGCCCCCTCTGTCCCCATCCCTGCGGTTTTTTGGAAAAATGCCTCCATACTCAGGTTCAAAGCACCAATTTTCTTATAGCAAGTTAAAAGCTTTTGTTATTTTGGAATCTGTTATCAATTTCATTTTGACTATGTCTTTCCATAATGTGTTAATTTAGGTATGTCAAGAAAGTATATAAGATATTAATATTATATTTTAACGTTTGTGAAATTATAAATGTGTAGCTGTAGATAGATATTTAATTAAACATCGACAACCTTTGGAGCTATTTACAAGTGAAACTGATCGACTGAGTTCAATACCCGTCCTTCTGAAAACAGTTTAAAAGCTACATAAAAAAGAATTTATTGAGAGTTTAAAGCCATATGTACAATCTGGGAGAGTGTGTGTGTCGGTGGGTGGGGGACACAAGTGCCGGTTTTTTTACAGCAGAAGGGAGAAGTTATATTTTGTGTCTGAAACATCTGAACCAGGATAATCAACATCATAATGTAGTAGTTCTGCAAGGGGATTCTCGAATTTTACTTCTTTCATATATTCAAACATTTCAAGCAGCCTATTTGTACACAATGGAGCATATAAGCCATCTCGACATCATCTGACTGTAGAGCGAGAGACAGCTTCGCAAAACAATTTAACATACTTTTGAAAAATAACACCCAAACAACAAATTTTGTAGGTTTTAGTTTTTGATAATACCAACTAATTTGGCAGGCTTTCTCCGATACCAAAGTTTCCAATTGTTGTATGATGACTCCATAATTGTTTTTCGGAAGTTCAACTTAATGTAATTTATGAGCCACCCACCGTACGCCTTGCACTCTTGAAATTGGTATTGAAGCAGCATGTTCATTTCAAATTGAAGCCAATTGACGAAATCTACTTGAACTCTTATTGTAACAATTATATAGATCATTCAAAAGTAAAAACATCTCCAGATAGGTGGAGTGTGCGTAATCTTTAATAGTCAGAATTCCATTTGAAATTTTTTAAATGCAATTAAACGTATACCATCTGCACGGGACATTATGGTAAATACAGGATTTGTTCTTATTTTACGAGGAATAAAAAAAAATTTTAATCCTCCAAAAACACCATTGAAAATCCCGACGCAATCAATAAATCCCCGGTTTGTGTTGCCATATCACCTACTGAAAATTAGGCCCAATAAAACCATTTAGCTACCGCGTTTTTCAAGTGGATAGCGCTCTTACTTGGGAGAACTAGAGGACACCATTTATTTATCACGGATTTGTCTCATCTTTTCGAATCATACGATCCGGTCTTCTGACTTTTTGATCCTAATTTTAGCAATTTAATTTTTATTTTCCGAGATTTTTTTCCCCTGCTGTAACCATTTCGTATCGTAGTTTGCTACGCAAAATCGTGACTTTATCGCATTTTTCGCTTCTTGCATCGCAAATTGCGATGCGATACCGCTTATAAAAAATGCTGATGTACACCGAGGAAGAGAGATTCTCAGTTTTTATGTATTTTATTTATTTTCTACATGAATACTTCATACAGTTTTCTGTCATATACAAAATTATGTGGAATACACAGGGCTGTCCTGAAAAAAGTTGAGATTATGCGGTGCTGTCTTAAAGAGTATTGTAATTGCGGAGTTACTGGATTTGGTGACGTCACCATGCCATGCTGGCTGGCATTTGTGGTCGTCTATCCAAGCCCAAGGTGGCAGTTACCACTTTCATCAGTTTTTCATTCCTCTCCTGGTCGTACGCAGGATATTATTTTGAGGCTTGGTGGTGGGGGGGAGGGGTTCAGTGGGTTTTTCCTCATTTGATTCCATTCCAGTTTGTAAATGACTAGGCAAAAAAAAAAAAAGGCTGAACTTCGTTGAAAGTTGCCCAAACACCAGGAAATACAAAAACTTCCTTGAAAGTATGTGGCGCATACTCTGTATTTTTAAAAATTTCTTGTGTGTATGCGGCACATACAGCACATACCAGTGATGTCCCCAAAGGGTACGCGCTGTGTGCACCGCGTACTCTCAAGAAATTTTGAAAAATACAGGGTACGCACCGCATACTCTCAAGGTCTCAAGAACGTTTTCGTATTTGCTGGTTTTTGGGCCATTTTCAACCAAGTTCAGCCTTTTTTTTCCTAGTCATTTACAAACTTGAATGGAAACAAATGAACTGAGGAAAAATCCCTAAACCTCCCAAACCACATCATAATATCTTGCGTACGACCAGGAGAGGAATGAAAAACTGATGAAAGTGGCAACTGCCACCTTGGGCTTGGATAGACGATAGACGACCAGTCAAATGACACTCAACGTGTCACGGTGACGTCACAAAGTCCAGAAATCCCGCACTTACAATACTTTTTAAGATAGCACCGCATACTCTCAATAATTTTCTTCAGGACAGCCCTGCTTCATATACTCTATTCTCCACTTTGTACATCATCATAACTTAGAATTTTTTTTCTATTATTAACAATTATACATAGTGCAAAATGGTAATGAAGAATGGTAGTTATTTATACGTAATTAAAATATTGTGATTTAACCAATACTGATTTAAATAATTAATATAAATGCATGAGAAAAAAAGTAGTGTGTGTAAAAGGTAGATATGGGAATTATGACAGAATTACAATAAAAGAAAATGTTAATAGAGATAAAGTAGAATTCATGTAGAAAAACATATTTGATCTGAGAAATATATAAAGTCGTATTAATGCAGATTATATACATAAATCACAATGTAATACACTGCTCCACATAATTATAGGTTCACCATAAATAGATGTTATGTCTTGACTTTAAGGAGTAGTTCAGTATACTTATTTGCAGATCGGTAACGACTGATCTAAAGAACCCTGTAATGATGCAAATAAGTCTGTATGCGCATAACGTCAAGTTGAACACTGCGCATCCGGAGCTCCTCATATATATAGGTCCACTTCGATTCTCTCGCTGTAATATCATTCGGTTTAGTTGAATTTCAGTTAATTCTGAATTTTCAGTCATGCCACATGGTAAGCAGTTGTCTGAACGCGAAAAGGGAATAATTGTGGCGTATTCTAAGTGTGGAAAAGGTATCCATGAAATTTCAAGGGATATTGGCAGATCTCATGTAGTTGGAAATTTTTTACGAAATATGGATGCCTGCAAGAAAGTAAATCATTCAGGACATTCTTCGAAACTTCCTTCGAGGGATAAGTGGAAAATTATAAGAGGC